>JADLZN010006489.1:147500-160000 GCA_018155175.1 Sinocyclocheilus anophthalmus
CAGAGTCTCTCCAAATCCTGTGGGAAACACTGAACATATAAAAGCACCATTCAGAACTCTATAGCAAACACATACTGAAACACAGTGTGGATGAGTCCTGAGATCTGTGTGAATGTGTCTTTCCTCAGCCGTGGTCAGTTCGTCTGCAGGAGCTCCGCGTCAGTATCACTATGTGAATCAGATGAAGAGCTGGACTGAAGCTCAGAGTTACTGCAGAGAGTATCACACAGATCTGGTCACTATCAATGACATACAAGAACAGAATGACATTGAACAGGCCATACTGAGAGTAAACAGCAATGCTGACCATGTCTGGATTGGGCTGAAGAACACATGGATATGGTCTCTGAGTGACCCTGACTTCTACACGCATGAGACTCAGTATAGGAACTGGAGACCATCACAACCAAATGGAGATGGAGACTGTGTTTACATGGATTGTGTGAATGAGCATAAAGGACAGTGGCATGATTTAGACTGTGGTACAATAATGCATTTCATCTGTTATAATGGTGAGTTCAGCTGTAAATGATCACAACACACAGAAATGTGCTCAAAACAATACTGAGTATTTTCATGATGTAGCGAATCAGCTCATAGGAAATATGAATAATTAACCATAACTAGTTATAATTAACTATTCATATATTAGATCCACTGTAGATATTTAACTGACCACTCAGAGTCAACTGTCTTGTCAATTCTAAGAACGTTAATTTCCTGGTTAAAGGAAATAACTTTCTTACTGTACAATTCTATAAGTTTGTAACGTAAATCTGCATGATTATTGACTCCGGTTATGAGTAAACAATGAACACGTCAAGTGTGATACAAGTAAGGTTCCCTTTCATGGGAACTTCGAACTGCGTCCTCTAGGGGTCGCTATGGGGAACGCCTCGTCGTGACCCGTGTCTGAAGCATACATTGAAAAAACACCAACTCGTTGGCCGGCGACAGCCATGACGTCACTACCGGTGCGACTACAGTATAAATCGGTGCCGGGAGCTACACATCATTCTCTTCTTCGTCTTCATGACCTGTTCTGTGTGAAGAGTTGTGCATTTTCAAGGAAAAAGTACGAGCTATCTATTTATTATGGCGAGCACTAGTAGAGCATTTAGAAGGTGTGTGCATCCGTGTCATCACTATTTGACACCAGATGACACACATAATCTATGTGTTGTTTGTTTGGGCGAGGAGCACGCACGCGATGTCCTCGAGGGGGCAATCTGCATGCACTGCGAGTTTTTTCCAATGAAAAAACTCCGTTCTCGTTTGTCTCTCTTTTCAAGTAAAGAGGGGCAGCCATCTGCTTCCCGCGGTTCGGGACCCTCCGCTGCTGAGGCACGGAGGAGAATGAGCTCGTGGGGATCTCAGGTGGACCTGGCCGATGAGTTTAGAGAGGGGCTTTCCTTCTCGCGCTCATCGGCGGGGGGCGAGAGACAGCCACTGGAGGATGATGTTCTCTCTTTAACATCATCTGATCCAGGGGCCAGTGCTCTGCTGGGTTCAGCCCAGGAAGAGCAGGAAATGGATGATGAGAGCGAAGAAGCTGAGGCTGAGCCTTCTCAATCCTCCTGCCCTGCGTATGATGAGCTCTTAGAGGTTATGGATCGCGCCACGGCAAGACTTGACTTGCCATGGAAGCGGACTAAGGAAGTGGCGTCGCGAGGTCGTCTCGACGAACGTTATCTTTCTGGCCATAACCCTCCAGCTCAGGTGAGCCTTCCTTTCCTTCCTGATCTCCATACTGAGATCGAGAAGGAATGGAAGAAGCCGTTTTCCTCACGCATCCATCGGTTTCAGCATACCAGTTATGCGAATATCGAGGCGGTGCGCGAAAACGGCTATGAGAGAATGCCCCCTGTAGAAGAGACGCTAGCTAGCTATCTCTCTATGGGAGAGACATCATCTCTCAAAACTCCCTCCTTGCCATCCATGCCTCTTCAAGCTACATCTAAAATGAATGGCAAGGCATACGCAGCAGCAGGTCAGGCTGTTGCTTCACTGCACACGATGGCGGTGCTCCAAGCATACCAGGCTGATCTGCTGAAAGACCTGGATAAAGGCAAGGGCCTTTCTTCTGACGAGATGGCTGAGTTACGCCGCACCACGGATCTTGCTCTCCGTGCTACTAAGCAGGCTGCCTCTGCCATGGGCAGATCTATGGCGGCGATGGTAGTAACGGAGAGGCAGCTGTGGGTAAACCTGGCAGACATCGGGAAGAAAGAAAGGGGTTTTCTTCTCGATGCCCCGGTTTCGCCCTCTGAACTTTTTGGTACATCCGTTGAGACGGTCGTCGAAAAGTTCAGGGAGGCAAAGGCGCGCTCAGCAGCCTCCAAAACCTTCATTCCACGAAGGTCCAAGTCTAAGCCCGAACAACCCAGGGGTCCTAACCCGTCTCGATTTGAGGATCAGAGACGAGCACAGAAGGCTAGTGTCGCGACTCGCGCTCCTCCTCCGCCTGCGGGTAGGGGTAGGAAGTATCGTGGGTCGAAGGGAGGTAGGCAGGACCTGAGGGATGTGATCCAGACAAGGCGTCAGAGCTTTCGTCCGGATCAGAGTAATACTAGTATCCACTCTTTCTCTCAGTGGGTGTAACATCTACCCTTTTCTTCCCCATCCTAATTCCCCTGTAACCACCATATCTCCTGCATAACATTCATTCTGGAACTATGATGTTTTGGTTGGTTCTATGGTTATCATAGTAACCACCTTACTGAAGGTCCGTTCTAGAGGCTTTTCCGGACAGAGCTCCAACGCGGGAGCCATGGTGGGTAAGTACGATCCATGTCTAAATATATGTAAATATAAATATATGTATGTGCTAATGAAAACTGGTGGTTGTGTGTACCCTTCTGCTAATTTCTTTGCAGTGTTTCCGTGCTGGGTAGAAACAGGTCTTGTGCGCGACTGCAGTGTGTTTATTTCACCGTCGAGATAGGTCCAGAAGGAAGTAAGGTTTCGGTTCATACTTCTGGATTTCATGCGGCCATAACACAGGCTTCTCGGGAGTTTTGTGATCATCAGGACCCCGGCGCGTCACTGCAAAATTTTCCTGGACGTCCGGGCTGGGGTTAATCTTTCATGCTACCCTGACTGGTCTACGTATCTGGGTCGACCTGAGGGGTTTTTCCCGATCACCAGGATATCCCCTTGAGGCATCACCCCCCTCACCATTGAGGGTTATTGTGAGTATGATGTTTCTTTCGAGCGTTAATCCTCTCTTAGGAGTTGGATTCCTCGCTCCATGGGCTGTCCTCGTGGTAGTATTGAGACAATGCTCCCCTTTTATCAAAGGGTTACCTGGAATGAGAGTCTGGCTAGACGGCAGTATGCTTACCCCTCTGATTTTTCAATCATGCTGCAGGTCAAGCCCCCGCTCGTTGAGAGCTGGGTTTGTGCCCCCTCAGCCAAGGTAAACTACTGCTAGCGTTTCAGCATTGGAACATGCTGTAGGTCGAGCCTCCTTCTCGACTGAGAATTAGGTGTGTCGCTCTCACAGCTAAGTAAACTATTGCTAGCTTTTCCAGTTTGGAACATGCTGCAGGTCGGGCCCCCTTCTCGGATTGAGAACTGGGAGTGTTGCTCCCTCAGCTGAATAACTGATAGCTGTTCCACCATGGGAACATGCTGTAGGTTGAGCTCCCTCTCCATTGAGAGCTGGATGTTCTCCCCCAGCTACAGATTTACTGCTAGCCACTCCAGCATTATAGCCGTAGATATAGCGTCTGGGGATACGCTATTTTTATCTATAGGCTGCCTTTCAGGGTAACACGAGAACCCCTAGAACGGTATGCAAGTGTGTGCACGTTATGCTTTGCCAACTTTCTAAAATCCACATAGCTTGTAAGTGTGCACGTTACGCTTTGCCCACTTTCTAAAATCCACAAAAGTGGTAAGTGTGCACGTTATGCTTTCCCCCCCCCCTTTGCCCACTTTTCTAAAAATCCTGTATGGTAAGAGCTACGCGCAAGACTTCGTGCTCTTTTTGAGTGGTTTAAAACCCCGGGTTCTGCCTTGGGCACCACTCCTCCAATGTATCCTCTGGATACCTACTTAACAGGGTATTGCTACTAAGGATCTGTTGAGACAGTTCCTTCACCACATGCAAAGACAAACGTGCGGTAGCCCCTGTGTGACAGGCCAAGACTAGTATGATTCTAGGCTCTTGGTCGTATTCCCTTAAAGGAATCTATTCCTGATTCCAAGCCTTGAGCTATACCCCGGGCCAAGGAGTCTGGCCCTAACAGGTAAGTAATTTTGGGGTATGTAGCCTAGGCCTTTGGGCGTAGGGAATAACGTCACTGACAGCCGTCTAACGTCCCAATGGGCGACTCCCATAGCAATATGGTAGTTTGTACTTAGTGCTCGCCATGGTTCTGGGTTGCACTCCCCTCAGCATGGTGGCGTGGGTATAACCGTTCCCCATAGCGACCCCTAGAAGACGCAGTTCGAAGTTCCCATGAAAGGGAACGTCTCAGGTTACTTATGTAACCATGGTTCCCTGAGTAGGGAACGAGACACTGCGTCCTCTAGGTTTTCTTGCCATGCTGCGGACGCAAGCTTCAGATGAAGAAGTGGATGATGTGTTCTCCCTGTGCCTATTTATACTATAGTCGCGCCGGTAGTGACGTAATGGCTGTCGCCGGCAAACGAGTTGGTGTTTTTTCAATGTAGGCTTCAGACATGGGTCTTGACGAGGCGTTCCCCATAGCGACCCCCCTAGAGGACGCAGTGTTTTGTTCCCTACTCAGGGAACCATGGTTCCATAAGTAACCTGAGACGTTTTCTTAACTACATAAACACTTAAAACTAGTCTAACATACTACATAAACACATTAAGCCGGTCTAACATACACATACACACACACACACACACACATACAGTTGGTATAGGAAAGGGTTAAAGTTTAACTCAGCATAGAAAGAGGCATAAAGAATGAATTTTATGGAAAACTTTGCATGTATATTCAACAGATAAAAGCCTTCAGGGATACGTCAGATTCAGAGTTCAAACACACCTTTGTAAAAAGGTGTACCTGATACTTAATGCATCAATTAAATCGACTAAGTTTGATACTTGCGAGTCTCGGCGGTCGGAAAGAGATTCCTGATGCAAATCTTAAAGCTTCCAGTAGATCTTTGTTGAATTTGGGTCGATGAAAAGAACCAGTTTGAGTCAGTGTCACTTGATGAATGGAAAGGACTAGGCCGAAGAAAAGGCCTGGCACAGATGCTTTGGTATCCTGAAGCGTTTCTCACATCTTCATCTTTGCTTCTGACCGAACCACCGACTGGAAGGGTCACATGGTTTGTCAGCTTTAAGGTCAGAGAAGATCCCGCCTCTCAAGATGGGCTTATCCAATGAGAAAAGCCGGAATCCCAAGTGGGCGTTTTGAGATCCTGTGGAGTTTATTGCTCTTTGTGTGGAAACATGGTACTTTAGTATCTGAAACTTTGATTGAAAATACTAAAGGTTATCAGGGCACTAATATATTGCCTACGTAACAACAAATAATATACATTCTTGTTTAGATAATCAGAAGGCGAATTCATAGATACTAAACAAGCTATATGTAAGGTTATCTGAATGAGTGGTTTATCGTAAGCACGAATAAAAATAGTCTATAATACAACAGATTAATACAAAACAGCAATAATACACACAATGGCCTGAAGAAAATGTGTGTTCATTCAAAGAAAAGGTTTTCCTATGGATTAATTATAGAACAGTCCATTTCTCCTGGGCATTTGTACCCCTTGTTTCTGGAGAAAGCAGTATGAGAGCCGGCTCGCATTCCACAAGGTTGTAAATGTATCGGGTTACCATGAAACCAGGGTCTTGTTCGGCGTCCTGGGGTGTTACAAAGTATTTGTGAAATCTAGCTAACAAAATATATATTGTGTGTTGGAGTGGTCCAGACGCTACAATGACCAGTAATAATAAACAGTTTTTTTTAATGCATTAGCCATGTGTTTCTTTGTTTTTGGTAAATGAGAGCAGAAATCATTTTTTTTTCTCATTTTTTAAATTCCACTAGGAATATGATTCACTCTAAATCAACTTCAGACAAATGTCTTTCTGTTTTAAAGGCAGCAGTAAAGGATTCGTCTCCGGAACGGGGGAAAAGAACTGGACTGAAGCTCAGAAATACTGCAGAGAGTATCACACAGATCTGGCCAGCGTGAGGAATCAGAGTGAGAATGAACAGATTCAGAGCATCACAACAGATAAACAAGCCTGGATCGGTCTGCACAGACTCTGGGTTTGGTCAGATAACAGCACCGCCGCATTCACACACTGGAAACCTGGCTATAACAATATCAAAAATAACAGAAACAGCATCTGCACATTGAGTGTTATCAGGGATGAAGGACGATGGACAGACGAGGACTGTACACATCAGCATCCCTTTGTGTGTTATGATGGTGAGTAGATCAATCCTCTGAGCTGCTGTACGTCTACATGTCAAACTACAGAAACTCTCTCATCATTACAGGAGAACTTCAACGAGCGCACTGTAACTTCACGTGTGTTCCTGACTGAGTTATAGTTAAAGGGTTAATCCACCCAACATGTGATTTGTCATGATTTACTCACTCTCATGCTGTTTCAAACACATAAGACTTTGGTTAATCTTCAAAACACAAATGAAGAAACCTGAGAGATTTTAAAAAATCTAGGTAAGCAAAACTTAAAAGAGCTGCTTTACAGCTTGATAAATAGAATTAGTTTCATAATTGATGATTTTTGCATTACTGATTCTGTTTGTTACTGTGAAGCTGCTTTGAAACAATCTGTAAGGTATAAAGCGCTATAGAAAAAAATGTGATTTAACTTGAATCTAAAACACGCGTCACATGATGCACGAGAACCACTGAGGTCTGTTCTAGTGTAAACACACACAATCGAGCTTTCATGATTCCAATTAACGTCTAAAGTTAAACTAGGACTAAATATTTGATTCATATGGATTCATTTTACAATGCCTTTATGACATTTTTGGATCTTCTAAGTTTTGGTTACCTGGACTTTCAATGCAGGAACGGAAACATCTCAGGTCTCATTAAAAACATCTTTAGGTGTTTCATCTTTGTTTTGAAGATTAACCAACGCCTTAGAGGTTTGGAACAACACGAGTAAAAAAACGATGACAGATTTTTCATTTTTGGGTGAACTATCCCTTTAAAAAAAATTATGGTTCAAGTAAGATTTCTCATTTTCATTTAGTTTAACAATGTACTAAAATAACTAAAACTAAAAAAAATTAAATAAAATAATAAAAAAATAAAATAAAAAAAAAAACTTCCCCAAAATTGAATTAAAACATATTAATATCTCAGTGATACTACAATAGCACTGGCTCTTGTATTTCAAAGTTAAATGTTTTGTATCCTGACTTTCTTGCTCATCTGTTTGTGTTTCCAGATAAGCTGGTTCTGATCCGAGAGAATAAGACGTGGACTGAAGCTCTGAGATGCTGCAGAAACATGGACATGGACCTGGTGTCGGTGGATTCGGAGCAGATGCAGCGATGGGTGAAGATCTTGTTGATGAAAGCGAGCGCCTCCTCCGCTCACGTGTGGCTGGGTCTGCGTCACTCCTGCACACTGGGACTCTGGTTCTGGGTCAACGGTCAGACCATGTGCTACGATCAGTGGGCTTCTGATTACGACATCGATCTGGACAAATGCGATGAGACGGTGAGATCCGGAGCCATTCGGACCCCTGATAATCACTGGATCAGCCTTCCTGAAACTGAAGAAAACAACTTCATCTGCATCAAGTGAGTGCTGGAGAGTCACCGAGTACATGTGATCCAGATTACACAATCAGATTACTAATATTCAGTACTTGTGATTAGATTACATCATATCTTAAAATGCCAATAATCAGTTACTTTCTTATTGATTACATGTTCACACAATGGCAGTAAATTGTTCATGCAATCATAAAAAGCACTCAGAATACATTACTAATAATCTGTAATCTAATAGATTATGTTACTAAATAAAGTTTTCGTCTTGTAATTTGTAATCAGTAAAGCACTAAAATTATTTAAGTGTTACCCACTGTGTGTGTGAGTCAATCAAGCCGTTTGGACTCAAATGATTCAATTCAATTCCAGTTTATTTGTAAAGTGCTTTTTCACCATACATATTATTTCAATGCAGCTTCAGAGAAAATGTATATTTTGTTGTTAGAATCAGGAAGTTTTTTGTAGTTGTACTCATGTCTATTTGAACTTCTATCATGTTTTCACTTGTTTAAGGTCAGTTATAATATTTAGATTAATGACTCATGAGGTGATGGAGACAAACATTTACTGTGTTTTCTTTCAGTTTGCTTTACTATTGTTGTTTTTGTTTGTTTGTTTAGCGCATATTACTTAATACTTAGTATTTACATTTACTTCTGTTGAATCAATATGTTATACAAACTCCATAAAATGACTGCAAATACATTTATATATATAATCATTATACATGCAATAATAAAAAAAAAGAAAACAATTCTGTATTTTAACGTCTGCTTTTGCTTGTTTCATACGGAGTTCCTAAAAGGAAACTGTGATGCAAAATACTTAAGATAGGATTACATATGTGATCATATTTCACTGCTTTTGCATTTCTCTGTTCACTTGGAAAGAACACAAAAGCATTGAAATATTATTTTTCCTTCCATCTCATATTATTTCCATCACCATTTGCATTTAGGGACTTTCCTAATCCAGCTTTCTAATAAATGTGACATTGTGGACTATGGATATTTTTGTCTCGCTGACAATGTGTGATGTTCCTCATTTGTAAGTTGCTTTGTATAAAATCATCTACAAAGAATACATGTAGACATAAATGAATAAATGTAACATAATGTAACATTAAAATAGTGCTTACTGATACTTCTGTCACTATGGAAAGCGCACAACGCAGGAGTTGGAATCAACAAGAGTGTCAGGGTTCTGTCACTTCGGTCTAGTTTATTCATGGTTTTGTGACAGAGCCCTGACACTCCCGTCATGTTTTGTTTTTATGTGATCGCGCGGGCTTCGAGGGCTTGAGCCGTGCAGCTCGCTCGTCGCATGTCTTGTTTCATGTGGAAGAGTGGTGTTTGGATCCCGGCACTCATGTCTTATTGAGCTTTGGTTTCGTGTTGGGGTTTGGACACTCGTGTACAGTTCTCCTGCCCAAGCTCCTTGCCCGGCCGGCTCCATCCTTGTACGGCTCCAACCGTCCTGCCTGGCCAAGCTCCCAGCTCCGCTGGGCCCCCTTCAGGACTCAGAAAGCGTAGAGTCGCCGGGTATGACCTCGACCCCGCCTGGCTGTTGCTGTGGTCCTGTTCGGCCGGGTCTCCTGTCCTGCAGGGGGTACCTATAAATGGGGTCATATGATGCGATTTCAATTGTTCTTTTCTCTTTGGAGTGTTACAAGCTCTTGGTGCATAAAGAAGATCTGTAAAGTTGCAAAGACTAAAGTCTCAAATCCAAAGAGATATTCTTTATCAAAGGTTAAGACTCTGCCACGCCCCCCTAAATCGTCTCGTTCTAACACGCCCCCACATATCTACATCACGATCTGGGAAGATTTGCATAACGCCGCCCAATGTTCACGCAAAGAAAGAAGAAGGCGTAACTTTTATTCTCGCTTGTAGTATTGTTGCCACTGCCGCCATACTGTGGAGACACTGTGTGCTTTGTTGTGAAAGCAAAACTACTTTGTTTGGTCTTCCAAAAGAGGACGATATCCACTTCGTCATGCCTGGAGTTGATCCGTGCTGGTCACTGAGGAAATACATCAACTTTGTGCTGTGGATCGCCGGATCGGCTTTCACCGTGGACGAAGCGGAGTCCAGCCCGAAGTCGTCACATGTGGTTGCCGCAAGCACGCCGGACGCTCCTTCGTCGAATCCGCCGGTTGCGCTGTTCTCAAGCCGCCCGCCTCCGCTCACTCTAGCCCACCATGTGTTTCGTTTGTGAAAGCAAAACTACTTTGTTTAGTCTTCCAAAAGAGGACACAACTAGAATTCAGTGGTTAAGTTTTATTTACAACATTGTTCCAGAACAGTTTTACCCAAATATTCAG
The DNA here is from genome assembly GCA_018155175.1 of Sinocyclocheilus anophthalmus. Taxonomy (NCBI): domain Eukaryota; kingdom Metazoa; phylum Chordata; class Actinopteri; order Cypriniformes; family Cyprinidae; genus Sinocyclocheilus; species Sinocyclocheilus anophthalmus. The sequence goes on from JADLZN010006489.1 coordinate 157,587, forward strand.
ATGTGTGCAGCACATTTTATGGAGGACTGTTTCCTGATCCTGGTAGAGTAGACTACAATGCCGGCTGTTCTGACTCACAGACTGTAAGTAAGTTTTTTATATTAAAGGATTTGCCGGTGACGATTCAAAGTGAGTTTTTTGGGCAGTGTAGAGTAGCGTTTGTGGTTTGTCATTTCTCCGATCACAAATGCAGACATGGGTTTATGTTTACGCAGCGCGATTGCAACGCATAAAAAGACGTATAAGTCATTATAATCCGTAATTATGTCCCCAATGGATGCAAAAATTGCCTCGTTTATAATGGGTTTTAAAGTTTTTGTCTCGTCGCTCCGGCCGGACAGGGCATCACAGTATGGTGAGGGGCGTAACATTTCCGTCACACCCTTGAGGTATTCGGCCAATCACAACGCACTGGATAGCTGGCCAATCACAGCACACCTCGCTTTTGCAGACCGATGAGCTTTGTAAAAACGACGAGTTCAGAAAAGGCGGGATAGAGGAGAAAAACAAGAATGTACAGGTATGTGGAATAATGTGTTTTTGAACCTTTCAAACCGCATATAATAAACACAGTTCATTACATTAAAATATACAAAATAATGTTATTTAGAACATCATATGACCCTTTAAGACAGGAGCCTACCTGGTCTGTCCCTCCGGCTCCGCCCTGGCCCCTGCCGGAACTCCTGGACTGCCTGAGCCTCCCTGGTCTGTCCCTCCGGCTCCGCCCTGGCCCCTGCCGGAACTCCTGGACTGCCTGAGCCTCCCTGGCTCAACCCTCCCTGGTCCTCTAATGACTGTTGGGCATGTCTCGTGTTTTGATTTTCTCCTGTTTGTTTCGGTCTTGTTTTTGGTGTCTGTTAGGATGCCAGGGGGTTTATCATGGGTTTGTGACAGAGCATGACATTCCCGTCATGTCGTTGTTTTCATGTGACACGCGCGAGGTCGCTTGAGAATGCGCTCTTGTCTACGTGTCCTGTTTCCTTGTTTCATGTTGGAGCGTGGTGTTGGGATGCCGGCACTCATGTCTTGTTGAGTTTTGATTTCGTGTCGGGGTTAGGACACTCTCGCTCCATGTTCTGTCCTGTTGTGGGAGCATGCTGTCTCGAGTTTGCTTGGGCCGTGTGCTCTTCTGTCTGCTTGGTTATTGGCTGCATGCTTTCATGTTGTTATGTCTTGTGACTTGTAGCGGTAGCTTGCAGCTTGTGTTTTTCAGGCTGCGTGCTTTCCTGTTGTCATTCGTGGTAACCGCTGTTATGAGTACTCTTATTAGCTGCGTGTTCATGTCTTCTTTTGTTCAAGCACATGGCTTGCCATTTTTTTTGCTGGCCACGTGCTTGTGTTTTTGTTTTGTCTGAGCACATGGCTTTTGTCTTTGTTCCCTGTGTGCCATGTGCTCTCATGTCAATTGTCTTGACCCCACCCATCTTGTTACCTGATTATTGGTTAATTTGCCCCACCTGTCTTCCTTCGTTACCCTCCTCATTTGGTCCCTATTTATTTTCCTTGTGTTTGCAGTCCTGTGCCAGTTCGTTGTCATATGTTCCCCGGATGTGGCCTGTCCTGCCTTGCCAGTTTGCTACCAGCCTGTTTTCCCCCTCAGGGTAGTTTTTGTTGTTTGTTTTGGTTTATTTTATTATTAATAAAGCCCATTCTCCTGCACCATTGAGTCCTCACCTCCATCTCTTTACCCAAACCCTGATAAAGAGAGTGCTTTAGTAAATCCTCATGCAGGAGATGGACACAAATCAATATTCAACATTAATACCGGAACTGAGGAGCAGGGGCAAAACACAGGGCTTAAATACTAGAAGGCAAACGAGATAATTACATCAACACAGGTGAACAGAATGAACTAATCAAGGGAGCATGGAAAACTAGGTCAAAGAGGAAACACAAGAACAGGAAAAACAGACTAAAAGTCTGTTACAACTTCAATATTGTGGAAAATTACGGTATCTACAATAATGCAAAAAAACAACAACTTAGAAGCACTTACAGAATAATGAAAAATCACATGTATGACATAACATGACATTTGTGCATTCAATTATCCAAATAACCGTCTGTATGTAAATATATTTTTGAATGTCAGTGATTTTCGTCTTTGCTGGATTCCTATCAGTTTGTGATTCATACCATTTTTTTTTCTGAGAAGATAAAGCTTACGATGAAATGTAATTTGGCACTGATGTCACCTTGTGTGAATCTGATCTATTAGCATTAATTCTGAATGTACCTGAAGGAGATGAACGAATCAGACTGGATTTGGTGTGGTTTTGGAGAGCTGGATGCCGTCTGGTCTGGCCTGGAGGGGTCTTAAACTGTTATGAGTTCACAATACTTACATTACTTACATTAAATAAGTTTACATTAAACAGACAATAAATTAAACAAATAAGCTTGCAATACTT
>JADLZN010006489.1:165000-170770 GCA_018155175.1 Sinocyclocheilus anophthalmus
TACAATATTAAAAAAACAAATCCCTCTCTCTCCACAGGATATGACATCATGATGGGCGGAGCTCTCGCAAGAGTCAGATAAGAAAATTAATGCAAATTCATATTTAACTTTCATGCAAATTAATCAAGAAATAATTCATACTCACATCACGACTCCGAAGGAACCCAATAAATCAGATCAGAACCACAATAATACGTAACACAAATAAACGTTGCATGCCATTTTAAACGTTATTATACTGTATAATTGTTAAAAATGTCATTTTAAGTCAGTTTTCTCCTTTTAATTTAATTTATCTTATAGTTTGGTTTTTAAGTATAGCCTGTTTGGTTTCAATTTTGTGTCATTTTAATATTTGAATGGCTGCTAAATATAACAGATGTTGTTTTAGAAATGTATAAACCTAATTCATTCATCTGAATTCAATATCACATGCAAAAAAAAAATCTCAATATGTAGGCCTATATTATATATCAATATGTGCATTCATGTAAATCTGAGGAACACCGGTATTACTAGAGCCGGATTCTGTTTTTAATGTTACATAAGTGTATATAATCCTCAATTTCTGTTATTGTTTTGAAAAACATCATTAATAAAGGTAATCTGTCGTGAAGTAAACGCCTCGCCTCAGAAACCGACCCGTCTTTCCGCGTGTTTGCGAATGCGTATATTTATTTATATAAAACAAATGTTTCTTGAGCAGCAAATCAGCATATTAGAATGATTTCTGGAGATCATGTGACACTGAAGACTGGAGTAATGATGCTGAAAATACAGCTTTGATCTCAGATATAAATTACAGTTTAACAGATATTCACTTAGAGAACAGCTGTTTTAAATAGTAAAACTATTTCACAATTTTACTGCTTTTGCTGTATTTCTGATCAAATAAATGCTAACCCTTTTCTTTAAAAAACATTACAAATTTTACAGCAGAGGACCTAGGACAGATCCTTGTGGCACTCCATATTTCTCTGGTGATAATTGAGATGACTCCCCATTTAAACGAACAAAATGTTATTGATCGAACAGGTAACCATCTAAACCATCTTAAAATGCGTCTGAAAATTCAAACAAGACTGAAATTGACACAAAAGTATAACACGTTTTTATTGACGTGCACCATACAGCACGTGCGTAAATTCGTAAGAATCTAATCAATATCTGATCAATACAGTAAACAGAGTTTGACATCAGACTGGTGCACGTGATCTATAACAGTACAGGTAAAACTGAGGTCACGTGACAGCACAGAGTCGATTGATAGCAGATGCTGCTTCTTGATTGGACGACAGTAGCCTACGACTGTCATAATTATGAGAGTCACTGCTCTCGATAATTACTGCTCACATTCCTAAGAGTCTCATTATCACTTGGTAACAAAAAAAGAATCTCTTCTCAATCATAACTGTTAATTAACAATTAATTTACGAGGAGATAATATCCAGCGCTCGCTAGACCATCACTAGAAAAGCGTTGAGCACATTCGAGTTGATAAATAGATGCTCTATTAGCTCTAGAGAGAGTTGTCGATGTTCCAGACGTCTCCGCTGAGCGCGTTTGCAGCGCCCTGCAGCGTCCAGGTGAAGAGCGCCAGCTGGCGGCGGAAACGGGCCTCGTCGAACAGGTGTGGCGCGGAGCGTAGGAGCGACACGTGATCGGCCAGAGTGCTCAGAGTGTGATCGCCGCGGCCGTTAAACACGTGACGGAACGGCGTCTCCACCACCGACACGTACTGCGACAGGAAGTAGTACTCCACCTGCGCGCAACAAACACAAGCAGGTTACATGCAGATGTCCATCCAAACCTGTGTGACTTTCTTCCATCAGTGGAAACCTGCATGATATATATATATATATATATTTTTTTTCTCTCTTCTTCTAATTCAACTTGAGATATAACTTGCAATTTTGAGAACAAAAGTCGCAATTGCCATATAAAAATAAAACATCATTTGACGTTTTAATCGTCGCCAATTCCGAGTTTCTTCCCAGCAATTCTGAGCAATAAAAAGCAGAATTGAGAGATGTTGCACGATTAAAGTCGCGATTCTGAAAATGCATGAAATACAAAAAATAAAAAGTAATTGCGACTTTTTATCTCACAGTTCAGTTTTTTCTCGCACTACTGAATTCTTAAATAAACATACAATTTTGAGAACAAAAGTCTTATTGTGAGTTTATAACTTGCAACTGTAAGATATAAATGTGCAATTCTGAGAAGACAGAAAAATAAAAACAATTTCGACTTTTCCCTCGCAATTCTGAGGGGAAAAAAAATCAGAATTGAGAGATGTTGCACAATTGTGAGATATAAAGTCGCAATTTTGAAAATGCATGAAACTAAAAATAATTGTGACTTCTCACAATTCTGACTTTTTCCTCACAATTTGGACTTTTTTCAGAATGTTAACTCGAGTTTATAACTCTAAAAAATAAACTTGCACTTCTGAGAACAAGAGATAAAAGAAAAAAACTAATTGCGAATTTTGTCTTGTAATTGCGAGTTATTTACAATTCAGACTTTTCTCCTCAATTCAGAGAAAAAAGTCAGAACTACACTGAACAAAATTATAAACGCAACACTTTTGTTTTTGCCCCCATTTTTCATGAGCTGAACTCAAAGATCTAAGACTTTTTCTATGAACACAAAAGGCCTATTTCTGTCAAATATTGTTCACAAATCTGTCTAAATCTGTGTTAGTGAGCACTTCTCCTTTGCCGAGATAATCCATCCACCTCACAGGTGTGGCATCTCAAGATGCTGATTAGACAGCGTGATTATTGCACAGGTGTGCCTCAGGCTGGCCACAATAAAGATGTTGCACAATTGTGAGATGTAAAGTCGCAATTTTGAAAATGCATGAAACAAAAAATAATTGCGATTTATAATCTCACAATTCTGACTTTTTCCTGTTAACTCGAGTTTATAAGTTTATTAAAAATAAACTTGCACTTCTGAGAACAAGAGATAAAAGAAAAAAACTAATTGCGAATCTCACAATTCCGATTTTGTCTTGCGAGTTATTTACAGTTCAGACTTTTCTCCTCTCAATTCAGAGAAAAAAGTCAGAATTATGAAATGTGCAATAGTGGGATATAAACTCACAATTCTGAGAACAAATGTGTTATTGCGAGTTTATAACTCACAATTGCAAGATATTAACTTAAAAATAAAAAAATAAAGGTAATTGCTACTTTTTTTCTCAATTCTGTTTTTATATTTTTTTTTCAGAATTGCGAGATGTTAACTCACAATTGCGGTTTATAACTTGAGATAAAATCTTGCAAATTTTGAGAAGGCATGGATCAAAAAAAAAAAACATTCGGTTCGGATGCCAAAAAAAAAAGTTTGGTAATTGCTGCATTATAAGAAACAGCACTCTGCAGTTTGGAATGACATGAAGGTGAGAAAATTATTATTTTATTTTATGTTTCTGATATTATATATATCACAGGTCATAATGTACGCGTGTGTTAGTTCACCCTCATAATGCGTGTGTTGTAGAGTCTGGCCAGTCTCTCGTCCTGAATGTCGCTGTTCTTTATGGCCTCGTGCAGGTTTTTGGCGGCTCTGCTGTAATCACCTCGAGTTGAAAACCCACTGCGGAGACAAACCACGGGACTGACAGATGGAGAAAGAGAGATGATACACTCAGCTCAAACCTGCGGAGCTACAGTTTTCCGTCTCATAATACCTGTGGTTTGTGTTGTGTGTGTGTGAGTGTGAGTGTGTGTGTGTGTACTTTGTGTGTGGTGTGTGTGTGTGTGTGAGGTGAGTGAGTGAGTGAGTGAGTGTGAGTGTGTGCGTGCGTGTGTGAGTGAGTGAGTGTGTGAGTGTGTGTGCAAGTGTGTGTGTGTGTAACTGTGTGTGTGTGTGTGAGTGAGTGAGTGTGTGTGTGTGTGTGTGTAACGCTGTGTGTGAGACTGTGTGGTGTGTGTGTCTGTGTTATGTGTGCGTGAGACTCTGTGGTGTGTGTGTGAGTAGTGAGTTCGGGAGTGGAGTTGTTCTGTGTGTGTGTGAGAGAGTGAGTGTGTGTTTGTGTGTGCACCTGTAGCTGAGCGGTGTGCTGGTTGAGTTTGGAGCTGAGCTGCTGCACTGTGTTGCTGTAGCAGGTGACATCCAGTGGCAGGAGTTGATCATGCGACAGTCTGAGAACCATCAGACCCACCAACTCAGCTACAGCTCGACCCACTGACCCCAGACGACCCTGAAGAAGCTCCTGCAGCCGACCCACGCTGTCCAGCTGAGTGTTGACGAACGGGTATGAACGAGCCTCCTGAACACACAGAGACCACTACTATTCCTCACATACACCACTGATTTTTAATTTATTTTAAGAGTCTCTTCTGCTCACCAAGCTGCATTTATTTGATCAAAAATACTGTCACTCTGAAATATTTTAAATTCCAAACAGCTGTTTTCTATGTGAATCTCTGTTAAACTGTAATGTATTTCTGTGATGTTGCAGCGTAAATTTTTCAGCATCAGTCCTCCTCTTCAGTGTCACATGATCTTCAGAATCAGTATAATATGCTTGATGCGTTCTGCTCAAGAAACATTTCTGATTATTATCAGTGTTGAACACAGTTGTGCTGCACAATATTTTTGTGTAAACTGTGATGCTTTTATTTTTCAGGATTCACAGGATGACAGAAAATTTCGAAGAACAGCATTTATTTGAATGAAATCTTTTCTAACATTATAAATGTCTTTACTGTCACTTTTGAGCAATTTAATGCATCCTTGATGAATACAAGTATGAATTCTTCTGTAAAATATATATTTTTTAAACTTAAAATATCAACACAAAATGTTTATTTTTGTGTTTTAGTGAGGTACGTTTTCTATGAGTCATAATCAGGCTCATTTTAGCGTTTTGGAGACATTTGTACACTAAAGTATGATTATTTAAATCCACTCTGTAAAAATTATTATCCAAATAAAGATTGTTGGAGTACATTTTAAGAGAAAAGACTATTTCAGTCTTTCTACTTCAAAATTTCACAATTCAGTGTTACTTACTATTTCTTAGTAATTATTTGTGAAATTTACTTCTGCAATTTCTGAGTAAAAATTGTTTTAAGTAGTGCATTCATTCCAGAGATTTCCAGATAAATTCATCTCAGGAATCTCACTTTACATTTACATTTCCTAATTTAACATATGCTTTAATCCAAAGTGATTTATGAATGAGAATCAATCATGAACAGCGCTCAGAAAAGTAACAGATGTCATGTGACTGATTTTAAACCTGATTCTGACCGACTTTAATAGACATTTAATTGAAAATTAGACATCAGAGTTCACTTTACTTCAGTGAAATGCAGCTGCATGGCAGGAACTCCTCCGAACGCTGTGAAACTGTACGCGCCACTGTTCAGATACAACGGCTTCACTCTGCAGACAAACAAGCACGACAGATGAAAGAGAATCAGAGCGAACCTCAGGAGAGCAGACTCATCTGAACGCAGGGACTCACATGTTCCTCCAGCCGCCCTGCCGCTGCACCAGAGACAGAATCGACTGACCCGTGTGTTTGGGATGCTCCACCTGAGACACACACTCACCGTGAGACATCAGGGATCATTTACTGAACCCAGCCAGTGCTTCTCAAACCACATGTTTCTGGTTTGTAACATTTCAGAAAGAATCAGAATCAAGAATTTCAGAAACGCCACAGAACTCTGTAAGAAGAAGCTGTAAGACACACAAACTTGTTTGAGGGCTCCTTCGATGAGATCGGCGAGCAGAGGACTGGTGTAGA
>JADLZN010006490.1:0-145482 GCA_018155175.1 Sinocyclocheilus anophthalmus
TCGGCCCTATAGCTCATTAGGATTCTGAGAAGTCAAACAATTGAAAATCAGCCTTTGTGCTGCTTTATTTTGATCAATATTTCACTTTGTTATTACTGAGACCAAAAACACCTATCTGTCTTTGAAATGACAGCATTGCAGTGCTATTTAGCTGAAAACATTGCATTAGTTGCAATCTTTTATTATAAAATCAGTAATTTATGCATCATTCCTCCTGCATGCATCTGAAATGCGATAGCGGTATTTGATTTTACACATCCAGCATTACTGTCATGTTCTGCGATAATGGCTTTTCTTCTGTGTGCTGCATATCTAAAGAGGTTCCTCAATTTGCAACGAATCATCTGTGTGAAATACCGCTCTGCTTTATGGAGCCCATATGCTTTCCCATCAGCGCCTTAGCAGAATGGCAACATCTAACTGAGCTGTAAATGAAACAATGCAGGGAAATCATAATTGGCTCCCATGCAAGAGTAGGCAATCATGGACTTATATAGGTCACTGTAGTGCAATACCTCATGGGGCTCTTTTTTTATTGACCCCCAAGCACCAGGAGTGATGGTAACAAATGCGTAGATAAGACAGGTTTTAAGCCACGCCATTTAGCTACTCTGAAAGTGAATTATACAAATGTATAATTGGATTATAATTAGATCAAAAAAGATTGAGACTTGTTTGTTCTGTTGATAACCATGTAATCACACTCAATTCAATGTGATAATTTAAGGCTTTACGAATATTTAGCATGTTGAGTCTCTGTGACTTGTTAGTAAAACCATTATTATTAATAATAAATTAATATTTATTTAAAAAATTATATTTTACGTAATTCATTTAAATACAACAGTTTATGTAACAATGATTTTACGGACAATTTACATAGAAACAGACAAACGATTATGAAAATTGTGTGGAAAACTATTCTTCACTAAAATAGTCACAATGCGATTTACGTAGGAATGTACGTAGGAATTACGATAGTGTTGGGCGATATGGTAATTTTTCAAATCGTAATATCACCAGTCCGTGAGATCGCCGATAGACTATATTATCGTGCCGCGCGTGTATGTTTGGTGGGGGGCAAGAGATAGACTCTGTACTATCTAGGCTATTCGTAACTAGTTGTGTTTTTAAACTGCACGGCGCGCCAGAGGGGACCTATGAAAGCCATACTCGAAATAATATACTTCAACATACTGATAAACTAACATGTTAAATATAAAAATATGTAAGACAGCTAGTTCATATATATTCAGATAAAACAGTCATACACCGCTATTAGGACCGCGCGTCCTGTGACAAGTTTGGCCGGATCAGCGCACGGACGTGTATCAATCTCAAAGGTCGCAGTCAAACCCGGTTGAAATAACAAGTAGATTATTTTACAGACCAACAGTTTAACACTAAATATTGGGCATAAACGAATGAGTTAAACAAAGTATTTTAAACAGGTAAGTTCATATATTTGGAGTAAAGTTAAATTGAACGGATACATCAGTCATACAGCGTTCAGGACCATGCGCCCCATGACGAGCCCAACGCGCCGCCACAGAAACAAGGATGAGATGTTTTCTAACATAACTGTGGCGTTAAACTCCGTTAGTGAGGGCTCGGTTAAAATTGCACATATATAGGCCGTTCAGATTACTTATTAAAGTGCAACGAAATACCTTATATCAACAGATGATGTACGTCTGTGTTTGTGGTTGGAGACTCCTTCACCGTCTACAGGCTCTAATCCTTATTTGCGCGTGTGTGAATTGCGGTGCTGAAGTGAAATAGTGGGGCAATTTGATGATAATATCCGAATTATAATAGGCCGCCTAATAATAATAATAATTTACTACATTTATAGGAGAATGAGCCTAAAATCGTCTTGACTATCGACAAAGACAAGTCACAAAATTCATTTAATAATTAGGTGAAAAGAATAATTGTTTTGATGTTCAACTATTTTCTCCTCTCTCAACTGTAAACCATTTGTATGTTGATTTTGCAAAAACATTGCATTGTGTAAACACCTTGACTCGATGCTGCTATCAAAAAAGATGTTTGAGCATCTCAGCCAGCTTAACACAGCACAATTGGCTCAACCATTGACAATGGCAAAACCGGTTTGAAAACACTATCACCACCAAAGAAATTACACACTTCAGCCTTATATTTTCCCTGGGTGTGAGATTGACATCAATGCAAATAGGTAATAATCATGTCCGCTCTGTGCACTTAATCATACATGAATCAAATCATCCATGAACACATTGCATGCACTGTGCACATTGGGAGCAGGACTGGAAAAAATGGATGTTATGTAATGATCCTCACACAAACCCTGGCATAGTACATTCACGTTAGGATATTCAGTGTGGAAAAGATCAGGATCAAGTGTGTCAGCTGATTTCCTCTGTCCGTAGATGGACAATGAGGTGAGCCCAGCTCCGAGGTCCAAGACAAGATACACAGGCCAGGTCCGTCTCTGCACTGCCCGATACAGGTATATTTCTTACCTCTTTTATCCAAATTGATATGTATACATATATAGTGTACACACACAGTATATAGACACTACCATTCAAAAGTTTGGGGTCAGTAAGATTTTTGTTTGTTAATTTGAAAGAAATTAATATTTTGATTCTGCCAGGATGTATTAAATAAATCACAGTAACAGTAAAGCTATTTATATGTAACAAAAGATTTCTATTTCAATTAAAATGTTTCTATATCATAGAATCCTGAAAAGAAAACAATCCTGTTTTTCACAAGAATATATATGCGTACAATTTGTTTTCAAACCTTGGGTGGGGGTGTATAATGAAATTTTTTTGAGCAGCAAATCAGCATATTAGAATGATTTCTGAAGGATCATGTGACACTGAAGACTGGAGTAATGGCTACTGAAAATTCTGCTTTGTCATCACAGGAATAAATTACATTAATTATTATATTGCATTAAAATAGAAAACGTTGTTTTAAATTGTAATAATATTTCACAATAAAAAAAATCCAACCTTGGTGAGCATAAGAGAATTTAATGTTTAATGTACAATACATTAAAACAAATTTTTACTGTCTCCAACAATTTGAACAGTAGTGAACTCTTATATAATGTATATACTTATGCATAAGTGTGTGTGTGTTTGTATTTCGCTTGTTTCTTTGTTTTCTTTCCCTCTCACTATCTGATCTTTTGGCCAGTTATAATCCCTATGATGGACCTAATGAGCATCCAGAAGCAGAGCTCCCTCTTGTGGCAGGGAAGTATTTGTACGTATATGGAGGCATGGACGATGATGGATTTTATAGGATTGAGTTATGATACAGAGTGTAAAATTTTTTAACCATTTTATACCATTGTCGATTTGTATATTTTTATTCCTTATTTTACTTGTTCTATTATCTGTTTGTTTTGTTCTGTCTCTGTCATTCTGTTACACTGTGGAAGCTTCTGTCATGAAAACAAATTCCTCGTATGTGTAAACATACCTGGCAATAAAGCTCATTCTGATTCTGATTCTGATTATTATTGGAGAATGAATTTGAATTGAATCTCCCAATTGTCCAACATCTAAAAAAATCCCAACAACATATTTGCTAATGGACATAAATAATTGACATAGATGACTAACACTGAATTAAGACAGTAAGCATCACCTGGCAGCATGTATTAAAATGACATGCTTACAAAATGCATCACAATTACATTTTATGTAATGAGATCTGCTGCAGCTTATGAGATCTTTCTATTTCTGTTTGTTCCAGGAGAGCTATTGGATGGCCAGCGTGGCCTGGTTCCCTCTAATTTTGTGGAGTTTGTCCAAGACAAGGAAAAGCCATCTATCGAGGGTGGAGAGGAGCAGGGCAGGCTGGAGCAGAGCTGTCTGAGCCTGGCGACCATAGATGGAGGCGCTCCTCTGGACAGCCTTAGCAGCGACGCCCTCGGCCACTGCAGCAACGGGACAGGCGCTCTGGATGGAGAGGAGCTGAGTGATGACATCGTGCCTTACCCCAGGAAGATCAATCTGATCAAACAGCTGGCGAGAAGTGTGATAGTGGCCTGGGAAGCGCCTCTAGTGCCCCTTGGCTGGGGCAACATCAACGGCTACAATATCTTAGTGGATGGGGAAGTACGTTCCTCTGTGCCATTTGGAGGCAGGACCAAACTGCTTCTCGAAAAGCTGGACCTGGCTGCCTGCACATACCGTGTGTCGGTACAGAGCATGACGGACAGGGGGCTCTCTGATGAGTTGCGCTGCACCTTGCTGGTGGGCCGCAATGTTGTGGTGGCACCCACCTATCTGCGCATGGATGATATTTTACGTGACTCTGCTGAACTTTCGTGGCTGCCCAGTAATAGTAACTACGCCCATGTTGTGTACTTAGATGGCGTGGAGCATGCCGTGGTTAAGCCGTGCTCTTACAAACTGCGTTTTGTAAACCTGAAGGCCGCCACAGTGTACAAAGTAAAAGTGTTGGCCAAACCTCACCAGGTGCCCTGGCACATGCCTCTGGAACAGAGAGAGAAGAGAGAGGCTGGGGTGGAGTTCTGCACCCAAGCTGCAGGTGAGATTCAACTCTAAAATTGTTAAGATATTGCCCCAATATTAATTAATGCTGTTTTTAATTATTAATTTAATGAACCAGCTCAAACTATACTGATGCACTGCATAACAAAAAATGTTTCTGTAGACAATCATCTATTGCACCTTTAAGATATTTTCGATGAAATCTGAGAGCTTTCTGACCCTCCATAGACAAGCAAGGGTTCCTGGCATTTCAGGCACAGAAACGTAGTAAGGACATCGTTAAAATAGCCCATGTGACATCAGTGGTTTAATCTTAATTTTATGAAGCTACGAGAATAGTCAGAAGAGAAAAGCATGCATGTGTTGTGATACTCTCCAAAATGGCACTATTGGGTAATGTGGAGGAGAAGAATTGTTGACTAAAGTCGTTCTTTTTGGTTTCTTTGCGAACAAAAAAGTATTCTTGTAGCTTCATAAAATTACGGTTGAACCCCTGATGTCACATGGACTATTTCTGTGCCTTGATCGTGGTAGGACCTTTGGTGTCTATGGAGGGTCAGAAAGCTCTCAAATTTCATCAGAAATATCTTAATTTGTGTTCCGAAGATGAACGTCTTACGGGTTTGGAACGACATAAGGGTTAGTAATTAATGACAGAATTTTCTTTTTTGGGTGAACTATCCTTTTAAAAAAACAAGTTTTATAAGAGTCATTTGTTTGTGAATCAAACTATACTGTTGTGTTGTATTTTCCCATAGCCACTGAAAATGTTTTTTGGGATTATAAGAATCGATGTCAGAATTGTTCAAATCTTAATCCGAAAATCTGTATTTTTACCCACTAAGGCTGACACATATTGGACCCTAATATCACACACAATCTCCTTTGATATGCAAAAAAGACAGAAAACAGCTATTTTTGTTGTTCTGATTAGCACAACACTCCACTTAAAATAGTCAGAGGCAACAGAAATGGGTTTAGTGAGGCTAATTGGATTAATTAATTAGCTGAAATGCTCAGGCAGTTGGAAGTAATGCTTGCCCTTATGCCATTATTCAGCTGTGAAGCTGTTGAAATGTCCATATTACTGTACACTTGAGTTCAAGCGAATGAATGCAGTGAACACAATCCTTTCTAAACATAATGTATATAGTGTCAGTTGTGTTACTGTAACTAACTGGTGGTTATCTGCCCCTCCCCAGGACCCCCTCTGCCTCCTCAAGAAGTCCAGGTCCAGTGTGGACAAGCCCCAGGAGTCCTCCAAGTGCGTTGGAAGCCACCTCCAATGACACCCATGGGAACCTCCAATGGTGCAAATGTCATTGGCTACGCAGTGTGCACAAAGGGTCAGAGGGTAAGAATCTGCATGCATCAGCAGTCATATCTGGTGATGTTTATGTGACAGAACAGTTCTGGACCGCATGAAGGCTAAACAAGAGTCATCAAGACCTATTTTTATCAAAAAGTGATACTGATGCCCTCTGTTGGTGGAGTTGGGTGATTCTAAACACTTGAATTCATTGTTTATGGTGGTTTTAGGTGATGAAAGATTCTCACACTAACAGTCTTTTTGTTACGTTATTTGGATGATTAATGAGGAGAATGTTGATTCTAAAGGTGCGGCCACATGCAGTCGCAAAAAAAAGGTCCATTATCTATTGTTTCCTATTCAAATTACCAAATTTTGCCTGCAAAAATTCGCGAAATAACTGTAAATGTGACGTAATCTTAATGCTAATACTAATGCTGTTTCAGATTGCTGAGGTGTTGTATCCACTGGCAGACTATGCGGCAGTAGAACTGAACCGTCTCCAGTGCTTGGAGGCCCATGAGGTTATTGTCAGGACTTTATCAGCACAAGGGGAATCTCAAGACTCCCATGCCGCCGTCATTCCAAACCACCTGCTGGTGTCTCTTCCTAAAACCCTCCCTCCTTCTCACCACATACAATCACCTCTCCCACCCCAGCAGTCCCAACCAATGCCTCCTCATCCCCAAATCCGGGCCCTTCCCCCTCACCCTGGACCACAACCACCCACCCATCTCCAACCCCTTCCCGTTCGCCCTAACCAGCCCCCATCTCATCTCCATCCCCACCGTATGCCCCATCCCACACAGCCCTCTCCACCTCACCTCCAGCCTTTACCACCACACCCCATCCCTCAACCCCAGCCCACCATCCCAATGCCCCAGCCTCAGACGTCCATGCCCATGCCCCAACCCCAGCCCCAGCCACCCATGCCTATGCCTCAGCCCCAACAGCCCATGGCCATGCCCCAACCCCAGCCAGCCATCCTCATGCATCAACCTCAGCCAGCTATCCCGATGCCCCAGCCTCACATTCCCCAACTGCCCCTTCCCCAACCCCAAAGACCACTAAGTGCCAGAGAGCTGGAAACCAAAGAGCCAGGGCCAGGAATGCTTCATCATGGAGGGGGCCCACCTCAGCCATGGGAGCCTGGCTGCTCCCCATCTGGCCTGCCTACAGGCTTGCCACACGGACACACCCTGGATGCCCCGGCCTGCCTGAACCGCCGCTCCCCATCACCTCAAAGGATCCTCCCCCAACCCAGGGGTACACTCATTCCTGACACTGTGGCCAAGGCTATTGCCCGAGAAGCAGCCCAAAGAGTGGCTGCAGAGAGTGGACGGGTGAGTCAAGTCAGCAAATAGCATGTTATATAAAGTAGCTGCAAACTTTAACCCTAGAATGCATGACTCAAGAAACTTGAATAATGGGGGTCACATGACCCATATCGAAGTCATGATTTTTAATCAGAAATACTTTCTTCTTCCTTTTCTTCTTCTATTTTCATTGGTTTTCTATATTTTTATATAAATTTTCTTTAGATTTTATATCGATGATAAAATACTAAATACAATTTATATAAAATAAACAAACAATAAAAGATATATATCTATTTACCTTTTAAAGATATATAAATTTTGGTGTGGTCAATGGGTGGGTGTTATATACAGTATATATAGATATATATATATCATATAATCTTTACCTTTTAAAGATAGATTATGTGTGTGAAACAATAGAAGAATATATAGATATTCTTTTTATTGTTTTTCTTATAAAAGAAAATTCATCATATAAAGGCATCATATCTCTTCACAAGATTAAAGCCTCGAATACATATGGATTCATTTTACAACAACTTTAAGATCTATGTGGAATTTATGTTTGGTGACCTGGATTTGAATGGAGGTAATAAACGCTCAGGTTTTCATTAACATATCTTAAGTTTTTTAGAAGATTAACCAAAGTCTAATGCCTTTGAAACTCATGATGATGATTAATGATGACAGTATTTTCCTCTTCTTCTTCTTTTTTTTTTGATGAACTACCTTTAATTATTTTAGATTATACACTTCAGATTTATTTGATCCATACATGCGTAAATTTTTCAAGGTAAAAAGGGGTTTTTTTTCAATTGTTCTTTTTTCATGTATTTTTTTTGACTGTAATATACACTAAAAACAATGAAATCTAACATTCTTAATAACTAAAACTAATGTGGTTTACGGTGGAATTTGCTGACTTTTTAATTATATTTTATTTATTTTATAGCTTATTTAGAAATCTAAATTAATAATATAATTATTTTATTTTTGGTTAATTTTGTGAACAGAAACAACATTTTGATAAAGAATTATTGATTCATTATTATTATTATTATTGCGAGTTAGAATTTCATAGGAAACATATACATGTCATTCTGTCCCCCTTTTCAAAGACTAGGAGTAGTTTTTTTGAAACTATGAATAACAAATATGCACAATTTTTGCTGAGGCTTACATACAACATTTATAAGAAATACAAATTATCAAATTATTTTATTGAAAAAATGATCATAATAACACCCTATCGGGTCAGTTTTGACCCTTTTTGCATTCTAGGGTTAATACGTGCAAATGAGAACTCTTTTAAAAAGTTAATGAACATACAGAAGATTAGCTATCTTGTCCTCAGCATAACTGTCAGATTTCTTTATTAAGACTTCTGAAAGTACTTTAATATATTTAGATGGAGAGGAGAAGCCAGGGCTTTCACTCTCAAAATTCAGATGAGGAAGAGGATGAGGAAAGCTATCAGGCACACAGAAGAGGAGCATCTGTGGATGACTTCCTCAGGGGCTCAGAGCTGGGCAGGCAGGTATGGCAGTTGAAGTGATTGCCTTACCATACAACAACAGGCATAAGAGGCAAATGTCAGCATTGAATGTTTAGGTGTGTTGTATTTGCTTATGTTTTCGTTTTTTTCCTCACAATCTGCATTTCACAGTCTCATTACAGTCACAGCGAAGAGTATCATACAGAGAGCAGTCGAGGTTCGGACCTCTCGGACATCATAGAAGAGGACGAGGAGGAGTTGTATTCTGAAATGCAGCATGAAGAAGGCAGGCGACGAAACTCCCACAATGCACTCAAGGTATTCCAAAAATGGAAGACATCTCACAATATGCCAATGACATCTTGGTTTGCATGGCTTTAACTAGTTTGGTTTCTTCTCGATTCAAGACCGGAGGCAGCACTCCATCTTCGAGTCAGCTGGATCGGGAATCATACCGGAAGCCATCTCACAGAGGTCCTCACCCTCAGCGCCAACCCCTCACAGTCCCATCCATTGGTCAGTGCTCTCCCAGTAAGAGACAGGAGTCTGAGACTTGCGTTCAGGGCCTGTCTGTCCTCCTGCTCCACATTTTCTCTGTTTGAACTGTTCATTAGCTTGTCAATGTGTGCCAGACCGCCACTGTGTGTTCCAACCATAACCATATCCTGTTGCTTTCGATCATTATAACCCTCTTTGAATCTTTAAATCGATTAAATGCCAGAGTAGTTAGGCGTCTTCAGCCTGGGCAGGTTGATGCAGAACAGCCTTCGTATGGTATAACGACTCTCTGATTGGTGTTTCCCTCAGAGATAACCACTGAGAGTAACAGTGAAGGGAACCTCTCTCCCGTCAAGGAGGATGTTTACTATGGCAGTGTAGCGCGACACAGGACATGGTCCTCCCGAAGGCACGGGGGACGCAGGCCTCCTTATGGTACGTGCATTTAGAGTGAGGTCTGAGGAGAAAGAAAATGGCCAAACGCATGAAACTGCACTGGACTGCACCGAGATGGAAGCTTGTGTTGGAAGCGGTGCTGTAAGATAGCACCTATAGCAACATGTTTGCACAGAGAATGCTCCTCACCCTTTGCACTGCCCCACCAATGGATGCCTGCCAAACCTCTCCTCTTTTTCAACCTGACCACAATCATACTTTTACTTTGGCCATGCATGACTGAATGGTGAAAGTTAAAGAGCGGCATCTCATACCGAACGAATGCCACCGAATATGTATGAAGGTAATGGTTGACCAGGAAGAGAACGCAAACCGTTCCTTGGCATCAACTGCAAAGGCAACTGTGTGGAATGCACATTGGGCATGTTGGAGTCACATTCAAGCACAGCTTCGTAGTTGCAGCAGGGACAAAATAAAACAGGTGTAGTTTTATCCGGGGCTAATGTGCCCCATCTGATGGGTCTTTCTCGGATCCAGATCTCTGCATGGTTACAGTAGCTCAGACTGCGTGTGCTCCCCCTCTTCTTCTCCCTCTCTCTCTGTCTGTCTGTGTGTGCGCCTGTCAGGAGCTTCATGTTTGGCTTGCTGCTCATCTGTAATTGGCTGCCATATGGGTGTTTAACTCCCAATCACCATACACCCACACACACTGGCAAACACAAACAGCGACACACATCATAACCATCATATTACTGTAAGAAATGTCTGTTTTCTTCAACCCACCCAAGATGTGTTTGGCAAATAAATGGATTGTGCAAGTATGGAGAGTAATTTCACTCCATTGGACTGAATTGCATGCTTATTCATATAGTCTATTGTAACATACAGAGATGAGAACATGTATGCTGTTAATTCTTTGGATGTTTGTATGCCCATCTTTAAAAAGTCTTGAATGCTTGAACTTTAAAGACATGCATATTGTATTTTTTTTTATTCCAGGACAAGTGGACAGCCATATTTGGGTAGTTGACAATATCTAAATAACATCAAATAACATAAAATTTGTACAGTATATATTAATATGTGATTTTTTTGAAAGAAAGAAATGTATACTTTGTTTAGCAATGATGCATTAAATTGAACAGAAGTGACATTAAAGATATATGTTACTAAAGATTTCAATTTCAAATGAAAAATAAATTTTAATCACAGTTTAAAATGAAAAATATTGAGCAGTAGAACTATTTGCAACATTGATAATAATAAGAAATGTTTTTTGAACACCAAATCAGCATGATTTCTGAAGGATCATGTGACATTGAAGACTGGATTAATGGCTGCTAATAGTTCGTTTGCATCATAATGATACATTTATTTTTAAATATATCGGCCTAATAAAATAGAAAACAGTTTTAATTATAATAATATGAAGCAATTTTACTGGTTGTGATCAAATAAATGCAGCCTTGGTGCGCATGAGTGACTTTTTTATATAGACTTAACTTTTATATATATTTTTTTTTGACATGTAATCCCTCAATTAATAGAAGCAGCATTTATAGTAAATATACAATAATTATAAAAATGATTATGTAAAAATATTACACTGCAGGACTTGGCTATCCAGCTATCCATGTAAGGGTTATCATGGTGCCAATTATTCCTGCCTATTAGACATCTTGGTTTTTACCCATCTTTTTCATTTTAGATGGATACCGGGACCGAAGCCGCCGCTCTCCCCCGTACTATGATGAGTCTGAGCAGGAGGATCAGTTTCGAATCTTCGTGGCGCTCTTCGACTATGACCCTCTCTCCATGTCCCCTAACCCTGATGCAGCTGATGAGGAGCTCCCTTTTAAAGAGGGACAGATAATCAAGGTACCGCTCAGTTGGAGTTAATGATCTGTTGTTAAATGGCCCGCCCATTGTTTCTGCAGCCTTCTGTCTGTGTGTTTAAGGTGTATGGGGATAAGGATAATGATGGCTTTTATCATGGGGAGATCCGGGGCAGGTCTGGACTTATTCCCTGTAACATGGTGTCGTAAATCCGTGCAGAGGATGAGGAAACTATGGGCAGCCCAGGAAACAGGGTTTCTCCCTCTCAGCACTCCCTGTAGACAGAAAGGTAGGTGTTTTCCAGTTCATTTTATTTCACTGTCAACAATCCTATAAATATAATATATATATATATATATATATATATAGTCATGATATTGTTATTTTTGCTTTAAATAAGGTCTTTATAATTTTAAAATGTTTGATACCATAGAAATTTCATAATTCCACATGCAAAAATACGAGCATAAAACAAAAAACTCAAGCTCACTGAAGACAAGTAAACAGTCAGCGATTTAATAAGAATAAGAAACTAATTACAAGAAATAGGACAAAAAACCCTACAGTAGAACAAATAAATAAGTAATAAATAAATGCTACATACATTTTATAAAGTAATCAAACGTATAAAAACACTGCATATTCTTCACTGTGTAAATTAAATATATAGTTCTTACTAATGTTACAAAAGTGATTAAGTCAAGAGCAGTGAAAGATTTTCTCTCTTTTGTTGTTTGATAACATGAATGACAGACAGCAGGAATATCAGACTGCTGTCACTTTAAGAACTGCCCGGATCCAATATATGTTAAACTTGGTTCTTTCTCACTTTGTGTTTACCAGGATACTTGCAAAGACGGGCATTTTGTAACATACAAGTTTGTGTATTTAACCGTTCAAGGCCTATAAAGCACCAAAAATAACTCTGTGAGCACCGTCTTTACATACACGCACGGCGCACCTCTCTAACAGCACTCAGAAACGGTTCTCAGACTGCGTGCATATAGGGAAATTAGTTCTCTTTCGCTGCTAATTGTGTTTCAATGGCTTAAGATCACTTGTTTTTAAACCGTAATGCTTAAAAACGCATGCAAACGATAAGTTTTCATGACCCACGTAGCACATCAACGTCACATCAATGAGTGTGTAACTGCGATAGAGACAAATAGTCAAAAATCTCTACTGGCTGACAAATTTCTACTGGTTAATCGCATCTACCGGTATATTGCCCACCCTTATGTGAAAGTGATTCCAATGATATCAATCCTCCCTTTTGTTATTGTTGTATAGCTATCTGCCTTCTCTATTATTTTACAATTAGATTTTTAAAATGTCATAGTTATCGTCCTTGGTGTGAATGAGCCTAAAAACTTTATATTTATAAAAAAAAATTAAAAAAACGTACTGACCCCAAATGAGATACAATGATAGTATATATGAAATAGCTCTGATTTATATGTTGCTTACAAAAAAATTTAGTTTTTTACTTTGTTTGAATACATAGAATGCATAGCAACTATCTAGACCATGCCAATCAATCAAATCTTGTTTTGAACATAGCCTGCCTCTCTCACAGAAGAACTGATTCTCTCTCCTTCAACAGAACAAAATAGGAGAGGTCGCTACCCAGTGGCCACAAGACGAATGGTTGCCCTGTATGACTACGACCCCAGAGAGAGCTCACCAAATGTGGATGTTGAGGTGTTAAACGCACTCGCATATATTTATACACTCACAGGTTCTCAATCTGCTGCATAGGCATGTCTGTAGAGTTGCTGATTATGTGCTTTCTGTGGCAGGCTGAACTGACATTCTGTGCTGGCGATATCATTGCTGTTTTTGGGGATATAGATGAAGACGGCTTCTATTATGTAAGTCTCATTGTTGTGTTGACCGCTCACGCTGCTTTATTCTGAGCCTGCAGCACTATTGTATTTTGTTTTTGGTCTTTCAGGGTGAGCTTAATGGACATCGGGGCTTGGTTCCATCCAATTTTCTCGAAGAAGTGCCTGATGACGTGGAGGTCTATCTGACGGACACTCCCTCCCACCGCGGTCAGGACGAGCCCAATCTGGTACCGACACTGCGCCCAGAGACCAAACGGGTACATCATCGCCGTTCTCAGCGCTAGGCCCTGTGTCCATTCATCCTCCGTTTGAGTTTCGGTCCACTCGCCGTCTCTGTGTTTTCTTGTGCTTGTTTGTTTTTTCGTTATGTGACCGTGGTGGTGATTTCCAGTCCAACCTTTCTTGCTCTAGGAAAGGGAGAAGCAAAGCCCACTGCAAACAGAGCCTTTTTGAGAGCATAGAGAGACAGGTACGAACGTGACTCTGTTAAGAAAGCGAATGTTCGTAGAGGGTCGCCAGAGGACTGTGGAAAAGGCCAAATTCCGTTCCTGCACCGGACTATGAATTAAGCATAAAGCATTTTTGCACTGAAACACAAAACCCTACTTAAGTGAAGCTGTTTGCATTAGTCAAAGTGCTTTGTGAAGTCCATAGGGTCTGTGGCTCGTGATTTGTGACCCTGTTAAAAGACTGATTTGGAAACTAGTTTGTAGACGCATGCCTATTTTTTCCCAGAACAGACCTGTAGCTTTTATATAAAAGTAAACTACATTACCCCAAATGTTGTATTTCAAAGGAGGCTTTGTTTCTTTTTGTATATTGCACATTGTCCAAAAACTCTATTTTTTTTTAGATCATATAAACTAGCAGAACATTTATTACTCATTCCATCTCTTTCTGAGAGACTAAAATAATATAATTCATGATGTAATTACAATAAATCGAAATAAATGAAAAACTAAAACAAATATGTATTTTTGCTAGTGGACATTTAGTGAATCTTAATGTTTGTTTTTGTGTATGTGGTGGTGTTGTTTTTTTCTCCTCATAATTTTTATTTATTTAAATTTTTTTATGATGTTGCGCATTCTAATTGACTTTTTCCCCACCCGGCTTGCCAAAAAAGAACAAAGCGAGGAATATTGGTTCATTCCTGTCCTGCAGACTTTTGTCTTGCTCGGCAGTTGAGCACTGGCGATACCATGATCAGTCTCCTGGCATTTATGCCTTTTTGAATGCATTTTTATGGTAAATCGTCATTGGGATTAGATTGTTGAATAAGAATGATCTGTTGTCGTCTAAAGATACATTTTGTTTTAGTTTTTCTTCTAAAGAATTTTCACCTCCATCTGACATGTGGTATTTACTCACCCTCTGGCCATCCAAGATGTAGAGGAATTTGTTTCTTCACTGTAACAGATTTGAAGGAAATTCCCTAAAGTGAATGGGTGCCATCATAATGATAGTCCAAACAGCTGATAAAAAAGCATAATAATCCACAAGTAATCCACATGAGTCCATCAATTAACATCTTGTGAATCGAAAGTTGAGAATTTGTAATGACCAATCCATCAAGATGGACCATTTTTCAATCAAAACCCATTTCTTCGGTACAATACAGTATGATCCTCTCATAATCAATAATATTGCTTCCTCCAGTGAAAAGGTCATCTTGTCTGAATCAGGAGAGAAATATGCACAGATCAAGCACCATTTACACACGAAAATAGTCCTAAATAGTTCTAAACATAATGTCGTTGATGTTGCTTTTGAGAAAGCCACAGGGAGGCCTTTTTCACTGGATGACGTTACTGTGGATTATGGCCAGAAGTGAAGTTTAAAGTTAAATGCCTTAATGATGGCTTTGTTTTCTTTACATACACAGCTTTTGAATTAATTGATGGACTGGAGTCCTGGATTATTTTGGTTAGTGATGCTTTTATCAGCTGTTTGGACTCTGAATCTGATCAAGGAACAAACTCAACTACTGTACATCTTGAATGGCCTGATAGTGAGCAAATTTTCATTTTTGGTTGAACTTTCTTTATTATCCCTTTATTAATGTTTATTAATTCAAATGATTATTTTTCAAATTTATTTAGTTTTCTATCTTTAAAAAATAAAATAAAAAATGCTTAATGTGCCAGTGCATTAGACTTGTATGGTATCTGCAGTTGGTTCCCGTGCTGTGTGGAGTCCTTGTGCTGTCTATTTTGATGCTGTTTTACAATATAAAATCCCCTCAACCTTTGAGGTTTCCAACAATTCAAACACAAATTAAATGAAGGAATGTTTTCACATTTCATATCTGTATTAGCAGGCAAGAAGAAATGTAATAAAACAGTCGAGTTAATTCAGGAACCAACCATATTATCTGCCTTTTCTCTAAAGATCCAATCTGTGGGTAGTAATATCATTTTTGCTCTTACTTTCTTGGCACTCTTCTAGTCTGAGATCATTTGTTTTAAACCTCAGAACATAAGCTGGAATGTTATGTATGAAGAAGGCAGATAATAAGGCAAAATATAGTCTTGCTGTATAATATCCCACAATTTTCCCTTCCCCGTGGATGTTTCATTAGGTGCCTGTGGAAAGTTCAGTGCCAGCTCCGGCCCCTGGAAGACCCGCCTCTCCCACTGTGCGTCCTTTGCTTCCCGTTGGCCCAGTCAGGCCGCTGAGCCCTGCCAGGGGTCCACGAGACCTGGCATCTAAAAAGAAAAAAGGACTGCTCTCTAAGGGGAAGAAACTGCTCCAAAAGTTCTCAAAGTAAAAGAGATTGATTTCAAATTCATATGGCTACAACAGCATACAGATTTCTCTCTCAAAAGGGAAACCACCAATCCCCAGTGTTTCAGAAAAGTCTACGGTGATTTTATTTTTCTCTCACACACACAAAAAAAATTAAATCTAAACAGCTTTCACATTAACATGCCACGTGCATATTCTGAAAATCTCTAATATCCAGATGAAAAGGAATGACATATATAAAGATGTCACTCATGTGTCAGTGAGCTTGCTAATTGGCTGTCAGAATGAAAGCATGTAGAGGACAAAGAGATATTATTAATATTTAAAGAATTCCTTCAATTATAATTTCCACATTTCAAATCAAAGTGCTGGATTTTGAATGAAATATTTAATCTCATAGATTTTAAAGTTTGGTATAGCACTTGGTTATAAAAACAGTTAAAAAAGCACTTTAAATATGGTCTGATGTTGTCAGTCAAATAGCAGTAAATTATAAAAAACCTCCAGACCATATTAAGTGCATTAGTCCGAAACAAAAAGGACCACAATCAAAAGAAGTATTTCCATAGAAAGATGCACAAGGTGCAAAATGGCATAACTGACCAGAACAGTCTATGAGCAAATCCTTTTAAACATTGCTGTGGCCTTCATTTAAACTCAGTAAGTACAGTATATTACATCTGATGTCTCCATACATCAGTCTTTGCCAAGTATCCTCCCTTTTGCTTGCTCTAAGAGCTCCCTTTCCTGCGTTTATCACGAGAATGACTCCGAAGTTATAAAAATACAATGAAAAGTTTCTGTGTTTGCCTTTCAATGCACAATTCGTTGTGTTTGTGAATGTCTCGTGTGTGTGTGTGTGTGTGTCTCCCCTCTGCATCCATGTTCGTGCAACCCCTTACAACTGAAAAAGGAAAAATGTTGTTATTTTGTGATAATGTGATGTGCTGCTAATTACAAGTTGTTTCCTGTTCCTTTCAATAAGGGTGGTGTCGTCTTCAGAAAAAGAAATATTTAAGCAAAGATGGTGTCTAGGTGTCTCCTCGAATTTCACTTTCTAAGGGCCGGTTTACATAGAATGCATTTTTGAAATGTTTTTTTTATATATAGTTTTTCAATGTAAACATGCGAAAGACTGAGATTTGACACTCTTTATCAACATTCTCGTTTGTTTTTAAAAAGCAAAAGTAGTTTGACTACACGCATAGAAACACTGTGTTCTTTGCCATTCCATTTTAAACACAAGAATGCGTTCTGTATAAACGGATTTTCATGCAAAAATGAAATTTGTCATTATTTAGGCTACCCACCCTAACGTCATTCCAAAACTCTATGACTTTCTTTATTCTGTGGAACACAAAAAGAGATATTTTGAAATTGCTCTCAATCTCTTTTTCTCTCTTTATCGTAACATGGAACCCTGTTCAGATTTTCAAAATTCTTCAAAACATCTTTTTTTATGTTTCACAGAAGAAAGAAATCATACAGGTTAGAACGAATTTTTGGGTAAACAACCCTTTTAACACCAGTTTACATGAATGGGTCATGGCTGGTTATGAGAACATCATCTATAGGCTTAAATGACATATCCTTGCTGCTGTTATCATTGGCTGTTTTTCCTGAGGTCTTTGCTTGCTATGGTAGAATCAAACTCCTTGTGATAGTCTCTTTGCTGAGGACTTTATAATACATATTCTCAGCTACCAAAATACAGGTTAAGCAATACCCTCAGGCAAAACTACCTATGATAGCTCAGTTGTCTCAAGCTATAATCTAGTAGTTTACATAAGGGGCAAAATCTCTTGCATTAACATCTTGCCTCTGCAACTGGAAATGCGAGGTTGAGCCAACATTTGGTGGCATCTCACAATAATGTGGCCAGTTGGATTTAGATTGCACTCTTGAATGGTTTGATCCAGGGTAAATACTGTGTGTGCTTGATTTTTTTTTAATCTTTAAAAAAGATTATAATAAAAGTATACTATATTTAAGCATTTTAATAAAAAATTGGGGCGAATGGAGTTTATTTGTTGTAGATGAAAAACATGGAGGGTTCTAATAATAAAAAATTGGTTGGATAGCCAAAAAGGAATGTATGAAATGTTCAGCTGCCTGTATAGCTTGCAACATCATTTTTCCAAAAGAAAAATAAAAGAGATTACATATATTTTCATTTAACAGCAATATCTCTATTATTATCATAAATCCCAAGTGTTCGTTTGTGACTGGATGTTATAATTCATTTCTCGGTTACTCTTTTGTACACCATTTGTAGATAATTTATAAATGTTTATACTTAATTTACAGATTTTCAGACTTTTTTAGTGCTTTAAGATTTAATATTCTACAGTGTAAGTGTTCTCCATGGTGTCTTCAAGAAAAGATGCTCAAGACTGCAATTCTGTGCTTGTTCTGTGAATTAACGAGAAAAAAGTACTTGTTGGTCTATATTTACTGATATGGACTATTGTGTGGCTGTGCATGTGTAGAACTGTGTAAAATATACATTTTCTATGAAAATAAATGTGATATTTTTCAAGATCAGACTTGAAATTGTCTTGGCAAATCACATAGCATGTCTCCCAACAGAAAACTCCACAATAAATATAGAGACAACCCAGTAGATGGCAGCAGTGACCTCAGTATCTTGGTACTTCTCACTTAAGGCATCATGGGTAAGGTGAGTGAATTAATATTTCTGTGTTGTGGATGAAGGGTGCACTTTTCTAAACTCTGTCAACATTCCAAGAGCCACATTTATCACATTTAATGATGGGTTCCAACTGGGCAGCAGACCTGGTGATTATTTGTAGATATTGTGATTGCTGTGTCTTATAATGATCTACTTTAAAAAGAATAGAGTAGCACATTCTAAGATTATAATTGTCTAGTTTATCCGCTTCTGAGGTGTCATCCTGCTTTTTTTTTGTGTATTTTTTTTTTGCATCAGGCTGGTGTGACACACTGTAGTGTTTAAAAATTCAAAGCATTTAATAAACAATAAGGTCAGTTAAAGGAATAGTTAACCCAAAAATCCATCAATCAAAGCTGAATGTTGTTATTTTTTTCCATGGGACACAAGTAGATATTTCTCAGAAATAAAAAAACAACAACAGTTCATTGTGACCAAAGTCTGTCAACACTGTAAAAACACTGTAAAAGTATAGGTCATATGACTTGTCTTCTAAAGTCATACAATGACTGTGTAACCAAAACTGAAAAAAATAAACTTAAATTAGATCTAAATATAACATAATAAACTGATTAGAATTAGTCCATATTAGAAAAATTTTGTGTTGCATTGGATATTGCATGTGACAATCAAATAAGAAGTGCTTTTATTATTATTATTATTATACTTGCACAGAACTATTTTATTTTTGTTGAATTCATCTGTTGTTGTAACGGGGCTGACGAGACGTGAGACGTGCGGATCCATATGCAAGCTTTATTGAAACGAAGACAGAGACCTGGTCATGAAACAGGCATGGGTCAGATGATGTCAGACAGGTATATGGTGGGCAAAACACGAGAATAGTCCTAGGGCTAGAGCAGGTCGACGATCGCCAGACAGAATCAAAAGGGGCAAGACAAAAGGGGTGAATCCAGGGAACCAGGCGAAGATCAGAAACCGAGAAGGCTAAGGCTAAGGCTAAGGCTAAGGCGAATGACTAGGGCTAAGAAAATGACAAGGGCTCCGTAAAAGTAGCTATCTCTAGGGCCCTCCTGGCCCTCCCTGGCCCTCCCATCCCCAAGTTCATAGGTGGCCTCCTTGGCCGGAACAGGACGAGCGGAGTGTTCATAGACGGCCTCCTTGGCCGGAACAGGACAGGCAGGAAGTTCATAGGCGGCCTCCTTGGCCGGAACAGGACAGGCAAAGAGTTCATAGGCGGCCTCCTTGGCCGGAACAGGAAAGGCAGAGAGTTCATAGGTGGCCTCCTTGGCTGGAACAGGACAATCAGAGAGTTCATAGGCGGCCTCCTTGTCTGGAACAGAACAGGCAGAGAGTTCATAAGCGGCCTCCTTGGCCGGAACAGGACAGGCAGTAAGTTCATAGACGGCCTCCTTGGCCGAAACAGAACAGGCAGGAAGTGTGTTGCTGGGCGCCACCACCACGCAAGGAACTGAGACAAGTGTCGCCATCTCGGAAGGTTCTGCAGCCTGCGCCGCCACCTCTGAAGAGACTTCAGTGGACACCATGGCCTCTGGGAGCACGGCAGTTGACACCGCTACCTCGGGAGGTTCTGCAGCATAAGCCGCCACCTCTGGAGATGTTGTAGCTGGTGCCGCTGCCTCTAGCAAATCGGCAGTGGAGTACGCGGCCCAGACACACTATAAAGCAACCCCCCATATGGGGAGTGCTGCAGAAAGGGGGATGAGTTCAGGAACAGGAGGGCTAAAATGAGTGGGTTTGGGGATACCAGCTGCGCATGCAGACACCAGCGATGTATCCCTCACACTGGACACCAGACTGGGATACCGACGGACTGACCCCGACAATCTGGGTGCAACAGACAGGACGTGACATGACTCTGGATGATCAGCTGTGATGCGACGTGAATCTGTATGAATAGCTGAGACGTGACGAGGCTCTGGATGAATGGCTGAGACGCCGACGTGAATCTGTATGAATAGCTGAGACGTGGCGAGACTCTAGAAGGTCAGCTGTGACGTGACGTGGCTCTGGACGAACAGCTGAGACGTGACGAGGCCCCGGACGAACAGCTGAGACGTGACGAGGCCCCGGACGAACAGCTGAGACGTGACTGGACTCATGAAGAACAGCTGAGACGTGACGAGGGCCCCCGACGAACAGCTGATACTTGCAACGAGGCCCCTGACGAACAGCTGGGCTTGACTGGACCTCATGAAGATCACTGTGACTAGACCTGTCTCATGATAATGAATTGTAACTTGACTTGACTCATGATGATCAACTGTGACTTGACTTGACTCATGAAGATCAGCTGTGACTTGACTAGACTCATGATGATCAGCTGTGACTTGACTTGGTTCATGATGATCAGCTGTGACTTGACTTGACCCATGAAGATCAGCTGTGACTAGACTTAACCCATGACGATCAACCGTGACTAAACTTGACTCAGGAAGATCAGCTGTGACTAGACCTGACTCATGAAGATCAGCTGTGACTTGACTTGGTTCATGATGATCAGCTGTGACTTGACTTGACCCATGAAGATCAGCTGTGACTAGACTGCTCATGATAATGAGCTGTGACTAAACCTGGCCATGATAATGAATTGTAACTCTTGACTAGACTCAGGAGATAAGCTGTGACTAGACCTGCCCTGAAGTCAGCTGTGACTAGACCTGACCCATGAAGATCAGCTGTGGCCTAGACCTGACCATGAACATCTGTACTAGACCTGACCTCATGAAGATCAGCTGTGAATATGACCTGACCCCATGAAGATCAGCTGTGACTAGACCTGACCCAGGAAGATCAGCTGTGACTAGACCTGACCCATGATGATCAGCTGTGACTTGACTTGACCCATGAAGATCAGCTGTGACTAGACTTGACCCCTGATGATCAGTTGTGACTTGACTTGACTCATGATAATAAACTGTGACTAGACCTGACCCATGATAATCAGTTGTGACTTGATTAGACTCATGACGATCAGCTGTGACTTGACTTGACTCAGGAAGGTCAGCTGTGGCTTGACTAGACTCATGAAGAACAGCTGTGTGGCCTTGACTAGACCAGAAAACAGCTGTGGCTTGACTAGAATGGCGGTTGTGTCCGCCATCTTGTGATCAGGCTCTGCAGCTGCCGCCATTTTGTGAGCTTGCTCTGGTTTAGCCATCACCTTAGTCACAGACATGGTGTCGCTTCCTTCCTCCGCGTCACCCACCGTGAACGCTGAACCAGTAGTTAGCAAGGCATAGTCAATAAAGTCCTTTAAGCTATAGTTGCATTCACTCCTTGGCATTCGAGATTTCGTTGGTTCATTGAGTCCAAAACGAAACAAGTCCTTAAACAAAAACTCATCATATATTGGTACCTGATAAGATAGTTCACAGAACCGGTGAACAAACTCCTCAATAGAAAGACCTCCTTGCCGAAGATGTAGCAGCTCGGTGACTGGGTCATACCAGGCCAGAGTCCACAGATAAGCCGCGGGATCCTTGTGTGGCCGAGTATTCTGACATGGGGCTGACCAGACGAGAGACGTGCGGATCCATATGCAAGCTTTATTGAAACGAAGACAGAGAAGTGGTCATGAAGCAGGCAGGGTCAAACAGAGGCAGACAGGTATATGGCGGGCTAGACACAAGAATAGTCCTAGGGCTAGAGCAGGTCGACGATCGGCAGACAGAATCAAAAGGGGCAAGACAAAAGGGGTGAATCCAGGGAACCAGGCGAAGATCAGAAACCGATAAGGCTAAGGCTAATGACTAGGGCTAAGACTAAGGCTAAGAAAAGAACGGTCTCCGTAAGGTAGCTATGTCTAGGGGAGTGATAAATGCTGAAACATTACTCGGCAGAGGGAAGGGATAAGAGTGAGTGTTATATAGTGAGGGAGTGATATGAAACAGCTGGGTGCAATCAGTGTAAACAGGTGTGTGCAATTCGTGCTGAGTGCAATCAGTAAAGCATGATGGGAAATGTAGTCCGGGGTGATGTGCAACAGTGTGTAGTGCGAGAGTCAATGAAATGGAAAGTTCATGGACCGGATTCGTGACAGTTGTTATATGGTAAGAGCTGCAAAACAATTCTTCAAAAATTTCTACCTTTGTGTTCCATGGAAAAATGACCACCTTGAGGTTTGGAAACAACATGAGGGTAAGAAAATAATGACAGAACTATTTTATTTTTGGTGAACTGAATTGTTGTCATATGGCAAGTGCTGCATAACCATTCTTCAAAATGTTCTAATTTTGTGTTCCATGGGAAAAAATAAGAACTTTGAGAAACATGAGGGTGAAAAATAATGACAGAACTCTCATTTTGGGGTAAAGTTTCTCTTTAAAAAGGCTGCTGAGAGGAAAGGAAAGTGTTTGAGCCTGCTGCAGAGGTTTCAGCGGAATAGGCAGTACCAAAATGCAAGAGGATGAAATGCGGGCCAGCCCTGCCTACAGAAAAAAAGGAAGAGAGCGAGAAATGATTATGCTCGTATATCACCGCGCTAGGCTTCTCTTTCTCTTGGCTCGATTCTCCTTCCATTCAGGAGTGAGCTGTAATGATCCCGGGGGGCCCTGGGCCAATGGATGTTTAAAATTCTCTCCGGCTTTGACCTCTCGATCAACGCCGTCTTTTAACAAGGGCCCTGAGCGGGGACACGGGCACCCATTCATCTTCCTGCTGCTTTTCGTGAATATTTCAGAGGCTGTAAAGCAGCTCCTTTTCAGAGAGCAGTGTACTGACCCCTGAATGACAGAGGTGTGTTCAATAGCAGGTAACTCATCGGATGGGTCAGGGTTGGACACAATTGTGCACATTTGTCATCGTCTTCATGAATATGTTTTGACTGAGACGCGAGTCTCCTTATATGAACCACAGTGTCCATGCTGAGACTCCCTATTAATACTGAATACTGGTACACTGAAGCCTTGCTTGAGGCTTCGTCTGCAGTCAATGTCCACTTACTTCTATCATAGGCTTTCAGCCCCACTTTGAAGGAAGACGTCTGCCACGTAAGATCTGAGCAGGAATTTGCAAGGTTGACCTTTTACAAAACTAAAAAAACTTTCAGCAAATTTATAGTAATTGAAGCGAACCGAGCACACGGTGAGCACAGGTGTAGAACGACATTGCAGGTTAGCAGTAACTTATCTCTCCATCCTGTAGGGAGCAGAGTGATATACATCCACGACACGCACTGCAGAGCGCATTCATTCATCACCTGCATAGAAATTCAGCTCACACTGAGCGAGAGTGCCTCTGCTCAACTTTATCCATAGATCAACGTCACAAAGGCTTTGACTGAGGCTCCCAAACTCTCCCTTACTACTTTTCCAAAGGGTTCCTACTGCTTCGATTGACGGACGCCTATGCCTTTGTTTGCTAAAAGTGATACATTTGTTGTTTTATAACTTCAGCTCTGACTTTGCCCTCCAACTTGGGTGATTTTTAACAATTGTCACTTTGTTAGCATAGCATTGACACTGTAAACAAAGTGACACACTTTTTCCTAAAAAGGTGGAATAGCAGTTTTACTCAATTCTGCCCTCATCTGTCTTTTTGTAAAGTTAATAATATAAATATAAAAAGAGCAGTTTTTTTTTATCATGCAACACATTGGCAGTGACATTTAAGATTCTGATTTATGTGTGGAAGGTGATCTAATCATTTAGCGGAATGGAGACAGTCATGGCGTTGGTGAGATTGAGATACATGTGGTCATTGTGGTATATTTCATTCTCTAAGTAAGTTTACTGTCATTCTATGTTTCTGTGGCAACCTATCATCACATGATGCTCACCAAGAAAAAAAAAAGTGCAGCTGTGTTCACGTAAAAACAAAATGGAGTAGGTTGTCAAAATGGGTCAAACTCACTTGTGGGACTGTTTACTGACCACCATTTCATATTGTTGCTACTAAGCTGTTGTTCACCTTTGAGTATTACAGTTCACGGCCGTGGTCTGTCACACTGCTAACATCTGGACATCTGAGCAGATAGGACTGAAATGATAATGGTATGTAAGCTGGGCCATGGGGGAATATTCATTTTCAAAAGCACTCCAGCAAAGGCACTGCAACTGGAGGGATCTAGTAGCTGATCTGATTCAGATAAAATGCATAGCTGCATCTCGAGATTCACAAGCTAAACGCATAATATCCATTGCATAAGTTTTTACCTTTGCACGAGGGTACTAACTTTTACAAGCAGTCTGCTCTTACACAGTGTTTGGTCCTTTGATTTATTCTTTGCATTAAAGTGTGTGTCCTTGCAGAGGAATTTGTGGCACTTATCAAAGAGCAGGACATAAAATCCTGCTTCGTACTGGTGAAAGATGCCATCAAGCACTAAAGAGCAGCAAAGGTACAGGTCATACTGTGTGTTCTGACAGACAGGAGATTGATGACGCTCCCTTTAGTGAGATCTTCTTTAGTCAGAAATCACAGAGTGTTTAGTGATTCATACTGACTCTGAATATAAAGTAAAAAAGCTAAAGTATATCTCTTGGGGAATATATAACCTAACGTGTCATAATGATGCATTGACTTCTACCAAAGATATTTCAATATGTGACTAAAACTATATGAAAAATAGTTGTCACACTGGTAAGTTGTCTCAAGGGCTATATATCAGTGACTATAAGGGTTTGAGTCAAACATCCAATTTCTCACAGCAGTGGTTTTGTATGTTAAATTCAAAAACCTAGTTCAAAAGTGCTTTATATATTTAAAAAAAAACTAGTTTATATATATATATATATAATATATACTGTATATATATATATATATATGTTATTATATTTATATATTATATATATATATATATATGTGTGTGTTTGTGTGTGTGTGTATATATATGTATGTATGTATATGTATTTAATGATGGTGTATATGTCATTAAAAAAAAAACAAATTGTTGTGGGGGGGGGGGGGTTTTATATAGGGATTGTATATATATATGTATGTATATGTATGTATGTATATGAGATGTATGTATATTATTATGTATATGTATATGTGGTATATATATGTATGGTAATTGTATATGTCTGGTATATGTATGTAGTATATGTAAGTATTAATATATTTATCTATATATTTAACCTAGTGCTGTCCTGGTTTTCTCTGTCATGTTATTTAATATGGCAATACTTTTGTGGCCTACTGTTCAAGTCCCTTTACAGGGTGTATAGCATGGGTGTATTTATAGGGTGTATCTTTAAAATAACCAAAATATCTCCATGTAAATCATGAAGTAACAGTAATAACGAGAATGTCATGACTAACGAGACAAATTGGCAAGGCTGGGCTGTTTAATGCCAGCCAGGATCCCCATGTAATATGTGTAAAATGCCCTGTCACTGCAAAAGCGTGTTCACTGCTTTTTTAACTCACGGAGAAACAATGGAAATGTTAAAACTTAAGGTATGTGTCCACAACATAGGCTACATAAATTTACTTTCACTGGAGTAAAAAGAATGATCTAGCCTCGCCACATTTTGCAAAAGAGCACTTATCCTTTATTTTGATGAACAACTCAAAGCGAACTGTAAGTTTTTTGTCACGCTGGCCTGTCTTTTTTGTAAATGTCCAGTTTTTCTGTGTGTAGCTATTTCCAGAGAAATTAGTTGTTGCTTGTCTGTCAACAGGGGACGCTTGCGCGCTACACCGCAGCACTCTGAAGCCACTGAAGTGTTTGTAAGCTACTTAATATAACTTCAACTATAGCCTAGTTGAACACAAAGTTCAAGTAATAAAATACTATTTAAATATTTTTTGCCTTATACCTCAGATTTTATACTTGGATCTTTTACATTTACACAACCATATTATTACCATGAAACAGTTGACAAGTTTTACTTATATCCCTGCACGGTTTTTCATAAGTTCACATTGCAGAGACTGTTAGTTGGTTGAAATCGTCTGACTCTCGTTCAAGGGTCATCTTTTAAGTTAATATCACTGGTATTGCAGGTTGTCTGTCCACATGACAGTGACAGGCAAGATTGAGGGGCTTCAGGACAACATAAAGCGCACATGTATTTCATTTGCTGAGGATTATGCTTGTGACATCTAATCGTTCAGACTCAGATGAACGTGAGGTCCAGAAACAGCAGCACGTGAATCGTGTCAGCGCTTAGTTTTAACTTCAACCTGTATTTTTTTTTTAAAGTTTGTGTATTTTGCTACTCATAAGTGATCAAGTTTGAGTCCGTTGTCTGCCATGACAACTGATTTGACTTTTAATGTCATGTGAGGGCACCACGTTCACTTTCATTCTTTGATTTGTACATTTATTTTAAAGCTCACTTCATTATTATTTTTTCTTGTTTTTTGCTGTTATTTTTTAAGGAATGCATTAGAGGAATAAAGTAATTTAGGCTCCAGTTTGGGCTTGTTTGTACAAACAAGCACAATGTTGCTGATGGTTATAGCGTTGTGCCTATCCTGTGCTGAAGGTAAGACATTCCTCTCATATCCGTCATTTCCTGCTGTTGGAGATTTCTATATAATTTAATATCACTTCTTAATAATTTAATAATATCTTGCATCAGACTATCCGGGTAGAGATGGACTTTATTGCAGTCGTTTGGCCACAAATAGCCATGTCTTATCATTTATCATGAATGATTTCAGAATCTACTGTATGAGTGTATGAGCTGAAAGACCTGTGAAAATGTTTGCATTAATATCAGTTATTTGCATATTTAAATTGTAACCTGAGTTGTGAACTTTATTGGAAGTAACATTTTGTATGTGATTAAGCAACCATCATTAATATAAATGTTTCTTTGGATTCATATGGCTATTAATATTGTTTTGCATACAAAGTAAATATAGATTTAATTGCAATTTGCTTATATAATTACTTGCAGAATGCAAATAGCTGCTTAGTTATTACTTAAAGTTGATTATTTAATTGTGGAATTAAAACTTGATCACGGTTGTTTTGAAGTCTATGCTAAGGTTTTTAATAGTGAAACTGAGAGGAGGGGATTTTTCTCAAATCGTCTTGATTCACATGGAATAAAACCATACTTGGAAAGCTCCTAATTTGGAAATGATATGCTGTGGAGTTTTTAGTAATGCCAAAAGCAACAATTTAAAAATGAGAGAGTCTGACAAATAGGCTTGACATCAGTGCAGAGGCTCAGTCCTAGTTTGAGCTGTGCAAACTCAGTCACGTTTGGCCTAATGTTCTTAGACACTGCACAGACAGTAGTCCATTTTTACCCTTGGGCTCAGCCATTAACCTACTTTGAAACATCACTTTCACACATGAGATTCCTAGTCTGAGATGCAAATATATTGTTTATTTGACTGTATGCTTTTGTATACATCAATAGGATGCCAGTAGGACAAATCATCACATTGATTAGCAAAGTGTAGCTTGATAGGCAGAGATAACCTGATTTAACAGACTGGAAATTAAAGCTCAAACATAAAGTATCAGTTTAAAAATATTTCTAAAAATATTAGTTTGACTAAGTATACCTAAAACATAAATGAAGATTTTAAAATGGACAGAAGTGAGGATTGTCTATGAATTCATACAATGTTCTGTAGGACTATAATGGAATTTTTTCCTCCCAATGATCTTCTCTAAGAACTATACAGGTTTATAATGCTTAAAATGTCCTGTTGTGGGCTCACTCACCTTATTTAAACATGCTCTTTTCAATTGGAAGTTGATCACCTTCAAGTGTCGTCCAGGGAGTTGTGTATAATCTACTTACAGAGGCTGCAAAAAACTATTCCAGGTACACATATCAGGTGTTTAATATCAAATACAAGCAGACAAAACTACCTTGCAAGAAACAACTCTCTCTGGTTACTTCTTTGTCAGCCCTTATTTTTTTTTATCACTGAACATTTTATTTTGCACTTTGGCATGTAGATAAAATATTTTATAGTTTATTATATTACAAATTTTTGTTAATATAGTGTGTTGGTTCTTTTAGAGCATGAAGCAGTTTATGTCTATGGCGATTCATGCAGGTATGTGTTACTTCGCAGTGGTGACGACCCGACCAGGCTACAATAGTCCAAATATAACTTCTTATTATAAGTGTACCGTAGTGATTCGGAATAAGACAAAAACGCGGTTTGGAAGATTATTTCATGATGTACTCGCTCATTATATACATTTAGCAAATTTTGAACACAGAAAAAGTTACATAGTGCTGCTTTAAAAGAAAATGTAGTGTGAAAATTCAGATCAATTGAAAATTCAATAAAAAAACTATGAAAAAATGTTTTCTTTGAACCTGCGCGCTAGTATAGTGGGATGGCCTAATGCAAACAAAATATGTGCATTATTTCATTAAAATGTATATTCAAATATAAACGAATATAATCAAGTTTTCTCAGGTTGTTGTTGCCTTACTTGAAGGATTTTCTTTTAGGAATAGCAATCACATTCATTCACGTATCAGTATGACACATGGATCGGCATTTGACAAAGTCCTCCAAAAACGCACTGCATGTCAAGATCAACCTTCAGCTTTTCAATGCTGCACTTTAGCAATCAGAAGGCAATGTAGCCCTTGCAGCCTGTCAGAAGGTAAAGGTTAAAGCATCTCTCCCAGATGAGTGATTTGACAAGCTGCTTGTCCGGACACACAGTATACCTGATCAGAGTGATGTTGACTATTTTTGCCTCCCCCTGCGTTGCTTTATTCCAAATCATCCAGCACCAAGAGGGGGAATGTTGTGTTTTATGCTATTGAAGTAGCAAAAAGAATTTGTGGGCTTGACATCTATGGAAATGTTTTCTGAAAAGATTATAGACTAGCACATTGGGGAGAGTTTCAAACGGCAACAGAATGATGGGTTTTTGCTAACAGGTTTAGACCAATCTTTTTTTTTTTTTTACTCTGACTTTGAATAAGGAAGGAACGCCATCTAGCAAATGACTTCTCCGAAATACAACTCTGCAATATAGAAATAGCAAGAGCACTGAGGTATAGCTGTCTAGAACATACAAAACAGTTTTGATAGCATATTTACCAAGCATAATGTTCTGTGAAAGTAACCTTGCCGCAGTGTTTTGGAATGAAAGGTTTTATTAGTACAGATTCCTATAGAACAGTCATTCACAACTAGTGGGCTGTGATTCAAAAATGCATTGGAGTTGGAGAAAGGAATAAAATGCAAATAATAAAATGCAACTAACCATTTAATAATGCGTAATTAGGATAGTAAAATAGATGTGCTTTTAAATTAGTGAAGACAATATCCTATATGCATTTTTTCCCTAAAAGATGTATCCAATTAAACTATGTTTTTTTTATTCAAGTTCATTTAAATAGGTGCATGCCAACGTAGGCAGGTTGTGTGATATGTTATCATCCTCCAAACCCATTAAGAAAACTATGCAAGTTATAAGAATATACAAACTTCTTTATATGGCCTTAAATGCAGTGAAGACAATCTCAATGTTTTTGTGCAGTGCATTTTTGGCTGCCAAGAGTATAAAACCATTGAAATTCCATTGAAATGGTGTTGGGTCGCTACTTGATGTCCCTGAAACAAAACCAGTTGAAAACCACTATTTTGAAAAATGTGCTATGGGGCCAGTAGGGTTATGTGACGTGTACAACCTGTATTGGAAATTGCATTAATACTTTATACTCTCTTATATTTATGCTCTATTATGCTTAATCTGTTTCGTCCTCAAGGAATGAAGGTTGTGGAGCTGTCAGATGACCCAAGATCCCTGTCCCCTATCGCTGTTCTTCCAAGTGTGAACTATCAAATCATCAATGCAGACTACCTCCTCCTCAGAGACACCAGACAGGACGTAATGGACAACTCCAGCCTGCGGGCACAAAGGCAACCTTTCATCCTCACTGGACTCACTGGCCAGCCAGCCATCAATGTCAGCTATGGTCCCATGTCTTTGGAGCAGTCTATACCACTGCATATGATCCACACTGGCCCCAGGATCCAACCGTTTATACTGGCCCGTCAAGTACGTTCTTCTACGCCTGCCCTGTATGTGTTGTTTTATGCAACCGGTAATAGGGAGGATATGAGCGAGGGCCCGATGCAAAACATCCCAGGACAGAATGAAGGAGGGTACCTTTGTGTTACGGCATACGCCTTCTGGGAATCCAGGGAGGTCAGGGACAGCTGCTCCATCTCGGCAGATGGTGGTTTCTGCTTGGTGCACCTGAAGCCTGAGCCAGCCTGGTTCAACCCTGGAGGTGGCAGGTTGAGCTGGGAGCAGAGAGGTGATCAAAGAGGAAATGTTGCTGAACTTTACTACCAGATCAGACCCAGTCCCAGTGGTCAGTGTGTCCCGCAAGAGAGCAAGATAAGATGGGGTCCACAGCATGGTGACCTGGGACGGCAGATCTATGGAACCTCTATGAAGAGGATTGGGACTGTAAACCTCCTGCGATCACCTCCTGGAAACCCCACGTTTATGCGATTACGCCTCGGAGGAGCCGTCATCATCCAGATGTCTTCGAAACCACTGAAGACCACAGACACTGCCACTTTCTATGTGTTCCTATCAAGCACATCGCCAGTTGAACATTTTATACTCAGGTAGGTTGATTTTATGGTTTCTTATTTGCCAGTTTTGTCATTCATGTCATTCCAAACCTATTTGACTTCCTTTGTTTTTAACACAAAAGAACGTATTTTGAAAAACTGTGTTTGGCCATACAGTAGAAGTCAATGGGGTTTCAAAACAATATTTTCATTTTTGGGTGAACTATCCCTTTAATGAGAGTGGATGCATTTTAAAGTAAATAAGATTGCTACAAAATATGGCATAAACAAGTGTCTGGTAGATCTAACCTGGCTTTTGGGGCTATAATAATTTCACATGCTGCTATCTGAAAGTCTGCAAAAAATCTGTACACATAATACAGTGCTGAGAAATTGGATTTACTCTGTTCAGGATTATATGGTTTTCTCGGAAGGCACAACAAATGTCAACTGTTTTCCTGGAAGAGACTTTTGGTCAGGCCATAATAAGATAGAAGAGGAGGTGCGTTGGGGATTGAGATAACAGCGTCCCATTTGGAATAGAAGTGTGGCATGGAGCCAACAGATGTGTCAAACGCCCAAGAAGCTTAGTGCGAATTTAACTAGTACGTGCCACGCGACACTACAGTCATGCTACTTCATAGCCGAGAGAACGTAACGGTCCCACTCAGTATACAGATTACCGAAATATAATAACGTTGTGCCGGCTCAATTAATTTTTTCAACTGGAGGAGTTTCAAAGGCACTCTTCCATAAATGGCAAAATAATGGGGAAATTATTTGGCAGCATTCATTTCTTAACATTGCATTGTTTGTGCGGCTTCTCTCCACATAAATAATGCATCAACTTAATGGAGCAAGAAAACAAATACCTAATAACTACTTGAGTCCTTTGGGCAGAAGTGAACATATTACAGCAAGAGCTCTATTGTACAAAAACACACAGTGCAATCAGTTTTTCTAAGTCTCAACCCACAGCAATGGAAAAGGAACACATAAATGATTGAAATTGGATTTAGGCATGTTTTTGACCAAAGATATTGGTCTCTCCTGTATTGGCTAAGCTGTTTCTTTTTCTTAGAAGAGTGTGTGCAGTGGTTTTGAGGGAAATGAAACTGGGGGGGGGGGGGGGGGGGGGGGTTGTCAATCGGACTGATGAGGGTAAATTGTATTCTGACCCATATTGTAAGCCAATAGTCAAAATTCCAGAGTAGCTTAATTTAGATGGTATCTAGGGTGGGGATAATTGTATTTATTTATTTTTTAGATTTTGTCTATTCCCTAAAGTGATTTGACTCTCTTTGGACAATATGGATAGACTGATTTGAGACTTTGATTTGTTCTGATTATTTTGGGAAGTTGAGGAACCCTGTTTGTGATCTGAGATATACATTTGACCAGCAGCTGAGCTCCATATACCACCTTAGCCCCCAATATCCATGCAGCCCTTCACCCGGGCTCTGATAGAGTTTACTTTGCCCCCAGCTCCGGCTCAAATGGACATTCCCTTTCAGTGTTAGCAGTAAAGTGATGTGAAGGCTGGTATCCCAAAGAGATTGATTTTATCCAGGGAAAAATCTCTGCCCCACTTCACTACTCTCTCCGAGATTGAGTCCAGACCCCTGAGGTTATGATAGATAATCCACACACTGATTGAAAATTAGTGAAGTCTTCAACCCTTCAGAGATATGCTCTCTTTTCACCGGAAAGTTATTTCAGCTGAAGGCTGCCTGGACTATATAGACTAGTTCACACACCCACTAGACATGACAAATTATAAAGTGCCCTGTGACTTGTGCAGTGCATTAGAAAACCAAAACCTGTTAATTTAGAAAATAACTTATTACATTTATTATATACACGCAGAAGTCAGATATATACTATATAATTATATATATATATTATACATAATACACACAGGATATTAAATAGATCTACAGTTATATATAGAATAAGATATAGATAATATTATATATATAATATATATATCTATATATAGTATTATATAGATATATTTGTTATTACTTGTTGTATTGTATTACTTAAGGAATGTAATGAAGTGTTCCTTTTAAGTTCTGCTTAACAGATATATAATCTATAAAGCTAGAATGTTTCTTTCCATATTGGAATAGACCAAAACTATTAGCTAAGAATTATTATATAACAGGACGTAATAATGAAGGTTACTGTGAACTGGTGCTTTGTTATTGATTATTTTTTATATTACCGTAATTAATAGATAGATGGACGTAGATATAAATGTTTTGTATTATTAATTATTGAATAGAACAAACTAGTAATTTGCGAATATTAGAATTAATATTTCATATATTATACTACTTATTAATGTTATGAATTCTGTTCAATTCTATTCTATTCTGTTCTATTTTCTATACTTCATCCTGCAGGCAGCACCACGCAGCCCCACATCAATATTCCTCCGTCTTTGATTTTGTGTCAGAGATTTATTCCATCAAGATCCTCATTATAGATTTGACTGAATTCTTTTGCCACTCATGCATACAGTGTTTCTTCCCCTGGCAGACCAAAACAGAACACACTCACAGACTCTCTCTCTTATCTCTCGTATGCAATTTCTTTTTTTCTGTCTCTCACGCTTTCATTGTTTCGCGTCTTTCTGGAATTAAAAATGTTTGGATTATCCAACTGAGGGCGTCATCTGTCTAAAAATCTATGGATATGGTATTTGATAAAAATCAAAAAATCTAAAATCTCTCTAAAAATGTCACGTCTGCTCTGAAGATGATGACGATACAAAATGGGGCAAGACAGACTCTGATCCATCTCCCTTGAGTCCCAGGGGTTGATAGGCAGATGCTATCCCAGAGATCTACATGTGACGTAAACTGATAACCAGCTGTGATATCGTGTATTTCTTTTCAATACCAGATAAAAGCCCATCACGTGTGTGTTTATCGCATCATACATTCTGGGAAATAATCATTAAAATGCACATCTGCATGTGTCATTTAATGCACAGGCTCATTGTGCACATCGCTAATGAATCATTTGAGATCCGCTGCATGAAAATCTGTTGCTTTTGAGGCAGGATTGCAGTGTGTGGCGTGAAACAGAGAAGAAAAAAAAGATGGATGAGGGGTCGCGGAAAGATAATGCAGTGTGTCACAATGCTGTTAGCCGCGCTCATTCTACTTCTCCCACCGTGACCTGTTTCCTCTCTGGCCGTGCTTCCCAAGACGCCTGACTCCAGCACATGTCTGGGAGATTCTCACGTGGCAAGATTCCACGGTCTCTAAGTCCCATCAGTGGAGAGGAGGGACCGGCAAACTGTCTGGCTGCTGGATAAAGCCGAGAGATACGGGAGGAGAAAAGAAGCATTTGGCTCTGTCTTTAAACTAAATGGTGGACATGAGGTAATGTTGGCCCAAGCCAAAGGAGACAGAGAGATTCAATTCTCCAGTGTGGCATACTCGCTCTACACCCTTGATAAATACAACAATGTTAAATGTCCAATCGCTCTTTCTGCAATAGCGATTGAGCCAAGTTTTAAAACTGGCAAGTGAAACAGGGAATTGAGAGCCATGCTGACTGACCCATGGTTAGCAGGTCCTACGAACAGGATTTAAAAGCTGTCAATAATATCTCCTTCTACTGCCGTTAGCAAGTTTGTACATGTTGTTTGTTTTTTTATTTTTTTATTTTTTATAAATGTGGCCCACGAGTCAGGTTGAATAGAAAGGGATGTCAGCGCAGATGGGCTTGAGATGTGTTTGTTGATTTTCTGTCCATCAGAGTACAGGTGAACTTTTTCCACCTCAACCTTTCGATGTGCAGGTCAGCATCTTTAACACACATGCCCTCTAGCAAACATTCAGTTAGTACTGGACATGTTCATTGTATCATACATGGATTTTTACTGTGTGAGCATGTTTGTGTGTTTTTCCTTTCAGTATTGCCCAGAGGCAGTCATACAGTAAATACTGAGCTTCGTACTTAAAATTTACAGATCCATTAGCCTGTGATAGGCTACTTTCCAAGCTGTTTCTTTTTTTTTTTTTTTTTACTATTATCATTAAGTCTAGTCCAGTTTATACAGTAGTTTATTCTGGTCAAGAAACACCCACTTAGAGCAAACCAATCACAGTTTAGGGGCAGATAATAAACCAGTGTGGGCATAATTTTTGAAAGTATTATGTTGTTTCATAAATATATTTCAAAAAGTGAAGCCAAATATACAGTTCTTCTTGTGAATGTTGAGATTATTTGCTAATTTGCACATCAAATCTTTAAAATGATGCTAACCAATTGAGTTATTTTGTCCTTAAGTTCAATTAAAGTAGATTTGTTTTAAAAAATTAAAATTTGTTCAGCAATGATGCATTAAATTGATCAAAAGTGACATTTAGTAAAGACATTTAAAATGTTACAAAAGATTTTGCTTTCAAATGATTGCTGTTACTATTCAAATGCTGTTTGAACTTTTTTCTTAAAGAATTCAGAAAAAAAACGGTTTTGAACGTTGATAATAAGAATGTAGAAACATTTCTCGAGCACCAAATCAGCATATTAGAATGATTTCTA
Organism: Sinocyclocheilus anophthalmus; assembly: GCA_018155175.1. Classification (NCBI taxonomy): domain Eukaryota; kingdom Metazoa; phylum Chordata; class Actinopteri; order Cypriniformes; family Cyprinidae; genus Sinocyclocheilus; species Sinocyclocheilus anophthalmus. The sequence goes on from JADLZN010006490.1 coordinate 35,686, forward strand.
AAGGATCATGTGACACTGAAAACGCTGAAAACAGTTATTTTAAATTGTGAGATTTTTTCACAATATTGTTATAGCATTTTTGATTAAATAAGTGCACCCTTGTTGAGCATAAGAGACTTCTTACTGACCTTATACTTGAATGGTTGTGTATATTTACTGTACTTGTGTAAATCCTACTAGCACCAGCCAATAAGATCGCAACTGTCCATTTCAGCCAGGTGTTATCATGTTTGTGTGCAGTATGCTTCAGGCGGTCAGTCAGCAGACTGTAGGCGTCCGCCTGAGGCTTAGACCTTTCCACTGATGTCATCTGTCTGTTTGTTTGTTCCTTCTCACAGAGCCACATCAAGAAAAGGCATGTCATTCAGCACAGCCAGACCCAGTGACGCGAACCTGTGGGACATCACTCTGGAACCTGGGAGAGGAAGTGATGCCCAAACCATTACTGTGACCTGCCAGAAGAAAAGCACATTTACTAGCAAAAGGCAAGCCGTCGCTGCATCATCTCATTGTTCTTAGAAACCACTGAACCGCAGGCTCTCCCTAGTTCACATTTCATTGCTAAAAAGCTTTTTCTGCCCTTGCACATCGCCAGATGTGGACCGTTTCCTCTGAAACTGTGAGAATTAAGTGACAGATTGCAAAATAATTTTTTGACAGAGAAAAACAACCTTCTAATTTATTTCCCTCCCCCACCCCCCCATTGTTCAGGTACTAACAGATGTTCAGACAACCTGTTCGCCTTAGGATGGTATTTTGAATGAAAATGAAATACCATCTTTTACTGGTTAAAAAGGTACAGACACTTATTAAGCACAGAAAGCAGCTTCAGAGAAAAACTCGCCACTTTGCGATTTCATGATTAATGGCACAAATCAATTCCATAGCGTTAGGTATTCATGTGGAAAGCAACTGAAAATAACTTCATAAAAATGTGATATCTTTCCATCACCTCAGCTGCTTGTATTCACAGAAAACATACAACTCCTCCACTATTATTAAGAAGAATGAGCTCTTGAGTTTGTATTACCTATGTGCATCTAAGCTGGGGAGCGATTGGTTTGGTTTTCATATAAAGAGTTTTGAGTGTTTCTGGATCCAATTCAAATGCGTCTCAAAAACTGTGAGCATCTTGTTAATAAGAGCCTCCATCTGGGTGTCATATTTCTTTTGGTCTCATCGGCTCTTGTTCAGTGTCCATGGCAATGGCTTCTCATTATTATTGCAGAGTATAGCATGTATCATGTACTGTACTATAATATAGTGAATACTATATATACTATAGTCCTAGCAGCTTGTAACATACTTATACTTTTTAGTATTGATTACTTTAGATTTACAGGAAGCAGAAGTAATAATGATTAATTAATTCATTGGATTATTACATTTAATTTTAAGTTTTGCGGCTTTTGTTCCATGTATTTTAACGCTGAAGTCATATAGTGTACTAGTACAGGTTGGCAAATTAATTAAAAAAGCAGATACTGTATGCTTTTCAATGTTTTTTTTTTAAGTGTTTTTAAATTAACACTTATTCTCACCATGACAATTATTTGGTCAAAATACAGTTAAAACAGTAATATTGCCATTTAAATTAAATTTCAGCAGTCATTACTTTAGTCTTCAGTGTCACGGGATCTTTCAGAACGCATTATAAAATGCTGATTTGGTGAAACATTTCTTATTATTCTATTCTTATTATCAAGAAACATTTATTATTATCAGTGTTGAAAATAGTTGTGCTGCTGCTTTTTTCAGGATTCTTTGACAAATAGAAATTTCAAAAAGAATTATAAATGACTTTACTGTCTCTTTTGATCAAATTAATGTATCCTTGCTGAATAAAATTAATTTCTTAAACAAATCTTACTGAGTAGGGTGACCATACGTGCCATTTTCCCAGGACGCGTTTGATGTCATGCACCGATCGGTCTGCACACGCAAACAAAGCCAAAACCTAGATATTTTAGGCAATATAGAAATCCTGGTCAGCACGCGTCCTGGGAAAATGGCAACATATGGTCACCCTATTACTAAGCCCAAACTTTTAAATAGTGATGAAGTAAAATTATTGATGACCCATCTTGCACTTGCATATACAGTATAACAGTTTGGTACAATCATATACTCTTAAAAATGAGAAACCACGTAATACCACCTGTCTCTGACTAGCATTAGCAAGTAGCAGATGATGGCTGAGATGTAAACGAAAGGCCACTGGCTATTTTTTAAAGGGACAAGCCCTTACTTCTTCACAACAGGAAATCAGTACAGGATCAAGTTATTTCACTTGTTCACTGAATCATGTTAAGACAGTAATTATATTGTCTTTTACGCTGAATTCAATTTTTCAAACTATAGTAGCTCAACAATGAGAGCTGTCACCAGCTGCCATTCAGCAAGCGGTATCTTCCTGAGTACTTCTCTCAGCTCCCTTCTTTCCGTGTTTTACAGTGACGACCCACTTATCTTTAATCATCCTCAGTGCATCAGTGTGTTAGACCAGCTTAAAGACCAGCACGTTCCACAAGATTAGAGCAGAGATCTCCACATTAACCAGTGAAGAGCCAAATTGCGAGGTTAACGCTGTGCTGGGAAGCACTTAACACAGTATAGTGATGATGGGTCATGACTCTCTTGACTTTTCACCCCTTATCCTTTAACAATGGTCTTGAAAGCAAAAATCAGATTGCATCATTTAAGACAATATAGTATAAAGATTTGCAGAGTTTTGAATCAAATGGATCTGTCCACTCTGGGAAAGCATTTTCTATATCGCAGATACCAACTTTTCTGATGCTTTCAAAGCTTCCTTTTACGTGAGAGCTTCAGCATGCCGTATACAAATGCATGAACTGTAAGAAGTTGTATAAAAGTTTGATTTCTGTAAGTTATATAAAAGCACTTTATCAAAGCAAGTTCCAGCTGAAAGGCCCGGTGTGAGCTTATTCATGCAATGAACCTGATATGCTCATTAGAATGCTGAGTGTTTTAATGCTACTGAAGTGGATGAGAAGCTCCATCTCTCCTGATGGCGGATTGTGCTTTCATTATTAAGATTCCACACTGTCCTCTTTGACTCTGTATGTCTCTTTTGACCCAGAAAATGAATTTAAGTCACTTGTTGCAGAGATTGGGATGTGACTGTGTCCTGATGTTGTATTTACAGAGGTCTGCTGGAGGTCTTGCAGATGGACTTTGAGACGGAGGAGCAGAGTGATCAGTTAGAGAGCCAGATGATCACGTGGCGATTAGAGCTGCCTGGAAACATGATCCGGGATGAAGGAACCATGAGAATTTACACCATTCAGAGAGACTATGTGGGAATAGCACCACTGATCACGGTTGGGAGTGTTTGTTTTTACTTTTGAGCAATTTCCTTTGTGTTATGATCACATGGAATTATTCTTTTCAAACTAAAGTTCACCCAAAATAAAATAAAATTCTGTCATATGACTAGATTATTTACTGTGGGTATATATAATAATATATATAAGATATTATATATATATCTATGAGATATAGAGGAAGGGTGCGATTTGGCAGCACGGGGGTATGGGGAGGGATTCCCCCTCTGGTCTGGCATCCTGCTTGGAATTATTTTTATCCCCGGTTGGGATAAAAACATCCCACGACCCGTTCCTATGTCCCGAGCTGAATCAAATGATTTCGTGATACGCGATCCGATGGAAGCGCTTTGAAACAGCTGAAATTATTTGCGGACGCAAGGTGTAACTGTTCGGAGTTTCAAAAAGCTCTGTTGGTCTTGCTGCTTCTTATATAATTTATTAGTTGTTGAATAACCAGGAAATGAAATCATTACAATTAATGGCTAACGTTACAATGTTTTTATAAAACTGTGATCACGTTACAAACAAAATGAAAATTCGTCGTTATTTTCAAAAGATCCCCCCCTCTGTTTTGTCACAAATCGGCACCATGTGTATAGGATATATATATAGTAAGATATTATATATATATATATATATATAATACTATATTTTTTTTTAAAGAACTATCCCTTTAACTTTTGTAAGGTTTTGTGAGGTCACGTTTTATAAGGGCGTCTGTGAAGCGTGGACATTTCAAAATGAAATCACATTGGTGTGACAAGTATTTGTCATGTGTAAAATCATTTGACTAGCTACATTGACAGCCCTTATGCATGATTTATGTGTCTTTGTTCTGTCTGTGTGTTTTTGTGGGTGTATATATGCGTGTTAATTGTCCAGAGGCACAGTGCCACTTCTTTCGCCCTTTGATCTCTTCCTACCGTCCACTACTATTGGTCAAACCACTGCAGAATTTGCCCTGACATTCATTTTATGAGGACACTCACGTAATTCCCAAAGCCATCCACATGCATCCCTTTAGTACAAGTTCACCGGCAGCCATTAAAATATAATAATATAGCTTTTTATCATGTAACTGTTTAAGACAAATAAAGCAAAAAGAGATTGTGACAATTCATTGATATCAAGCGTCCATTATAAGCTAGCTGCCAGATTTGTTTACTGGAACAGTCTATTTCACAGCATGACCCTGTCCCTGAAATAACACCGGTATAAGAGTGTGGGATTTTGCCGGTAACTTTTCAAATCACAGTCAGCATCTGTTGTGTTGCATTTGGAGGATGCTCGTGGACATCTGTTGGGTCTAGAAGTTAAATCTACGCTCAGACCTAATCATCCTAGTGTGTTCGTCATCACAGCGGCACACTGTAAGATAATCATTAGGGTATTAAACTCAGACAGAGAGAGTCTGATCCACGATTGTTGTCTTGACATTTTTGACCTGTTTAAGCTTTTACTCAACACCAAACTGAGATACTTCATTGGAGCTTATTAGACGATGAGAGTGCTTGTTCTAAGTATTAGCCTACTTTGTTTACAGTGCATCATTTTTCTTCCATATGTACATACCTCTGTGCTAATTAGTGATAGGACACTGTGAGATGTATTAGTGTGATAGAATAGTTTATTTCAGTTTTTTAATTTTTAATTAATTTTCGTGTAGAACTTGATTAGTGTGCATTGTTGCACAGTAAAACTCTCAGAAAATTCTCTTTAAATTCATCTCCTTCAAAGCGCCACCACTACAGCCATACACATTCTGATGGAAGTTTTTGGCTGTTCTATTCAGGACTCAACAAGGATTGTTTTTGCTGTCTAGTTGGGCCAGTAGTTCCGACTTTTCTACCCTGGCAAAATGTTCCTTGGCCCCAACAAAAAGGATTCTATTTTATGTTTAGCAAAATATTTAGCAAAGGATTTGCTAGACATATTAAGATTTTCAATAAATGTTGTTTTCTTTACAAAATTTTGTCATAATTTGTTCTAAACACATTGCCTTAGTGAAACCGGACCACAAAACCAGTCATAAGAGTAAGTTTTAAGAAAAACTGAGCTGAATAAATAAGCTTTCCATTGATGTATGATTTGTTAGGATAGGACAATATTTGGCTGAGATACAACTATTTGAAAATCTGGAATCTGAGGGTGCAAAAAAAAAAATCAAAATATTGAGAAAATGGCATTTAAAGTTGTCCAAATGAAGTTCTTAGCAATGCATATTACTAATCAAAAATTAAGTTTTTATATATTTACGGTAGGAAATTTACAAAATATCTTCATGGAACATGATCTATACTTAATATCCAAATGATTTTTGGCATACAATGTATTGTTGGCTATTGCTACAAATATACCCGTGCTACCTATGACTGGTTTTGTGGTCCAGGGTCACAGATGATGTTAAACATTACTGATTGGTATGTAGTTTTCATCAGATTCTTATAGATGCATTGAGTCATATTTTTGCAAATTCACAAACATCATATATGTTAGCCAGCTAGATTATATTATCTTGGTTAAATTCAGTGGAATATGCAACATAAATATAGAATACATTTAAATTGTATGTCATGTCAATTTTGAAAATATAGTTTTGCACATCTTTAGTGCTAAACGAGTGTTGTTTGTTGTGCTTTTTTCCAGGATACGGAGCTCCTCAACACGGCCGTGCTGACTAGTAAGAGGGTTTCTGTGCCTGTGAAAGTTTTGGGAGTTGAGGCTGATGGCTCCATCACAGACATCACTAACTCGTCTCGCTGCAGGTCTTCAGACCAGGATGTCCTGAAGGTAATGCATGTCAAGGTCAAGCCACTTTTGACAGCTTCAGCAATCTCACACACTGTGTGCTTCCTATTAGCAGCCTTACTCTGCTTCTGAATGACTTGTCTATCAGAACTGGAAGAGCACAGGAGAGAGGGGTCAGGGAATTCGGCTTAGATGACCACCACTTCCTAGCTCCTCACCTAAAAAGAGAAAAACAGAGGAGGGAGACAGACGTTGACTCGCAAGACTCATTGAACTTGTGTTTTTTACCCAAAGCACACCTGTCTTTTCCCCCCCTGTGTATTATGACGAGCTTGAGCCCTTTGTTATTACTGGATTGTTCTCTGGAGCAGTGCTTCTGAACTGGATTTGCCTCAGGACCAAAATCTTATATCAGACACAGTAATGTGCTTATAATAAAACTAATTTATTCACATTACCATAAACTGTATAGGCCCAACAATATGCAGAATTATCAACAATGACATACGCTGAATAGGATATTTCATCTAAATATCTCTTTTCATGGTCCAGTGCTCTCAGTCGGAAATAATTCACAGCACAAACCCATGTTTATCCTTTTTTGTAAACAAACACATATTTAATGTATTTGACCTTGTGTGACTGAGTTTTAATGGATATTTGACATCAGTAACAAAAGATATACAGTGCCTTGCGAAAGTATTCACACCCCTTCATTTGTTTTACATTTTGTTAAGTTGCGCCTTATGATAAACTTCTTTAAATTACTTTTTTTCCACATCAATCTACACTCCATACATCATACTGACAAACCAAAACCAAAATTGTCACAACTTCGTAAATTTATTAAAAATAAAAAACTGAAATAAGTACATTGCATAAGTATTCATGCAACTAAATATTTAGCTGAAGCACCTAAACAGCCTCAAGTCTTTTTTTGTTTGATTTTGCAATTATCTGCCATTCTTCACCTCACCTGTTCACCTCTCAAGCTCTGTCAGCTTGGATGGGGGCAGATGCACATTTTCAGGTTTCTCCAGAAATATCTGATTGCATTCAAGCCCAGGCTGTGGCTGGGCCACTCAAGGACATTCACAGAGTTGTCTATAAGCCACTCTTGCTGTGTGCTTAGGGTCATTGTCCTTTTGGAAGGTGAACCTTCTGCCAAGTCTGAGGTTCTGAATGCTCGAACTGGGTTTTCATAAGGCTATCTTTATATTTTTCTTGCACTGAGCATTTCTTATACTCTAACGAGTCCCCTCAGTCCTGCTGCTGAAAAAACAGCCCACAGTATGGGCTGCTCACCAGCACACTTACTGTTGGGATGTACTGCAGGTGATGAGACGGAGTGGTTCTCAATGAGCTGGAAGTTGAGGTTCATCAGACCAGCGAATCTTGTTTCTCAGGTTCTGAGGGGATTCTTTAGGTGCTTTTTTGTAAATCAAGTGGTTTATGTTGTTAATGATAGAGAGGATGAGTTTGGCCACACGCCTAAGACGGGATTGGTGGAGTGTTGCAGTGGTGTTTGTCCTTCTGTAGATTTCTCCCATGTGCATATATGATCATGGAGCTCAACTAGACTGACCATCAGGTTCTTGGTCACCATGCTAACCAAAGCCCTTCTCCATCAACTGCTCAGTTTGGCCAGAAGGCCAGCTCTATGAAGAGTCCTGGTTGTTTCAAACATCTCCCATTAAGGGTAACAGAGACTACATGCTTCTGTGAACCTTCAATGCAGCATAATTTTTTCTGAACACTTCCCCAGATGTGTGGCTTGACACAATCCTGTTTCTGAGCTCTGCAGGCAGTTTCTTTTGACCTCAGGGCTTGGTTTTTGCTCTGATATGCATTATCAGCTGTTAGACCTTTTATTAAGATGTGTGTGCCTTTCCAAATCATACCCATTCAACTGAATTTTCCACAGGTTGCAACTTCGCTTGAAGTGTAGTAATATCTACAAGCAAAATGAATGCTCCTGAGCTAAATTTCAACTGTCCCAGATCATTTTATTTTTTTATTTTTAATAAATTTGCAAAGATGTTAAAAACCTGTTTTTTTGCTTTACCATTAGGGTGCGTGGAGTGTAGATTGTTGTGGAAAAAAACTAATTTAAAGCAGTTTAACATAAGGCAGCAACAAAACAAAATGTGAAAAAAATGAATACATTCGCAAGGCACTGTAGAAATTATTTTCCCTTTCTTTCTTTTAAAAGTTGATAAGCCTACTTATTTTGCTACCTTTAATATGCACAGTTATATAATTTGATTATTTGAATTTTGCATCGACCCTGTCAGAACCGATCTCGCCAGTTGAGAGCCACTGCACAAGCCCTCAATGAACTTGTTTGAACCTCCGTGCCCTTGATAACAGTCTTCTTTTTGCATGCTTATTATGAAGCATTTGAGCTCTTTTTAATATCACTGGATCATTCTCTATTAGAGTTTTTCCACCTAAAACACTGGCACTTTCACTGTGAGTATCTGAAGATATAAAGATCTCCAGTGCCCTCCTGAGCTTGTCTTTTCCAGGCTAAGCCTTAAACATAAATGGAGGGATCACTAACTTATTCAGTGGTAAATAACAAACAAGGAATGACTGAACTACTGCACACAAACCCAGGTCCTGTCATGTGTCCGTCTTACACATGCACACCTTAACCCACCACATGAATAAATTACATTACTTTAAAAATAAAGGAGGAAGTGCACAAGTCTCTCTCTTTTTTGTCTTTAAAAGATTTTTACTGTATGGCACATAGTTCAGAACATGTGCTCTGTGGTTTATAAATTAGTCTTCGAAGTACTGGGGGTGAATGAAACAGTGATGCAACAGTGCCCATGGATTTTCCTAATGAGATAGAACAATGTACAGAACACAGGGCTCATTACCTTACACCACACTAACACTCATGTCTGCATTACCATAAAACATCTGTATCTATTTTACATATACATTTATTCTTTTAGCAGGCATTTATATCCAAAGCCATGTAAAAATGAGCAATGTCACACCACAATTCAATTATGCAGTAATGTAAAACTCCACAAGTTCTGCAATAGAAAGTTCCAAAATTAGATATTTAGAGATTTAGGTGTCAGTGAAAATGTAGAGACTAGATTTTTGGTTAACATTTGGATTCCACCATTGAGAAACAGTGAATGTGGAAGATCTAGGAAGTGATTTTGTGCCTTGCTGTGGAACCACAATGCACGACTCACAAACTGCAGAAGTTGGGATGGAACATTGACCTGCAAAAATGAATGAACTATACACTGTCCTTTTCACACACAGGTGTCTGAGAGGTGTGATTCTGTGTATGTTAATGGAAAGGAGACACGTGGAAGAGTGAGGATGATGGTGAACTTCACCTACAGCTACCTGAGCACACAGCTGGAGGTGAGCGTATGGATGCCTCGAGTCCCATTGCATATGGAGATATCTGATTCAGAGCTCAGTCAGATCAAAGCCTGGAGAGTTCCTGTCACAGGGAACAAAAAGTAAGTGTATTTCCAATGACACACTGCCCCAACAAGCTTCATATGGCTTGAGATGCTGGTGCTTTTACTCAGCATTTAGCCATTTGATATCCATATAGCAGTTGTGGGTATAATAGCATTTTGCACTTTAAAAAACATTTATGTGAACAGAAACAAATATTATTATATAAGCAATATTTAAACCTACTGTATATCAGTGAATTTAATGTGTAAAAAAATATTTGGTTTGGTTGTTAATAATGTTTTTTTAAATGCACAATTTATGTTGTCGAATTTTGATTTCTTGAGTTGTGGTGTGATTTTTTTTATTCTAATTTTGCTTTCTTTATTTTTAGTTCCTCAAACTAGCTCTGAGCTTGAATATTTGATGTTCCACCTCATGTTTCCACTTCAGATTTTTATTACATTGCAGAGATTTTATTTTTAAGTTAGAGATGAGAGAGATTATTAATAAACAATTAATCTTATTATAAAAAAACAAATTGTGGTTCATTTTCTTAAATTGGACAAATATTAAAATATGTTTTAATTATTAACATCAACTTTTTGTCGGGTTCTTGGTCATGTTTTAATGCATTATTTATATTGTGAATTGTTCTTGAATTGTGAATCTTGTATTCCACTGTGAATTTTATTTTCTCATTTTATTTTTATTTTTGGTTCCTCTAACTAGCTCAGAACTTCTATATTTGATGTTCCACCTCATATAGACTTTTTCCACTTTAAAACCGCTCCAAAGCGTTCTTGTTAGAATAGAGAATGTGTTCCGCAGAGATATCCCACCATTTTTTTATGACATTGCAGAGACTTTCATTATAAGATGAGAGATTGCTGAGCATAGTCAAATAGCAGATAGCAGAAAAAATTATATATTGAGAACAGGAGTTGTTCATCTTCTCTCCGCATGTTTCTCAGAGTGAGCTGGGACACAGAGGAAGAGGATGAGAGGAAGGGCCGAGGCTGCATGCTGCAGTATCAGCACAGTTTGATTCGAGTGCTTACAGTTTTCACTGCAGAATCGCCAGATCCAAGCAGCCCATCTCCTGCATACTTCCTTGGCTCTGATTGGCAGGTAGATGTGACGCGGCTGGTGCGCTACTTTCTGAGAGTTGGGGATACGAGCGTCGCTCGCCTGCAGGCAGGAACCGTGCTGACAGGCAAGGCTGTGGGAGTCACCACTGTGCAGGTAATGGTGATAATGACAGAGCCGCCCGCAGTTGTCAGCTTTGCACGATTCTCATTATGCATTAAGACAACAAAGTTTAGTGTGGGTTTAGTTAATATCAGTGACAATACAGACAGCACATAGATGGATTGCTTGTTTTTTTAATTGGTAGACAGTAGTAAATTAGAAATGATGCCATGCTGGGTTTGGTATCTGTTGTTCAGGTGATGTCTCCGTTGTCAAACTCGGTTCTGGCTGAGAGGATGATCCGAGTTCTGGATGATAAAGTCAGTATTACAGAGCTGGGCGTGCAGCTGGTCTCTGGCCTTTCCCTGAACCTCCAGCTCAGCCCAGGAAGCAACAGGGCCATCATTGCCAAGACAACCACACAGGAGATCATACACTACCCCAAGCAGGTAATTCATGTAGCTACATGGGCTGTCAGTCTAATTAATCGAAGGATGAGCTAATTAATCAAACCAAAAATAACTGCATATATAAGAGACAAGAGAAAAGCCCCCCAAAGAAATGACATTAATTGTGGTTGACATGTAAAATTGAATAGAACAAGTTGCTTTAAATGTCAATACACATGTGGTCAGAATTGTTGGTACCCTTGGTAAATATGATCAAAGAAGGCTGTGAAAATAAATCTGCGTTGTTAATCCTTTTGATCTTTTATTTTTTTTAAAAATCACAAAAATCTAACCTTTCATTGAAGTATAAGAATTTAAGAATTTAAAATGGAGGGAAATATCATTATGAAATAAATGTTTGTTCTCAAATACACGTTGGACAATTACTGGTACCCCTAGAAATTCTTATAATTCTTATAGTAAAATACAGTATAGCTTGAACTATTTTTATTCCATTCAGATTCAATTCCTTTTGAGCACACTAGGGTGATTATGAACATGAAATTATCCAGCCATGGCTTCTTGTTTCACAGAAATATAAATAGGAGTGAAAATGTTATGAATCTGCCTGGAAGAGGACATGTGTCTATATCATCCTAATGCACGGTGAGAAGGAGAGTTTGAGTGGCCAAAGGCTCTTCAAGGATCACACGTTAGAATTGCAGAGAGAGGAAAAAAGGTTTGAGTTTCAGGGCGTCAGAATTCTAAAAAATTTAGTAATTAATAATTAATTGATAATTGATTAATTTAGAACTTAATAAATGATCAAACAGCACCTACTTCACCACATGTTGTTTGGGAGGGCTTCTAGAAAAAAAATCCAGAAAAGAAAATGCTTTCACCAAAAAAACAATCCCCAGCATATTCTGTTATCAGACACGACTGTAACTTCAAATGGGACTGGCTTCTATGGTCAGATGAAACAAAAAAAATTTGCTTTTTAGCAGCAAACCCTCAAGATGGGTTTGGTGAACACAGGAATAAAAAGTACCCCATGTGTACAATTAAATATACTACTGTATTTTTAATGTTGTGGCCCTAAATTTCTGCTGGAGGTCCTGGACATCTCGTTAAGATACATGGCATCTTTGATTCTATCAAATACAAAAAGATAAAAAATCAAAAAGTGACTGACTCTGTTAGAAATCTTATAATGGGCCACGTTTGGATCTTCCAACCGGACAATAATCCCAAAACAAACCTTAAAAACAACACAAAAATGGGTCACTGGGCACAAAACCAAGCTTCTGCTATGGCCATTCCAGTTCCCTGACCTGAACCCTATAGAAAATGAGTGTGGTGAACTGAAGAGAAGAAGCACCAACATGGAGCTGGGAATCTGAAGGATCTGGAGAGATCCTGGATGAAGGAATGTTCTCTGATCTCTAGTCAGGTGTTCTCTAACCTCATCAGGCATTATAGGAGAAAACTCCTTTACTATTTTGGCAAATGGAGGTTTCAAAAAAGCATTGAATAAAAGGGTGCCGTTTGTGTCCAATGTGTATTAGAGAAAAATTTTTATTTCATAATGATATTTCCCCCCATTTTAAATTCTTATTCTCCAATGAAAGGTTAGATTTTTGTAAATTTTTTAAACAAAAGATCAAAAGGATTAACCATGCAGTTTTATTTTCATAGCCTTCTTTGATCATATTTACCAAGGGTACCAACAATTCTGACCACGTGTGTATATTGTTGTTTTTTCCATATCACTGAACATCATTGAACTGGCAACTGAAAACTGTCCTGCGTGAATGACTCTTTCAGTCTTTAAAATAAATACTTTTAATAATTAAAAAATATATATTTTTTGCATTTTTAACTTTTTTTAATGATGAAAGGGACTAAATTAAAGTTGCATTAAACATTACATTGGACCCATGACCTACTACGAAATACGTCATCATTAAGTTGATTAGTATCTTGCAGTATACTTTAAATCTAGTATTTGATTAATACTTATGAAAAAATGTATGCTTTTAATCATTGAAAAAATTTTTTTATTTTTGTTTTATTTTCAATTTTTTGAATGATTAAGATGCTACATTAATGGTGCGTACCTTAAGGTGGGGTAAGCGATGTCGGTAGCCAATGTTTGGGACATTGAAAATTCACCAAAACAAACACGCCCATACCCTAACAGGACCTCGCCCCTATTTTGATAATTCCGCCCCACATGTACGTACACAACCCAGGCAACGATTATGTCTGTGAACACAAGAATAACCAATGTTTTTACACTGCGGTACACCGACGCGCGTGGTGCGGCACGCCAAAATACTCTAGAACTCATAATCAGATGATGTCTACACCACATACAATATATATATACACTATCTAGGGTCTCCACGGGATGCGGCGACGGAACGACACGAAAAATCCCCGACAGAAAACTTGCTGTCTTGCGTTTCGGGTTTTATGACGTGATTGAATCAAATTGGTTTTCATTAAGGATGATTTTCAACGACTCGCTGTGTTGTTGGTGCCCGTGTACTAGGACAGGGATTTAGCTGTGGCGGCACAGGACACGGTGTTACTCAGCTATCGAGAAGAAACAAAGCAACCTCGACGTCCGATCATAGGCCTTCCGCTCCTTGAGTTCTCTCCAGCGCTGGAAAGCTGATTCAATATTTACATGGGTCCTACGTCTTGCCTTATTGCCTTAAGCCTTCGTCTCTTTTGTTTTTTATCCGCCATCTTTCGCTCGGCTCGGACTGAACGCTTTCTCCTCCACATCATGAGTAGACACGCCCCTTACTGCTGATTGGCTACAAGTTTGTTTTGCTATTCGGCCCGAATCAGTTTTCTAAAGTGTTTTTGAAAAATTGCTTACCCCACCTTTAAACTGACATTCATATTAGCTACTAAAGAAATGCATCATCCATCCAAGTTGTTTAAAAAATGTTTAGTGTCTGGTACAGTTAATCACTATCTATGAGAAGCACTGACCATTAAGCGTAAGGAACAAGAGTTGTACAACGAGTACAACTATGCTCTAACTTTCTTCATATAACTGCCTGTTCCTGTGCCAGGTCTGAGTGGCATAACATGATCCAATCAATATCAAGCTATTAGTACTCAGCGAGAGGCCTCATTCGTCTCTTGATGGGCTTTTCAAGCAGAGCTCCTAAGGCAATGCATAATGTATTTCACCCCAGAATATAGGGCAGCCTGTGGTGCCGTTTGCTTATACTGTATTAGCCAACAGCTCTGGGTTATTGTGCCACAACTTGTTATGGTACAAACTCAACACTGTGCCGTCTGGTGGTTAAGCAAATGGAGTTTTGAACACAAACATATAAATATTGATCCATTTGGATAAATGAAGCTCCATGCATGGGGTTTTTAAGTCTATCACATTCTACATCATGCCAAAGAGCTACTTATAATATATCGCTAAGATGCGGTTCTAGCTGTCATGCTAACTGAAAATAATTTCCAAGTTGACTCGCTTTGATGCTTTAACTTGAATGAGCTTGTTATAGTTTTATGTAATGTTTAAGTAAATATTTATAACTCTATACAACAGGAGGCAGTGGTTGGCTGCTGGCTGAAGTTCAGCGATGGCTCCCAGAGTCCTCTTGATCTGTACGATCCCAGTGGTTATTCCCTCACCATTTCTTCACTGGACCCAAGGGTAGCATCTGTGCGGAAGATCCCAGAGTCCGTCTTTGTTGTGGTCGCTGAAGCCGAGGGACAGGGCTTACTACTCAGAGCAGAGCTAGCTATCTGTGAGGCCTGTCAGAAATCCAAACGCAAGAGCAAACTAGCTGTGGGTGGAGGCATGGTGAAGGTGAAATTCCCACCAGATGAACAGTTTGCAGGGATTGGCAAAAAAGAATTTGAACGGACCAGTGATGAGGAGGAAGCAGACAATGTGTCCAAATTGATCCTTACGTCCCCTTTGAACACACTTCAACACACCGTTATCCAAGAGAGCTTCACAAACGCAATCAAAACGGCAACCAATTCCAACCTTCAAGAAGCAATAGGAGGTGGCGTATCTACAATTAAGTCAATAAACACTATGGATAAAACTCTCATTACCAAGCCCGTTGCAGACAGAGCACTTGTTACTGTAGGCCCTAGAAGTCCAAAAAAGAACGGATATGGAAACTTGCTTGAGAAATCCAACTTCCCGTTTCCACCAGAAGAACCCAAACGAGAACCACCCCTAGTGGAGAGCAATCTAATACATATGTTTAGTGTGTTCACAGACATAGAGGTCTGCATCTATGCACTGGTAGGACTCTCTTGCTTGGTCATTATCGCCGTCTTGCTTCACTGTGCCACCAACAGTGCAAGATCACGCAGCAAGAAGTCTCCGGTTCAGTGCCAGGGTCAATCTGAGCACAAGCATCACTGGGTACGTCTAGGCACAGCTGCAGAGCAAAACAGAGCTGCGCCGATTGCGACTACCTCCAAGCAGGTGATGCAGGCAGCTGTGGAGATGCCAAGAGCTGTTCAGATGCAAAACAGCAGAGGCCCGGGGACAATCCAGCCGAGGGAGATCCCAGCCATTGTAGGTGAGGAGAGAACTGCCACTCTGGGACGAAGAACCAACACGCTTCCTCCGAGGCGGGATGCGATGGCTCCATTGCCTCCAATGGCTGTCAGATCTGCCACCCTGCTGGCAAGGCCCAGTCGCAGCGAACCTCTACATTCTCCCACAAGCAAAAGGAATCAAGTGCAGTTTACAACCTTCACTACTCTGGACATCAAACATCTGGCTGCTCTCAAGAAGAGCGGTCAGAACTTCAGCTGGGCCAGTCAACCAGTTGGAGGTTGTCAAGCTGCCAGTATCAGCCAGGGTGGGTTAAATGTTAAATCCGAAAAAGTCAATCATGTACATTTTTGTAACCCAGTGGAAGTATTTGGTCTGACACCAGAATCTACAGAATCCAAAGGATTTCTTCCAGAAGGCCCATGGCCTGTGGCTACACCAGTGTCAAAAGTGTGATGCAGGAAAGGCTTTCTGTGTAAATTGGCCACAGATCTATTTTTATATAAATTGTTGCATTGAACTGAATTTGACCGTTTATATAGGAATGTTTTTATGGACAATTTAACACAAAAATCTGGCTTTGTGTTAGTATGTGCATGCCTGTCTGAAAAGTTTGATGTAAATATTTCTGCAACTTGCAAGTTTTTACTTTTCCTGCTTTTGTATATTTGTAATATTGCTATTAAAAGCATTAGAAAAACAGATCACAACAAAATATTTAAAGAGAGCTATATATACACCTATTCCGATTTATACACTATAGATATACAACTATATATATATATCTATATTCTACACATTATATATAATCGTGTCTATATTAAGTAACTTGTATATTGTTTTATAATGAACCACTGTGTTTTTAAATGCTTTAAATTTGCAAATATGTGTAATTTAATTAAAGATTTAAATGAAATGTATAAAATGAAAAAGTATAAAGTATATCCATTAATACAAATATGAAGTTGTATAATATTAAGCTTATTTAATATTAGTTAACGTTAAATATTAAATTACATTTCTTCTTTGAACAGTAACTACACAGCAAATCATAGCTTCAGTTTTCAGTGTTAACTATTGGTTTTCTGCTTTAATGAATTTATCGAATAAAGTGTCTGATTATGTACATTTCTATTGTTGTCATGGTCTTTAATGACACATTGTTTTGTGCCCATTGTATCTCATCCCATTTATGTTAACGCTGATTCATAGTGGCTCTGTTATTAATAAGTGTATTCATCCATTTTATCACTGCAGCAGTACAGCTTCTTATAATGCTCCACATGCCTCCTGATTGTTTCCTGGTTCAGGAGCCTTTATCTAGTCTTTGACCCGTGCTCTGGTTCAGCTCATCAGTGACAGCTTGGAGTGAAAAGAAAGAAATCTCTGTTGCAAACAAACCTTTCTGTTTTATTGTGATACCACCAACCCTAGCTTTGCAATGACTGCCATCGCCCTCTGCCTCAAAAAACAGCTATCTCTCTCTGAGTGAGCACTGCTTTAAATCTTGAAATTGCATTCCCCTCATTGCATATGGAGAAATAGGTTGGCCTAGCCCAAATAATCTGATGTGTTGCACCTCAGGACTGTTGTAGATTTGCAGGGAGGATTTCATCTCCAAAACAGCCCCAAGTTACTTCCACAGTTTGAAATACACTGCCAAACATGTTGCCTTTGTGTAAACACTTTCTTTAGGATTTTTTTTAGTTAGTTTACATTTCATTTCACATCATTTGCATTTGCAAAGCAAGCCAAATTAAATTATTTTACTAGGAGTGGTTTCCCACTAAAATGGGTTGCAATTCTGTGCTGATGGGATCTTAGTGTAGAGAAAAAACATTTATATTATGACTTTTAGTAGGGAGGAAAAAATCCATGTCTTTTTATGTCAGTGTTACTATGTCTAATACTAATTCATTATTTAATGTGCCATGTGTTAGGCTGGTAAATCACGCTATGCTTTTATAACATTGGGTTTTCATACTTTTTTTGTTGTAAAATTTTGTTGTATTGTTGGGACTTTTCATCTCATGAAAATATTATTTTCTGACTGTTTTAAATCAAATATGAAAAGCAATAAGACTTTTTTTTTTGGTCACAACTACTAGTCCAGTGTAACATATGACGCACAACCAGATTGAGAAGCACTGCTATACTGTAGCCTTTGATGGAAGTGAACTCTTTCTTTCCAAAAAAGGGAAAACAGTCATGCGCCAATTCCGCTAACGATCTAGTTCCTAACTATTTAAGAATCTAAGAATGATCCGTTAAAAAAATACATATTCGTGTGTAGGATGTTTTAAATAACAGTCTGTGCTGTCATTACAACAATCTCCTAATCCGGAGCGTCGGATATTCTATTGACAGATTTACAGGATTGAGGTCATTGTGTTTCTGGATTAACATGCATTAGTTGATCTCTGGCCACATGTGGGCCAAACATGGTGAATCTGCTCTTAACTCCTTTCACTTCTGGCTTGTATTTAATAATGGCCGAAGGTTAGTATGTAGCAGGGTGTCTGCACTTTTTCCAAGTACATTTCAAAGTGTTTTATTTGAGAGAATATGTGTTAGGACAACATTTTTGTCTTTGGGTAGCTGAATTTACTCATAGATATAATATTTGATATAATGTTTTGCAATTCCAAAGACAGAAAAAAAATATAAATTATATTAAAGATATAAGATAATATTATAAATCAGTGGTTGTACAACATTCCTGCTCGTTCACACTTCATCAGTGGCTGGAACCACCACTGCCGATCAGTGAAACACGAAAAAGCAAAAAAGCACTGAAGTGGAGGACTTGGCATCTCTTATAGAGGGGCTGCAATGATGAAAGCAGGCGCAATGGCAAGCTTACACGAGTTGATGAGGGACTATAGCAATATTGAGGCAGCACTGAAACGGTGGAACGGTTGGTGGAATATATTATTGAAACGTATGGGCATCCATAGAAGTGACAAACAAAAGGTTAGAAGGTTATAATGCGCAAAAAAGAGGTTTTCAATTCCTCTCTTTTATCGTTCCACAACATGTAGTGTGTAATGAAAAACTAACTATTGACTAATATTTTATCAAGTTTTGAGAGCAGGGCCTCTCATAAAGAACAAAATGTAAAATAAAATAAATAAATAAAATAAAAGATGTGTAGTGTTGTGGATCAGGGTTGGTAACCAGAACACTAGTAAAAATAAAGGTTCCAAAAGGGTATTTTTGCAGTGATACCATAGAAGAACCATTTTTGGTTCCTCAAACCTTTCAGTGAACAGTTCCTAAAAGAACCATTTTGAAGAACATTTTAGAAGTCTAAAGAAACATTTTTCGACTATAAAGAACCTTTTCTGCATTTGAAAGGTTCCATGGATGTTTAAGGTTCTTCATAGAACCATTGATGAAGGTTGCTGATTTGATTGTGACAAGCAAAAACACTTAAACCCAGGTTGCTCCTCACTTTTTAAAAATAAAGATTCAGGGCTTTTACAACCTACTGGCATAACAGAACATTTAATGTTCCTGTGATATCAGGACATTTTATAGTTTAAGAACACATAGATTGCAACAGTCAGGTTCCGGAAGTAATAATCCTATTCATTTTTCTATTCATAAACTGTTAAAAACAGACCTACTGTGAGCTATTAGAGGGTGTTAATCAATGGTACATTTTGTTGAAGCAATCAGTTCACATCATTTCAACTTTCAACTTTTTTTAAAAGTGTAATTCCCAGTGAATAATTACATTACCCAAAATTTGGCATAGAAATCCATCAGTCAGAGAAATCATGCCTTAAAATCAATGGTTTTATGTTTATCCATTTTTAATTAATAAATATAATTCACAGTGCTTCATGGGATTCTAGTTATTTCCGTCTCTAACTCTGTAAAGTACACAGTATTGTACCTTTGTCTTTTTGTCTGATTTTCAAATGCTTTTTTGCTTTGAATAAAAGTTTATAATGTTTTGATTCACCTTGTAGCTGGTTGGTTTATGGCCTATAACTCTCAAACAAAGACTTCTTTAAAATCCTTATTGGAAAAATACTTCCAGACCCAAGGCTCTTGAAAAAGTGGGCAGGCACTGTTGCGTTTTATTAGGCTCTGTAAAATACTTGATTCTGATTGGTTAATTGCAGCAGCCAGCCATGTAATATTGTCATATCAGATTGCATACTTGCTCTCAATTCATACAAACGCAACTAGCACCATCTTGCTTCTCAATTTTCGATTGTAGTGAAAATGACCTTGGAAGACTTAAGCATTTTTATTACTTTGTTAACATTTAATTAATTTCTAAAACATTGTTTTAGAATTTTTTGTACATTGTGTTTATTTGGTAAGTGGGATAGAATCATTGTCTATAATAATTGATTTCTAGTGTCAGCTGACTTTACTCAAAGAAGCCTGTTGGTTTTTTAGAAGCTTTTAGACTGAGAAAAAGATCTGGAAGTGGTGTCATATCTGTATTGGCTGTATGATTTATCAGATATGTCTGAAGTATTAGAATATTTGAAGAGAAGTCTGCTCTCTGCCCCAGTTTAAGCTATTTAGAGGCTGTTGAACTGGTTTGGCTTGAAATATTTTTACAGTGTATGAAATGTATTCCCCAGAGCTACTGACAAACTCTGAGAAGAGCATTTAAAGTTCAACAAATCTCACTTGAAAGCACAGATGAAGCATTTCTGTGCTCTTTGAAAAGAATATGAAGTTTTCACTTAGCTCCACACGTATTTAATCTAATTCTGTTTGCTGAGTCATCGGGTTGTGGTTTTTGAGATTGTACTTAGTGTTTTTAGGAGGCTGTTAGAAAGAGCTGCAAATTTAAGCAAAAGCCATTTCAAAACCGAATTTGCAAATCTTTAAAAGATTAAAAGCAAAGGGCTGGATATCTACAGTAAAGCTTTTACAGTAACGCCACAGGAGGCCTGATGGTGCCCAATTCTCTGTAATTGCCAGAATGCGCTTTCAGCTCTTTGAGAAGCGCTGCAAAATTGTATCTAATTTGTCGAGGGACACATTACTGTTTTGCTCTAGTAGTCAAACATAACGCTGAAGTGAATCAATAAAAGGTAGAAATGTAGTAACATGTCAAAACCAGCATGAAAAGCTGCACTTTTAGATAGAACTGAAAAGATAAGGCTTGTCTGAAGTGTCAGTCATGCATTCATTAAAGCACTTCCTTAATATTCTGACTTGGTTGAACTTATTTCTGCAATTGTCTGATTTGAGGCAATGTCAGAAACGTGGAATTAGCTCAGGGGTCTGTGAAAAGATGTAGACCTTGGTGAAAGACTATCAAAAAGCTGTAAATTGTTGCTTTTTGTTCAGGAGGGGAATATATTTGGACATGTTTTCTGTAGCAGCTTGTGCAATTTGTTCGGAGCCCGTCTCTTGCTTTGCGTCTGGCAAGTGCTGCTGCTTATCACTTTGATCTGTGACAGACAGTTTTTTCTCTTCTGTTTCTGAGCGCTGTCACCCGGAGTCAGACTGCGGACCTACACATTGCTGTCTCAAACAAACATTAGGCCAGTTGTAAACACACAGCTCCTTCTCCTTTTGCTCTCTTTTAGTCTCTCTGACACATAACTTCACACTTTTTGCATTACCCTTTTTTTCCCCCTCACACTAACTTCCATGTGTCCTAAAAGTGAGAGCAGGGATAATTGAAACACTTTGGTTTTTGGTCATTTATAAAGAAATTGTTTAGACTAGCTTTGAAATTGTGCCTTAAACTGTCAGCAACCATTACCCATGTCAATTCAATTTTACTTAAAACTTAATTGAGTCTAAAAAGCATACATTTAGACCAGCTCTCTTAAATGCAATATAAAATAATGTCATTGATAATTGATAATTGAAGACTGGAGTAATGCCTGCTGAAAATTTTGCTGTCACAGGAATAAATTACATTTAAAAATATAATAGGCAACAAATATTTTAAACAGTAATATATCTGAATAATACAGTTTTACTGTATTTTAGCAAATAAAGTCTCGGTGAGCATAGGAGATTTCTTTCAAAAACATAAAAAAATCCATACACAACCAGTAGTGTATATTGATAATAAATCTATCCCGAATGACACAAAAAAGAATGCAAATTGGTTAATAAAACAATGTCTGAGTAGCTATTGGCTGCCATTATTCAGTAACCTGCATGGCCAACGAAGAAAAAGGGGAAAAAACCAAAAAAAAAAGTTTCCATGTTCATGGAAAATGAGCAAAGTACATTTTGATTAAAGATTATGAAGTCAACAGTTTTTTTTTTCAAAATAAAAAAGCCCAGGAACATACAGTAATAAAGTAAATAAGGTCATGTTGACTGAGAGGTGCTTAGCAACAATACATTCAGAATGAATTTGTTATATCAAAAGGATTATACATTCAAGATGATAAAATGAAACGATTTCAAATTATAAACCGCAGGAAAATTCCATCTCTTCATCAGTGTTCATATACCTCGCTTTTGTTAATGATTATTAAATATACTGTGTGTTTGTATAATTCATCTGGCTGCAGAAGTGAGTAGTTTGGAGCGTGCAGGGAGAAGAAATAATGACATGACTACACAGATCAAACCAGGTATTAAAGAGCTGTCACATGAAACGGGAGCACCTGCTGCGAGAGGATGTTTGTGACAACAGGAGGCCCGCAGAAAAGGGACAGGAGGGGGTTTAGGTGTTGACAGGATCCAGTGTTGACACAAACACTTATAAAGAATTCAACTCTTTCAACTCGTGTTGTGCAATCATTCTGCGCCGGTTGCAAAACATCTCCTGTATCATGCTTAATGTGCCGTGGCGTCAAAGCTATCACACAAACGGCAATGATTTCACTTTCTATGGTGAATGGTTGTACCTTAGAGTTAAAAATGAGGGGGATTCTTGTGGGAGCCCCTTCTGTCTTTTTCTTGGAAAGTTTTTAATGGTACAACTGCATTTAAAATAAAAAAGTTTATGATTTCAAGAACAAAGACATTATGAGAATAATCTCATAATAGGCCTTCATTTTCTGAGAATTAAATCAATTGTAAAATGTTAACATCAGTTGTAACATAAATTTAATATATTTCTGTCACGACAACGTCTCGAGAGGAGTTTAGCATGCGTAATTGTAACATGACAATGCTAATGTGTTTGGTCTTGGCAGAATAGATAGCGAGACTTACTATTGCCAATACATCCACAGACATGCTGCTGTGAGCATGTAGGAAGTACTGCTGTGGCACATATAACATATATGAAATATCACCCCATAGCAGATCTATAAGGTGGAGCTGGGGGAGGTGGAGGGTTTCTGAAGTGTGCTGCAACTGCTACAGCAAGCACTAGCCGAGTAATTGAATGTAGAGCAGCAAGCTCATTGGCTGCTGATAAGAAAAAAGAACCAATCTGCTGTGAATAATGATGTCAATATATCAGATTGAGTTTGAGAACCTATCGGACTGTGCCATCTAGCGTTTCATGCCAGAACTCTGGATATATATATATATAGAGATATAGAATATATATTATATATATATACATAATATGTATATGATTATTTTTGATTCGGTTTTGTTTTTTATTATTTTATGTCCTAACGTTAAAACCATAAGACTTTACTTCACAAAAAAAAAAAATGTATGCGAATGCTTTCAAAAAAAAAAAATCTGTTTTGTTGGCAATTACAAACTTGAGATGATATTTGCTGGATGTTGCATTTTCAAAAGCATGCTACAAGTGACTCAAACTCACAGTGCTTGCAGAGATGTGTGAAGAAGCATTTACTATGAATCACTCCAAGACTCTGAAAACACTGTTATCATGAATGGCTCATCACAGCGCTTCACTCTGAAACAGTAGTTAATCAAATCAGTGAAATCACCAAAATGAGGCTCCTGTTCTAATTCCAATTTCATAAGTATTGTACTTTTGGACCACCTAAGCTCATGGTTATTCCTGTGAAAATGGGTATACAGTGCACAACAGAATTTAGGAAGTGTGAGTTATCGTTTTAGGGTGGCGAGTGCTGGTGATGATGGTGTATCTTTAGATCGGGCTCAATGTGGATAGCCTCTTCTCTCCTGCCTTAAACTTCTAGATAGCATGACACAAGCGTTCTCTGTCAATGCTATTGCTGCCCCATACGGCCGAGGCCACTATCTGTCTGTGAAGCTGAGCAGATGATTTATGCCCCGTCTATTGCAATGCATCCGTTCACCGATTTTCCCATTAGACCTGTTTCCAGCACCACATGAAAAACGCATCTCCTCTTAGGTCTGTTTTTAGTGCTTAATGCTTAAGATTCTCTCATTTTCACAACATTAGAAATGCCCTAATCCCATAATGGCTAAATCGATGGCTGTCACTTCCTTTGTCTTTGAAATCCCATCATCATCTCTCCCCCATGTCAAAGGTTTGGTGGGTTTGGCCTCGAGCGCGGTGCTCGATCACTGACTGTCTTTCAGTTATCATTCCTCCCGGCTACTCCACTGAGAGCACATTGGTTCTGCTGCACTGCAGGTCTGGTGTCAGCCGCTGATCAATGAGCTGCCAGTTAAATGCTGGTGACACAGTTGGCACGACCCTGGATCTTTCCAATGATATTCATCGTCTGTGTTTTACTGTATTGTTATGGAAAGGGATGATGACTTGCACATTCTGACTAGCATGTAACTCACTTGAGTCATTTTGTGCAGATGCAAGTCGTAATACGCATACATGTCTGTCATATGTTCATTATGTTATTGCATTTGGGTTAATTAACCTGCTAGTAAAGCTCATTGACTGTTCAGCTTCAGCTCAAGTGGGTCATTCCTAGAAATTATTCACTATTATTAGATTATTGGAAGCAATCATTTTTTATTCTAGGTTTTTCTTATTCAAAAAACATTGTTAGTGCATTGGTTATAATTTGATGTGTTCTTTTTTGTCATAACTACTCGCCTCCTCTCTGTGACGTCTGACCCAGAAACACATTTTGAGTATGCACTGAATGAAAAATTATATAATTATTGTTTCTACTCCAAACATTTGTCAAGACAATGATTAAATTGTGGCTGTGAAAAATGTTTTTTGAGAAAATGACCTTAAAAGATTCCAAACAATTTTTATGACAGAATTATTAGATTTCAAATCAAATCATTTAACATGTTATGTAAAAATATAATGCATTTGTAATATTTCGTGTCTGATAATGTTGTTCACTAGCTGTTTAATTGACATGTTTATTGAAACAGATGTAATGAGAGAGATTTGGTAAGGTCTACCGTATCTTTCAATATATGTTCTATAGTGTGTTTTTGTGCTATAAGTAGTAATAAAGAAGTTGCTGTTTGAACAGGCAGTGACAGCATCAGTCTACATTTAAGAGCATGAAAAGGGCATTTATTGTATGCCTTTTGTAAGAAAATTTACTTAATTTGAGACATTTTATCAAAAATAACAAAACATTCCAAAAAAAATTTCTTATAAACATAGGGGAGTGCGGAGCACAAAGTAACGCGGGTTAGTTGTAACACACATGGTTTGAATATTTCCACACATGCTAGCATAACAAAATTTACAGTATTTATTAGTTACCATATCAACATTATATAGAAAAAATGTGCACCAAAATTCAAACGTTTTTTTGAAGATATCGCTGAACATTTATTTTACCGTAGTATAATTTTAATTCTGGCTTAAGTAAATTTTTTATATCAGTTTTTATTATTAATTTAAAATGAGACAGATCTGCTATTATTTTAATCCCCAATCTGTTATTTATCAGTTCAGATAATTTTTTAATGCTTTGATTACTAGCAGAAGACAGTAACCAGTTTTAAATTCCTGTTGCGCAGATGGGGCACGTTGTAACTGCGTTACAATGTGCTATTCTATGGCATTAGCGATGTAATTCACACTATTTACTTCAATATATTTTAATGATAAACGATGAGAAACAGGTGAATAAATACTGACAGTTTAATGATTAGAAATTATTATTTCAAGACATGTAAGCATTTTTGCTCGTTTATGTGGGCCGTCCCAAGTATGGTTGCAATGTGTTCATTGTCAAAATCCAAAATCAGATTATATTTAATTCTTTAAAAAATGCCATTATTTTATTTGAAATAAATGATTATTTTATTTTATTTTATTGACAAATTATTTTAGTTTGTCTTGTATATTTTTTCCATTCGATCAGATAACATTTTAAGCTGCCATATAGTCATGTTACCACATGCCCACCTACGGGGCATGTGTCCCATTTCACTTCCATTTTGAGGTAACTGAGAAAAACGATCCACTGTAATTATGAAACAAAGCACAATTTGTACTAGACAAGTGTAAAACTACTGTGGATTAAAAAAAATTATATTCTGTATATGTGGATTTACACAAACTGAGAAAGTGTTAAGTCAAAAAGTGTTACTTTGTGCCCGCTCTCCCCTACTTCTCCACAAACGGCTCATTGTGACTCAAAATAAGAGTGTGCTTCACATATTTTCATCAATTAATCATCATAATGCACAACTGAAAAGCCATTAGTATATAAATGCTTTTGTCAGTCATTTTGTTGACGAGATTGACTATTGTAGGTACATTACTGTCCAATTTAGGACTCTCACACTTCCACAAGACAATCGTTTGATCTTGATGCTCTTTTCACCTTTTTGAGGCAATTGCAGTGCTGACTGGGAGGGTGTTCAAAAAGTGCACTCAAGAATCAGGCAAAAACTGCCTGTTTTGCATATTTGATCAATGTATCAAGAAACATTAGCATGCCTTTATAAGACCCGTGTCCCTTTTTTAGGAAGCTATACATCAAGTGTGCATGCCATATGTTTGCTGCACATCCATTTTTGTACAGTGCCTTGAAAATCATCCATTTCATTCCCAGCTATTCTCTTGGTAGCGCTCCAAGCGAAGAAGTTCGGTGGTCTTCTTTGGCAGGCATATGTGAAATGTGAAAATGAGACAGCTTGATGGCAATCAGTCTGAAGTGTAATAGAAAATAAGCTGGACAGTGGGGTTGACGAGATGGATGTGGCATGTATAGGCATTGGTGGAAAGGCAATGAGAATCAATGAGACACCATTGGCTCTCATTACAGGCTGCAGTGCGGCAGAGCCAGGAGCCGTCAGGAATCATACAGGATTGTGCTGGCTGATCAAGGGGGCCGTGCGCTGGGTTGGCCGCAGCGGGGGGTCTGCCGACTTGAGGCGTCTGAAGTTTTGACACCCGCTGGGGACACACAGACAGGTGTCTAACTGTCGCAGGAAGTTTGTGCGACAGCAGTGGAAGATGGGGATGGCTTTGCGCTTGAGGAACCAGCGACTGTGTGTGAATAATGAAAGTGTTACATTGCCGTGGGTAAAATCTGTTTGTCTTAAAGACACTATTAGGCCTTTTGAAGAAGTTTGAATGACATTATGTAATGAGCATAATTTAAATGTAAAAATTTCAAGGTGACTGAATGCATCAGGCCGAATGAAGGCCTTTGCATCTTTATTAGGACTCATGCATGTCACTTACGAGATCCAATTAAGATTCCTAAACGGTTATGCAGAAACCATTTAAATGCATTGAATACGATAGCTGGAAGATGAAATGACTCAGCTCTGAATGTGTAACATGATGGTCAATCAAATGTCACAGCAATCCTAATGGAACCTGATGGTTCTTCATCTGAGAACCGGCTTGTGTTTTTACTAATGACACAGGATGTACTTTTCACCTGCATTTGGCCCCGTACATCACTGGATTCTTCATGCAAATGGGCTAATTTCTGAATTTCAAAAGCATTTTAGCGTTTGAAAAGGGGTCTCACACTGTCTTTTTACCATTCTTTTCGCCATCTTGCGTGTCTCTGTGCCTCCCTCTCTCTTTATGGACATCCAGTCGTGATTTGTTTAGAAGTAATTCAGACCATTAACTCATTTGAAATTCATCCTCTTTCCCTTTCACACTAACAAATGACCATGAATGCAAAATTATACACCCAAATGCAACAGGCAAAATAGCATGGCTACAACAATCAGCCTGCTGCTCAGTTATTTTGGTGGAGTCTGGGGAGTTTGTCTAGAGAGCGTCATGAAATATTGTGGAAAGGCATTTAAAATATCAGTGATGCTATGTTTCAATTTCATAGTGGTCATATTTACAAGACAATGCCTGTTTTTGAATAATTATAGTTTTATGCTAGTAATAACATAGAGAAGTTTAATTATTTTTAGCCATAATAAACATGCACAACTGACAGCTTTAGCCATTATGACACTTATTTAAGCCTTAAGATGCCATGTCAAGTAAACAAGACAAAACTTTTGACAGCACAGCAGATTCATCAGGTTTAAAGCATTAGTCTAGTCAGCAGAATCTGGGGGCAGGATAAACATATTTATATATATGGACAACCATAAATTGAAGTAGGAACTTTATATTATCAACAAGGGCCCCAATGATGTAATCGGTCCGTGGTTGGTGTAGTTACAGTATATTTGAAAGGATTTGCAAATACTTTGAAATGTTGTGTGTGTGTGTAATCTATATATATATATACATATTATAATTTGTTTTGAAAAAACATTATCTTGGCTCACTAAGGCTGCATTATTTGATCAAAAATACATATTGTGACATATTTTTACAATTTGAAATAACTGTTGTCTGTTTAAATTTGTTTTTAAAATGTAATTTATTCCTGTGATGGGCAAAGCTAAATTTTCCACAGCCAAACACGTACATTTATAATGTTACAAAAATCTACACAGCATGTTTTATATTGTCCACACTGACATAATAGAAAATTATTAATATTGAGCACTAAAATAACTGTGCAACTACACCATATAAGATGATTTCTGAAGGATATTTACCTAATGATGCAAATTCAGCTTTTCCATCACAGGAAAAACTACATTTTAGAAGATATTTTAAATAGATTCTAAATAATAAAATAATAATAATTTTGTTGGTGCAATGGTGGTAAATATCCTAAGGGTTTAACTACATGCTGCCAGCCAATCCCATTGCTGCTTTTGAGCGCAGCATATAAAGGTCAGTTGCTTAAATAATCCCTGATGGTATTGCTGAACTGCTTTTATGCTCCAGCATTCATAATGTTTATAGTCACAAAGTTATTGTGATGTAATCTTTAATAAATTCATTACATCTAATTTATCATTCATTTGTGAGTTGCTTTGGATAAAATTGTCTGCTAAATGAATAAATGTAAATCTAAAAGCTAAGGGTTTTTCTTACACATTGCCAGGCAATAACACAATAACACCTTCAGTTCTTTCATGAGCAATATGGCATTTGCTCCAGTAAATGTTACAGCATATATGCCACAGTCAAAGTTTATGGGGCGTGAGCTAGCCTATCCTGAAGCAAGCACAGACAGAAACTGCTCTGTATGTCTGTATTATTGTCGTCCCGCTCTGAGACCTTCCCTATTCAGTGTCTTAGACCAGTGTCTCCAAAGCCCTAAAGGTCTTACCTGCAGGCAGGGCTTGCTGATAATTAGCATAAGAACCCAAAGCCTCCTCCCTCTGCGTGCATCTGCCCTGGCTTCATTACCACCCACCTTTGTAGTAGGAACTTCCACCAGCTCATGCATGCAGGCATCCCACTAGAGAGCAGCAGCTTAAATGATCTGGATGCATGGTAATTAGGTTATTTTCTCCACTGTCAAACATGAGAGTGGCTGACAGGTAGCATAAAGGCAAGAAAACAAGCACACACACATGCCCACGCACCGCACAAAGGGCTGTCAAACCTCAAAGGTATGCTTACAAATTAGTTGCATTTCAGAGGTAAATACTTTTGAGAACCTCACCGAGTGCACGAGAGAATTGAGTTGTGTCTGAGGAGTCTTTTTGCATAAGAGGAAGTTAGGCTTGCAAATTGAACTGGCTCCAAGACAAAGAAACAAAAAACATCTTTTTGAATATTTCCATATATTGTAGGCCTAAATTGAGTAAATGAGTGAGAGTACTGCCCTACAGTATGTTTCTCTTTTCTGACATTGATGTGCTACCTTGACAGAGCAATATGTTTCTGGATTTAAGTATGTATTTGGATAAAAGTTTCAGATTGTAAACTTTCTGATATATTTGACAGCATTTTCTTCTTATGTTTGATAGAATTTTGAGTAAATAGTGTGTTCATTTAAATTCAGCAATTATGTATTTTATTGTCAGTGGTCCTAATATTGAAAATGTAAGGTTTTTGTTTTTATTTTTATTTTAACTGGACAAAATACTGTGCAAATACACTTCTACCTCACAGAGGGAAAAAAAGGTGTTAAAGTTAAAAATGTGAGATATTAAAACACAATTGCGAGAAATATAAATAAATAAGAACCATTCAAATTGAGTATTATATTAAATATAATATTAACTGATAATAACTGAACACCAAATTAGCAAATTAGAATAATTTCTAAAGACTCACACTAAAGAATGGCTGCTAAAAATTCATCTTTCCCATTAGGAATAAGTTAAAAATGAGCAATTAAAATCACATTGTGAAATAATAAAACACAATTATAAGAAATATAAAGTCAAAATTATTATATATTATAAACCATTTTTTCTCTTGAGGCAGAAATTGGCTTCCTTAATAAACATTATGGTATAAAAATAGAATTTAGATCACTGATCAAACTTTGGTTTTACACAAACTTGTGGAGTTCATGTAGATTGAGTTCTGCTGTCATTAATGGGGTTCATACCAAACCCAGCAACTGGTACATTTTTTATTAAAACAATTGTATTAAAAAATTTAAAAATGTACGTTTTTATAAAAAAAAACAACGTTTTATTACAGTGCTACAGTAGCACAGTATCATAAAAAAAAAAACATTTTAAAAATGCAAAATAGAACCCTTTCAGATGTTGGCACTCCACTATGTTCTCATCTGCTTCAGTCATTGCAATAACCCATATCAGTGGACCACTAATTCAGATGCATTCTGTGCAATTGGATACAACCAAGCTCTTGTTAGGGATTTTCTTTTTTTGTGTCTCTCTCCCATTTATGTAGCGCATGGAACAGCAGCATCCAGCTTTCCAAAGGGGTCATTCAGACTCCGAGGGTCTCCTACCGCAAAAGCCGGATTAGCTCTGACCAAATGAGTTGTGCAGGGCAGAGAGCTCCCGTCTGCTCCTCTAATCCACAGCCAAGGGACTGCCACTGCAACCGGCCCAGTAAGCACCACCCGACGGCAGCGTTAGGCTCTCAAACACAGCTTGAATACCTGCATACCTCATTATATGCCCAGCCTAACATCTTTGTTTATTTCTGCAAGGCTATTATGGAAAATGCCACTGAAAATGTGTGACATTTACTAAATTTGTTTTCTTCCGCAGTGATACTGTTCGAGCACAAAAGGCTAAAGACAAAGTTTTAAAATAATCCCTCGGAGGAATGTAACATTAGAGGAGTAATACTTCTAATATCAGCATTTGCATCTCATATGATATGAATACCAAAGAACTTGTAACTGGAGTCGTGTTTGATGCATGATCTGAGCTCTTTTAGCTAACAAACGTTTGAAAATGCGAGCAGCATTTGATGCCACTGAGAGCAAAGAGGGGCGTTTAGTCCTCAGCAGAGCTGACCTTCTATACCCTCCACACGCAAAAATGCCCTGCCGGGGCACCAACCCCCCAAATACATTAATATTCTTCGTATGGAAACAGAGGCAACCTACAGTGAAGTCATCACACTGTTTTTAAAGAGCAGCGGTACTCTTTGTTTCCAATGCCACGGCAGGATACGGCTGAGGCCGGGTCACCCCCTGCCTCGCCTTCTGTCCGATACAGTCTGGAGCGCACTACCCATCAACTCTCTGCTTCACCGCACACACAAACATCCTCAAAAATATCCATCTCCCCTCCTCCCTCATTCCACACATTTCAGTGCAGCATTTGCTTGGGACACGGAACAGAGACGTGACTGGGTTGTGAATGACGGAGGCGTCCGATGTCCTGAAACTGCCTGAGAAACAAATGAGTGGCTCGTTTGCCACTATATTGATCATGAGTGTCTGCTCGTCCCTCAATGTAATACAGAGAAGGGTCAAATGGTTTATTTGTTAATTCAAGGTGACAAGACGAATCATCCTCTGTTGATTTATGAGATGATAATCATTTAAAAAAATCACCCGGCGAGCTCATTGTTTCTGATCATTTTTCCTCATGCAGTAGGCTACGTTCGGCCCGCTCACTCATTCTATTCTGCTTGAAGCCTGCAAATTGCATATCTAATTGAGTCCTACTCGGCTTTCCAGACAACAGAGGCTTTATGCAGACAGTCAAGGACCAGGGCTGCAATCGCAATGGCTCAAAATGGTGCGAAAATAAGAATAACTAATTTCACTCATCCAGCTTTAGTTAAAAATCCACTCACGCAACAGTGCTTGGTCTCAGTTAAGGGACCATCTGCCATTTTTTACCTTGTCTGAGTCGATTGGTAATTGCATGCTGCTTACGTCTGTCCCTGCACTGCTGGTGACCCCAGCCCCCACCCTAAGCACAGCCTGGACGGTCCCGCGCTGCAATGATGATGATGATGATGATGATGGCACCCACTCCCCTGTGATTAAAAGCAGTGAACATCTGCACATGCTAGCAATGTTAACAGCTGTGCCATGCTCTACTCTCATACCCGATTCTCCTTCTTCACTCCTACAAGGCGATCGCACCCAAACAGTGTCTTACTGTTACAAAAAAGCATACATTAAAATTCGTTTCAATAGTGAAATAAAGCTGAAACAAAATAAAACAAACGATAGATAATCGTTTTTCGTAAAAACATTTTTTTTTAAATAAAATAAAAATAAAAATAAACCAACTGAAAAAAAATAAGTTTAAGTACTAAAAAAATGTATAATTAAATTATTTAAAGACTAAAAAAGCACATAATAATGATTAAAAGTTAAACCAAAATTAATACTGTATATAAATCTGAAAATATAACAATATAAATATAAAAGATAATTCAAAATATTAATAAAAATAATTCCAATAAATAATACTAAAATAACAACAAATAATAAACACGGGCTGTATCATGCTATAGTCCCCTATAGTTTATAATATTTTAATCGTTTTTATATTTTAATTTCGGTTTTCATAAAGTGTTTTTTTTGTATTTTTGCGTTTTGTAAGTTTAGCAGTTTTGGTTTATATATATACACACCTATATTTATATAGCTGCATACTAAAGAGCTGGGTATATTCTTGCCAGTTGTAGTCCGTTACTGATTCCAAATTGCATGGCAAAAATTGTAGTTAGTAACGTAATCATTACACATTTTATATAATCAGACTACTTTTTGATTACTTTTGAAGTAACTCACTTATCACATTGATTTAAATAGGATAATCCTCTGCCATATTGATATGAAAATGCAAAGAAAAAGAAAATATATTACATTTCTTGTTATTAACATAATAAAGTACACTAAACATCACATTACGTCAAGGTTTCCCAAACTAGGGCTCGTGAGTTTAATGAAAAACTATGAATGAAATCATAAAAATCTCCAATTAAAATAAATAATTTTAAAATAACAATCAAAATGAAACACTTAATAAAAAAATGAATCATTTGTTTACCTGCATGTCATGTGACCATTAACCAATGTCAGAGAACCTTAATTTACTTAATTTTAATAAAGTATTTTAGTATTAATTTAGTATTTAATTAAAGTATTATGTTTTCCTCCCAGTTTTAGTTAACTACAAAAACCCTGCTGAAGACGGAGAATAAAAGTCCATACACTCCTTCAGATGCACACAAAACTTTAGTTGTGTTAGCCTGACTGATTGTCCTTCTGCACATCACTGCATACATACAGTATAAAAGGAGAGAGTAGAAAAATCCCAGGATATAGGGATTGACACACAAATCCTCTGCGAGATTTAAAAAGATAAAACTTTGTCGGGGGTTAAGCCAGGACTTCCTCGCTCTTGTGCAGATGCTGGATTCCCACTGTAGAGGATTAGGGGCAGAATGCGCGAGAATATGGCAAGAGACCTGCGGAAATGATAGAGGGACTTGTAGCAAGGCTGCTGTAGCTCAGAGTTAATGGTGGGAAGAGAGGACGAGGAGGAGGAATAAGGTGCCCACAGCTGTCACTGCAGCCTCTTTCGTCTCCAGGGCTGGATGGACTTTTCATGTGCTGCTGGCATCTTGATCTCTTTATGAATGTCATATTGCTCCTCACTGAGTATATGTGTTTGTAAGAGGGAGAGGGGATGGAGAAATGTGTAAAGGTGATGAATGTCAGAGAGTTTGTTGTAGGAGTTAACACTGCTGGTATTAGCAGAAAAGTTTGTGTGTGTGTGAGTGACAGAATGACATAGGGACATTGTGCAGTGCAAGCTTGTGAATATGTGCATGATATTTAAAGTGTAGCATAGGGACGGTGAGAGATATGGGTTTAAATGCATATAACAACACAAGAATATGAAAAGGGGGACAATAAATATTGAAACTCAGCAACAAAACAGCCTACATACCTAGGTACTATTAAAGGGACAGAAACAAGACAAATTCAGCATCCTAAATTGCTTACTTGTTCACAGTTCTCTATAATGAATGCCAAAGGGTGAACTTAATGACTGAAAATATAGCTGCATCTAAATTTCTATACTACAGTATTAGAATTCAATTCAAATCCACCTTTTGGCTCGGCAGTGAGCGCCACTTGACAGTTTGGACAACACTACGGCCCCATAAAATGTTCCATTGAGAAGATGTGAAACAGAACGTCCAGATAACAGCATATGAAACGCATACAAAACCATCCAAATCCATTATAGAAAGACATCATGACTAAAGTATGCGTGTGTGAGAGAGAGAGACTACTGAACATTTTTTATCTGTGAGTACATTCCACTTTACGTGTGATTTCCCTGAAAGCGCCTTAAGAAGGTTTTTTTCTGAATAACAGCAATTATCTCATGCACAGCTTGACATGACAGCCATCAGCGACAACAAAACCTTGGCTAATGTTCTGATATTCTGGGAGGATGTGAAGACTTTTCAACATCTCTCTTTTTCTCTGGGATCAAAACACTTTTGAACTCAGACTTCTTCAAGAACTACTGCAAAAGCGGAGACAACAAACTAGACTCTTACAAGGAAAGGTGAGCGATGCTTGCCCATACACAAATCGCTGCTAATGGTAACGGGCTCTGGGTGACTGCCAGGGTGTTGCTTTGCAGTTGCTAAAATGTATTATGTGGCTGCTATGTGGCTTATTTGATTACGCCAGCAGTTTTACATCAGTTTGTGAAGTTCAGCTGCAGCATATATGCATTTTAGCTAATCTAACAATATGCTGTAGCACTATCAAACTGAAAAACAACACAGAAAGCATTTAGGAGAACTGAAGAGATGGTTTGCATGCAAGGTCTTACCCTCAGATTTGCCCTCAAGAGAACCTGAAGATTCAGTGGTTTGGGGAGCATTAATACCGAATTAAGATTCTCTTTATACTCCAGTTCTGGAGTTTCAGACAGTCTGAATCAGACTTGTTTGGCTTTACAACAAAAAAGGAAAGAAAAAAAGAAAAACGTCTTCTGTCTGATTTAGAGTAAGACTGAAGGGTTGTGGAAGAAAAAAATCTTTTGACCGAGGCATCTTGAAAACTGATTAATTCAGAGCTGCCAGTGCATATCTGAGTCATGGTCTCTCTCATTATCCGTATTCATAAAACAGTGTTACGCAGCATATTTTAAGGTGAGACAGTGTGCACAGAATTATAAAGTTTTGATCGAGTGCATATGAAAAAAAAATCCTTCATCTGTGTGACTTTGAGTCAGGCTCATGTGTGAAAACAATGAGACTGCCATTCTCAAAGGCCTTGACTAGTAATTCATATCTGGGAAACTACCGGGGAATGTTGTCACAAAAGGTCAACATGTGTTCAATGAACTGTGTCCTCAGCTTTTTTGTAACCAAGACTTCAAGGAATGAATCTATACATAAACTGACTTTGAAAAATAAACCCAATGTGAGAACAATTCACTGCAGTGACAGCGAGACTCCCCTATATTTATACACACTTTGATGTACATATATCCAAGCATTATTCCTGGTTACAGTTGCCGGCTTGTCATCTACACTTGTACAAAGCAGCAGGGAGAGACAGCAGGGAAGTTGACCCTCGCTATTTACCGCGGTATCTGCTCCCAAGCTGACAAGCGGCGGCACTTTGAGGAGCACTGACATGGAAACAAATAAATGTTTTTATTTGAGAGCGCCAATCATGAGCATCGCTTCTAACAGCGGGACAGGTTGACTTTGGCAGAGTAATGGACCTGCCAGCCTTTTCCCCCGTGTTCCTGATGGCAACCTCTCAACCCTTACCTACAAACTCCATTTCCCGAAAAGCCGCTTTCATTTAGACCCCAGCGCTGACATGAGAGGCAGACAGAAAGAAATAGGAGCGCGTTTTGAGTCGAGTGCTAATGGCTTCAGTTTTTACGACTCCTCAAAGTGAGCTTCTTTGTGTTGCCAGAAGACGATGTGATTTATCGGCCAGCCCTGAGGTACGGTTATGGAGCAGAGTAACAGTGACACAGATAATCGGATTTGTTAGTGTGGTCCATTAAATACCGAGCCACCTTCTCCTGCCACAGGCCTCTGCGTATAGGTGTTTTATAGCAATTTATGTTGCTTCAAAATAATTGCTCTGCAGACAGTGGGTACTGGAGACTTATTTCTTGCTCTGATAATTCGATTGCAGATGCAGTGTGCTCAAACAATCCTCCCACACTCAATATAAATATGTATGGTCTCTAGGCATTGAATGGAGAAATCATTGATTTAATAGTTTGCCAGGGGCCATACCACCCTGGCAGGAGGGCTTTCCTCGTATTCCCTACGTTATCTGCTGTGCATGTAAACTTTTCATTAATTTTGCCAGCATTTGCTATTTATCAGTGCATGGGAGGATGTCTTATTTTCATGTCTGTTGTGTTCTGTTGAATTTCAGAGTAGCAAACTCAGACCAACAGCATGAAGACGAGTGTGATGTTGCTGTGTGTGCAGTAGTGGTGTTTCATTCCTAAACGAATCATTGTTTTGAACAAATCAGTTCAACGAATGGTTCAATGACTCATAGAGCTAATGGTGCTTCTCAAATGGAAAGACGCATCGTTGTAAGGCTACCACGTCATAAAGCTCAGTTGAAGGATGTCTCAATTTGAAGAATCCTTAGTTGTCAGCCTTCGTTTTGTGTGCATCAGGATGTACTGTTTGCGTCATTCAATTGCACACAATCATTTGATTCGAATCTTTTCAGATTCCAATACATAAAAAACTAATTGACACGGAGGTTGTTCAATTTTATCATGCAATTCAAGACAACACTAGAATGCAGTCATCTATTTGAGAAGCACCCTTATTTAGTTTCTAAATGAATCAGTTTTTTGAATGAATCAGTTGAACAAATGATTCAAATGACTCACTCATAAAGACACAGGTCACTTTTCACCACCTGCTGGATTAATGATGTAACCTGCAGAAAAAAATTATGGACCACTACAATAATATCTGGAATGCCTCTCAGCCAATCAAATTCAAGGGCTAGAACTCAAAATATGAAACCTAAAGGAGTTTATATCATTTAAAATATAGCATTTTAAAGCAAAATATTTCATAAGACATTTGAAGAGTTAATTTGCAAAAAACAGAGAACAATTTGAAAACAATTTTCAAAAATCATGTTTTTTATTATGCATTTCCATTAATCTCAATCAAACTACAGTTGGTTTATTTTGATTAGGTAAAAATCACAAAAAAATACAGTAAATTAACACAAAACACAATAAAAGCATGATAACATATTAAAAAACATGATATTTTAAAAATAAAAAAAAACGATATTAGCCTATCTGTTTTTGCAAATAAACTTCATTTGTTGGTTGGGATTAAATTATAAACAGTATATTTAGAGACCAAATGAAGAGAATATTTGGACTTGTCTTAATGCTCTTGTGCAATAAAATTCTCTTTAAGTGCAGCTTAAGTGTTCAAACAATTCTCTGGGCCACTGCTTGTTGGTGTCTAAGCAGATAATGCAACTTAATGACAGAAATCGTACTACTGCACGGCTCTGATTATCACATAATCCTTTTTCAGCATCCACACAATTTCAAGCAAATGTCTTCGCTTAAAGAACAAGAGACATCCATATGAAGGAACTGCATTGTTAAACCTAACACACTGGAACAATATCCGGGGGGAAAAAACAACAATGATAAAAGCCATGTTCTATCTTCTTGGTGCTGCCAGAGATGGCTGCAGTATTGGTTCAGCTTTAATAGTGAAATGGAGCAACATATGGTGTGTAGACTCTCTCGTCTCCTATATACTTTGCTTCTATCAGCTGCTTTACTATGGTCTGTCACACTGTTACTAGAAGTCGAACAGTGAGAAGCTCCTCTTTGAACAGCAGATAAAAGCAGGCCAGAGACGGTTTGTTGTTAGACATGGAAAAACATCCAAAATATATGGAGCATGCGCTGCTGTGCCAGTTCTCGTAAAAGCCGATGTTCATGTCATGGACTCTTATCTGGGCGAAAATGAATGGCGCAACAACTTCCAGACTCCCAAAATGATTGACCGTTCATAAATTGGCATTGACTGACATTTATAATGAGTCTCGAAAGGTTTATTGTAAAGCTATAGACCTGAGCCAACCACTTAGTGGGAAATTAAGTCTATATCATGCATTTTACATGACCATGTTCATATTTAGACCTATAAATTTGTTTGCACGTCGGAAGGTTTGGCCGTCCGTCTTCATCTGTTGTGAGAGCAGTGCTGGCATTATACTGACAACTCTGTTGACATTTACAGCAATGCCAACGTTGTTAGCAGAAGGCAAGATTACAGCAAGATGCTCTTCGTGAAAACTCAGCTAATGGGAAGTTGAAAGGTTTTGTTTTTTCCTCACCCTTTGTTTTATCAAATCTAGAGAGCTCGAGAAAGGAAAGAAAGAAACTTTTCATGCAGATAATAACCAGCCTATGACATTAGCCAATATACACTTCTGACAGACACCAGCTAATGTCATGATTTAATTTAGAGCGTTCTCGCGTAATTCCTCCGAGACGAGAGAACAGAGACCCAAATACCAAAATATCAGCTGAGATAAAAGGAAAAAACAGACCCAATTCCAGAAGCATCCCTCTGAGGGTTAAGTGTGCAGCCTCTCAATTTGGATCTCAAAAAGATTTGTCCCACCGGGAACGATATTAAGCATGCGTATATGATTTCCGCTAATGAACTTGTATTGTTTCGGTCGCCACCTTGGATAAAGTTGCGCGCCTTTGGAAAATCATGGCTCTTTGTTGTGTTGACATGTTCGTCCTTTCATTTGTTTGCATTCTAGTTATAATAATGAAAGATAAATTAACAGGATTTGTCGGGAAATATCAATAAGCTATGAAACATTCTCTGGAAATACACGTCAAAAATTTACCCAAGTGGCAGATCAAACGTTTGTGGAGATGGACGAGGTGGAGTCACGCTTCTTTGTCACATGTGATGAAGAAGGTGTTAAATGTCAGATCACTGTCAGTTAAATGAATACAATCATTTAGCGCGAAGGGTTGCATGGTAATGTCAAATTAACATGGAGTAAAGACTCACCGCGCTGATCATTAATTAGTCTGGCCTGTCTCAGAGGGGAGGGAGCAGCCCCATCCAGCATTGGGATCCTGCCTGTATAGTTTAGCACTAATGAGCCTTTAATGTGCAGGGTTGAAGAAATGGACTATATCTCACATCCAGGGCTATTGTGTCTGCAATAACCTTTGAATTACATGGTGCTCAGACGGCGCAACAACACACTTCTCGTTAAAGCTTGTTGTTTACTGCAGTGCAATGGGGTGAAATTACAGTCTGCTCTGAGAACATTTATTATAAGGTTGAGACGCAACATTGTACTTGCGCATTTACAGTATAGTTCAGCAGTTTTAAACACGCAACCTTTATTTGAAGACTTGGGTCATGCGCCTGTCAAGGAGAATGACCATCAAAATCTGCATGTTCCCTTTGAGGCAACTGGGGTTAGAATTCAGTGCCATCAACTGGTAAAAAGTGGAAAAGCAGGATGTGATGCTTTATTTAATATGCAAATAGAAAACCCAGTTATGTAATGCATAAATTTAAAAATGGTTTTCACATTGTTTGTGGTAATTGGCGGTGCTTTTCAGCTCACAAAACAGACTACAATCGAATAAAAAATGAAACTGAATTTTTAGATGCTTTGCATTGAAAAAAATAACTTAGAATGCTACGCTCTAAAAAAATGCTGGGTTAAATATAACCCAGCGCTGGGTTAAAAAAGGACAAACCCAGCTATTGGGTTGTTTAGACCCAGCTATTGGGTTGTTTTGACCCAGCGGTTGGGTTGTTTTGAATCCAACCGCTGGGTCAAAACAACCCAATAGCTGGGTTTGTCCCTTTTTAACCCAGTGATGGGTTATATTTAACCCAGCATTTTTTAGAGTGTACATAAACAGTGAACATCACATATAGCAAAATATTTTTTTGTTTTCTTTTTTTTTTTTTTTTTTTTTTTGTTTTTTTTTTTTTTTTTTGAGAGTATTGTCTTGATAGTACCACTAACCGGCACTGTGTATTCCAAGTGAACACCAGACAGTCTTGAACACTGGATGAACCTCCTCATGTACAATTATTCTTCTGTGGTCTTCAAAAATATGTTTCCGTTTCATAAAATACAAGACAAGCAGGGAAGAGTGGAGAGAATTAATTAATACAATTTATAATCTTAATTAGATTTTACAGTCTTAAATAAGACATTTGGATGATCCAGTTGGACTGATTAATTTTTTTTATGGACATCGGTGCCAACACACCTGGCTGAGGAATTAGTCGGCACACATTATCTTAGTGAGAATGGTTTAGAAAATATATTGTGTTAAGGGTAATTGAGTATTGATTAAATTCTGTATGATGGTTAGAAATAGTAAACTAATATAGATAGAGTGTTTGACTAATCAATTTATTCACATAAAACTGTCCTGTGGTGTTCTTACCAAAGTATGCACCGCATCGATCACATTACCTGAGGACTCCACCCTCAAACTCATCCAATCCACTTAACTTTAACCTAATCATTACACTAATCAGAAGGACAGTCATTTGGGTAGGTTAGATATCTCTTGTTCTAGACTGCAGTCACTGTAAGGGGAAAAAGTAAGCATAATGAACAAAAAAGCAAAGCAAATCAAAGAAACGAAAAAAGAAAACAAAACCTTATAGCACACATACATAAGCAATTGGAGTGCATACCATCTATCATTATAATACTGTAAACAACATATTATACAATATTGATAACACTACCTACAACAATACAATTTGCTCAACAGTTCTCAAAGTGACATGGAGGGTCATTTATCTGCCTGTTTTCCCAAAAGTCTTCCGCAGTATATTGAATGTTCATTCAAACTGTTGGTGGAAAAAGTTCCAAAATAGAAATTTTTTTGTCCATACTTTGAATTCACATGCTTTTACATATAGTAGTCAGTCTTTGGAGAAATACAGTAGACGCACTAACACGGACAGGAACAGAGATGTATAAAAATATGTAAAACCTTACAAAATGTATTCTCACACATCATCAGAGCCAGTCAATGTTCAATTTGTGGAAATGCTTGGGTTTCCAGCACGCAACTGATATGTTTAAATGTCAGCTCTTTGAGATATTCACTCACAAAAAGGTACCACCACCAACCAGGCTTTAGTGTGATAAAACAAGAAAGAAAGAAAAAAAACCAAATATATATATTTTTTAATATAGAAATGGAAAATCCTCTTCTTTGAAAAAAGAAAATATAGACATCTCAATTGAAATATTTCTCATAATCCAATGTTCTCACATCCTCAGCGGCTTCACAACCATCTCTGTTTTCCTTCGTTCCTGATGATGAACCCTCATGACAGTTGCCATGGAAACAAGACCAGATGAATGGCTTGTCTTTTCATGGTGAGATGTGAGTTTGTCTGAGTGTAGAAGAGTCAGGCCAACCCATCCACCCTCCACTCCACCACCACCACCTCCTTACCTAGAAGGCATATGGGTGAGCTAAGCTTTTGTCTGAAAAATACATAACTACAAGCCCACTATGCAATGTTCTTAGTAGCATTTTCGTTTAACCTTTCCATGTAATTTCGGAGCTCTTTGGAGTCCCCGAGCTCGATGTCTGGGCATACCCATTTGATGTCGTTCTGACCAATGAGAAGCGGGCTTATGGATGGGCAGCCATTGCTGGGCTTGCTATGGCTGAAAGTAGTGAACTTGACCCGTTTCCTTTTGGTAGTGGGTGAGTTTATGGACTCGGTCTTGTGATCTCTTCCAGTGCACCCTGAGTCAGAGGCCGACCTGTGGACCT
The DNA here is from genome assembly GCA_018155175.1 of Sinocyclocheilus anophthalmus. NCBI lineage: Eukaryota > Metazoa > Chordata > Actinopteri > Cypriniformes > Cyprinidae > Sinocyclocheilus > Sinocyclocheilus anophthalmus. The sequence goes on from JADLZN010006490.1 coordinate 77,778, forward strand.
GGCCTTGAACACTCTTCTGAGACGAAAGGCCATTGAGGAGCTGGCTACCTTCCTCCAGGCCCAGCCCAGAGTCCATGGTGCCTCCCAACTCCTCTTGATCCAGACACAAACCCGCCTGGCTTTCCAACAGCTCAGCGTCATGGCCTAACCAAACCCAGTCGTGGGCGTGAGCCATGGTCTCCTGGCCCTCCAATGGGAGCTGCTTGTTGCGATATTTGAGGGCGTAGGAGACGCAATTGATTAGGAATACCAGGATGGCCAGGCAGAAGACACCTAGCAGGGCATACATGCCTATTTCCAGGTCTGTAAGCCCGCGGCGAGACTGCAGCAGGTCGTCCTCTGCGTTCCGTCCAGGTGGAAGGTCTGCTTGAGCTGGGAAATCAGAGAAATCCACCGGAATATCACCAGCTGAGAGCCTGTCGCCGCTTGCTTTTCCTGGAATGGAGGTTTTTATGGTGGTAGCGCCTCGGTTCATGATTCCAGCCTCCATGTCTGAGATCGAACCGCCGTAGTATGGGGCATTGGGCCTGTATCTCCTGTCGCTCGCGCTGTTTCCGGTCTCTTCTTCACGGCCAAACTTCACATGGACGTTTGCATTGCCTGCGGCCAGAACTGTGCGCCGTTTGGTTTTTTGGCACGATTCGGGTCCATACATCTCCAAACGGGCCAACATGCCTTGACCTTCACCCCTAGCCACCACCACTGGCCACCTCCAGTTGGTGCTTTTCTTCACTGACACCACCTGGTCGTCCAGTGAGGTGGCCGTAAGGACGAAATGAGCAGGGTTATAGAGGTCAAGAGGGGTCATGGAGCCATCGCTGAACTGAAGCCACGCACTGACAAGGGACTCCTGGAAGAGAAACACAACATGAACAGATGCTCTCAGGTAATGCTAATTTCTTGCATCAACTATGCATGCTTCTTAACCCCATTGTAGGAACGTTCAAAAGCTTTAAAAGTCCCCAAAACCACAATTCAAAGAGAACAGACGCGCCAATCAGCGGGAGATTCAACCAATCTGCCCGTTTTATGTCTATCTATGTGGAGAAGAGAGGAAACCCCTGCAGATGCAAAGGATTAGTGAAATCAGACTAATCAGAAAGGGTTTTAAATGTGAGATGACTCAGAATAAGTGGGCAGCCCTGAGCAGCAGGATCCACTAACAAACTGCAGCTCCTCATCAACATGCGGCCCATGTCAAATTACTTTGTCCATAATGACAGTGATTATAGTGATTGCACCTCATGGATAAAACAACCCTACATTACGGAGAAATGGACACGGAAGTACTGTATGCAAAACTGAGACCTGAGAACCATAATTCCACAATTCGCAATTTAACGGCATGTGGCTAAAATATTCAATGAGAGTTCACAGTGATCCCTGTGCCCACCTACAAAAAAACTGAGATGAAAAAAATGTAAGTAGAATATTAATTAAACATTAACAGAATATGAATGAAATTGATAATAATAATAATAAACAAATAATGCTGAAAAATATGTATTATTCTAATTAATAATAACAAAAAAACTAACTGAAAATAATAATTAAAACAACAACAACAAACTTAGTAATATAACATATATATATATATATATATATGATATATTATATATATAAATTAGACTACTGATGTACACTGTGCATGGTCTCCTGTGTGGTAGCTGTGGCCACAATGGCCCTGTTGCTTCCTGGGCTGAGTTGAAGGTTCAAGGAAAGGCCAGAAACCAGCTGCACGCCCAGCTCTGTAATACTGACTTTATCATCCAGAACTCGGATCATCCTCTCAGCCAGAACAGAGTCTGACAATGGGGACATCACCTGGATAAAAACGCAGACAGATATGCTTCTGTTACATAACACTGAAAAACAACTGAAAATTCTCTCCTAGTTTCTCATACAAACTTTGTGACAAGAAAAAATGAGTAGGCTACATGCAATTTCAAGAATCTAAATGACAGCTGTCTGCCCTCGGCCATATGGCGATATCTGACACACAGGCAAGGAAATGACTTCGATACGAAACGTGATGAGAAGACTTCCTATCTGGATCAATTAATAGCAAAGCCGCCACCTCCGTATTTCCACATTCATTATGTTATAATGTAATGTCAGAAGCCATTTACTTCCTATCTGTAAATGGAACTTCTACTGTCACCCACGCGCACGGCCCGCACTTGCTTCTAACCATCATTTGCACACTATCTGGAAGTCCACAGGCAACAGTTTTTCACTCTAAAATGCAGCCATGTTAAGGTAAAGTAACAATTCGTGTTCTGTTTTTATATTCCGCTCTTATTCCGAGCGCATCCTAATTTGCCATTTGAATTGAGAGATTTATTAATTAGACATAAAATAAGAATAAGCAAGGGGAGCCTCGGGCATTACCCAATATTGCGTAAGACGCTACCCCAGTGCTCCACTTTTTATAAATAGAGAAGTTAGTGCTTGCTACACTACTTCAACAAATCTTTTCTTCCAAATAGTCTACTTTGAAACCAATTCTTGCTCTGATTTTGAAACAACAAGTATTTTCCCTCTTCTAATTGCAAGTAATTAGTCATTCAATTTAGTTTTAATGAATTGCAAAAACAGGTGGGCCCCTGTTGAAATTAAATAGCAAGTTTGGTCTAATAGCAAGGTGGACGATTGGTAACTTGGCCGTGGTTAAGTGGTGGGTTTTTGATTTCAGAGATCTGGATCTATAAAGCAGCACTGGTTTGCAGACTCCATCCCACCATTACTGGGCTTTTTGTCTGATTTTAATTTTCAGCAAATGGATCAAATCGAAGCACTCTCCACATGTGGCTCTGGCTTATACTTTTGCTGTCAGATAGCACTCTAATGGCACTTTAGCTTGTCGAGCAGGTGTATTATGTGTGAATGTATATAAGAAAAAAATGTGTTATTTTCACAGACTGACCCTTAATTCGTAGGTTTTAATAAAGGAGATTATCGTTTGTCATAAGAGCTGTGAGATGTGCAGACAGACAGCACACAAGCTGTGACAGAGCGGAGTGAGAGATGGTGTGCTGTCTAGCTCTCGTCTGACAGCGTACACATGTCACATCACAACTCGGACTGATTCACCTCTCATCCACACAGAGAAAGAGACAAATGACAGCCAGGATTTTCCAAAGAAAACAAGGACGTCCTCACATTTTATTCATGCACTATAAACACAAGCGAACTGCGGCTTAGTCAGCTGTAACTGTCAGTTTTGTTCCTGACAAAATGGGCAGCTCTGGTTGTGGTGTGTTGAGGAAATTGCATAATATGCTAGAACAAATGAATCATGGAAAAAGATTTAATAATGCCAAAAATTCATAGATTTAGTAGATTATTATAGTAATGCAGCCGTGGTCTTCATTTTCTGTGAAGATATTCATTTTTTAATAGTACATCAGGTCACTTTTAAACATAATCACACATACAGTTTGTGTTCACATTGCAATAGTTTTTCTGCAATATATATATCGATATGAAAAAAAATCCCCAGATGACTTGAATAGCTCTATTTGGGAAAAAATAATCAATGATTGGAGTGATTTTGTAGGTGAGTAAATCAGCATATAAAATAAACAAAGTACAAGCATAGACACATATAATAGAACAAAGATACAAATGAAATAAACAGTGCTTTATATTTTTCAGGTAAGTCTAACAGTATTCAGGTACAGAAATGGAATAATCAAATGTAAAATAACACTGCATAGTCTTCGCTGTATAAATAAAATCTAATATATCTGTGTTAAAGCTAAAAAAGTTCTGTTTTGTTGTTTGATTAACATGACATAAAGCAACAGGAACATTAATCTGCTGTGAACCAATATACTGTTAGTTACACATCCATTTTCTTTCTCAATTGTTCACCTTCACCTAAGCCATAAGCAACTGTGTTTACAAGGATACTTACAGAGACATGCATTCTGACATAATTTCACGCGTAGGCTATGTGTCATTTCAGGCACAAACAGACGCTGAAGTGAACCGAAGTGCGTCTACACTGGACGCGAGCAGCGCGGCGCTACACGACACGACAAATCCCCAACAGTAAACTGATGCCTCGTTCCATTTATGACGTATTGACACAAAGTTCAAATGATTTTCAACCTTTGCTTTGTCGCATCAAGTTTAGACAGACTTGCAGTGTAGACACGGTGTCTGTGTGTGAGCAAAGTAAACAGCGTGTGTGTTCATAATTGAGCTCTATTTCGCGCTCGAATGTTTAAACTGACAGGACCTAAAACACATGCAAATGATGAACCTTCACTGTATGATGGTTAAACTTTGCAATTAATCCAAGAATCACCTGCGTTTCGAACCCTGGTACCTGGTACATACGGAATTAACGTTCAGTACACTAAACATCGCACATCCTGCGATGTGACTATCGTGAAATCGCACATCACGATATCGATGCTGAAACGATATATCGTGCAGCCCTACATACAGTACATTCTTCCTGTTTCTCACCTGAACCTTGGTGATGCCTGTGTTCAGACCGATGAGGACCTGTTCTTCTGACAGCTTGGCCAAGCGTTCATCCACCACCCTTAAAGAGTCTCTCACTAACTCGGTCACGTCCACCTGCCAATCACTGCCCAAGAGGAAGTCTGGCTGGCCCTGCCATTCCTCTGGCTCTGCCTCAAAGTGTGTGAGCACACGGACGGTGGTGCTCTGGTACTGTGGACCACAGCTCCGATCCTTCTTGGCTCCTTCATCCCCGTCATCCTCTCCAGACCTGCAGTAAAAAGAGCAACCAATACCACATGTTACATCCCATCCTGCTGTGCCCGGTTAAGCATTATTTTCCAATCAGGACTATTCTATTCTATTCTATTCATTCCAAAATGAGAACATTAAACAGTTAAAAATGTTTATAAATAAAAGCTATATAAAAAATAACAGAACAACATTAGTGTGAAAATATATTTTTAGATAAATCAAATTTTATTTTCAAGATTGAATTTTGAAAATCGTAAGTTCATATATATATTATAGATATATATATATTTGGTGTGTGTGTGTGTGTGTGGTGTGGCCTGTATATACATATTCACAAAAGCAATTTAAAATTAATGGTTTGACAACAACAAAAATTTTTCAACATAAAATATATATTATATTATATTTTATTAACAAAAAAATCACACCAGCAAATTAATAAGCTCATTTTGGACTTTATCCACTTAAAATGATTTATCTCATGAATATTCGGGTGACACTCAATCAGTAGAAAAGACAAAGACGTTAACAACTTAAATGTTGAAACATTTTCCTATTCTATTCTATTCGATTTTAAACAATCAAACCTTAAAAATAAAAAAAATTATATATAACACTAAAAATAAACAGAACAACATTAGTACGAAAAATTTATTTTAGGTAAATCAAATTTATTTCAAAGTTTTATTTTCAAAGGTTCAAATTAATATTTTGAATCTTTATTTTTTATTTAAAAAATCAATAGGTATGTACACACCCGACAAAATCAATGTGACATTAGATGTCGAGACAAAGAACAGTTTCAAACATGAATATTGTATTATATTCTATAAATAGGTTAATCTTGGACTTTCAACCACATTGAAATTATTATCTGATTAATATTCTGGTTGACACAAGTATAAAAACTAAAGAACTGTGAAAATTAAAAGGTTTAAAACATTCTATTCTATTGTATTCTATTCTATTCTATTTAAAGTGTCTAAGTGCTTGCTGGGTGTCTTTGAAGTTTTTTTTTGATGAAGCAATTATTAATATATAAAATACATTCAGCAACTCTGAAATAATTTTCTGAGGAAGAATTTGGTTGACAAATTCAAGTAGAAATGACAGAATTATAAAAAAATTAAATGGTTAAAAAAAATCATATTCTGTTCTCAAGCTACTGTATTCTAAAATTGCTGCCTTAAAGATTTACGTAACTTAAAAGTGTAAAAACAAAAACTTACATTTACTCTGAATTTACTTTCTAAGAAAAAAACAGAAATGAAAAAAACAGAAATTATATAAATATAGAGCAGCGGCAGTTTTCAGCGTCGCTTCAACAGGCTGTAAACGTGAACCCTTTTCACATTACAGTGATGCATTTCCTCTCCTCACAACAAACAGCCCAGCACCAGGTGAAAGGGGAAGGGGGGCAGCGCTGACGGTTCCATTATTTTTAATGAGTCGAAGTCATCCAAAATAAAAAACAACAGCAGTGGCAGGTTAACATGGTGGCTTTGACCAGAGGGGAGGCCACGCTCCTCTAGACTTTTACGCAACGACGCCTGACCGACGGTAGAAACAGCATGACATTTACAGAACACAGGTGTATAAACAGGGCAGGCGGCACTCAGCTGAGGAATGTCAGGTCACAGGAGGTCTCAGGAATAATGAGACCCAGTCTTACAACACAACCGCATGTTTCCCGCTCTCAAAACGCTATCTGAGACAGATACAACCTCAGGACCAAGGGCACATATGATACAACAAGGGTGCAAATTTAAGACTCGTCAAGTGTCAAATGTGAGTAAAACATGGGTTTTTGATGAACGCAACTTGCCAGCTGGCCACTATCTTAAATGAACTGCTCACGCATAAATAACAATTCAGTCAAAATGTATTCCCTCATGTTGTTCGAAACCTGTATGATGCATTTTTTTTGTGGAAAACAGAAGGTATTTTGAAGAAGTCCAAAACAACATTGAACCACACTGACATTTTTCAAAATACATTTAATGCGCAGAAGAAATTAAGTCATACAGGTTTGAAGTGACATGAGGGTGAGCATTTTTGGGTAAACTACCTTTTTAAGAACTTCAATGCATACAATTTACATTGATATACAGACCAACTACTAACAAAAACATCTGTGCATCTTTTAATATCTTCAGCTTTAGCTTCAGTAGAAAATATATTTCATCTAGGAGATCCAGGTACCAGTAAGAACTTTCACAGTGATACCATAGAAGAACAATGGTGTCCCCCAAAAACCTTTTATTGAAGGTTTCTTCCAAAAAAACCCCCATGTCTTTCTTAGTCTGAAGAACCTTTTAATAGTCAAAATAATTTTTCCACTACAAAAAGCCTTTTCTGCAATGGAAAGTTGAATGTTTGTCTAGAGTTTATTTCCTGCAGAACTCTAAGTGGCAACACATAATATGGAATATTCATCACCAAAAACCATCAAATGATTACATCAGGAACAAAATAATGACGTAATAGATAATAGAGACTCAAACAAGATGCTATGAGCCACAAAATGACTCGTTTGTCACTAGAATCACGACAGCATAAAGAGACAGACCATATTGAGAATCAGCCTCATTCAAGTAGATAGGAGCTGTACTTGCATGTTTACTGCATGTAAACTTCCTGCAAAGAGCTGCCTGGGGTTGTTATGAAGATGGCCACCACATGAAAGGACTTTGCCAATATGCAATAATTTTTAAAAAAATAATTCAATTGTCACAAGGACAATATATATATTTTTTAATATGAAATAATGTAAAATACAGTTTCATGGTAAGTAAGAAATATTTATGATTGCTGAACTTTCTCAGGTTTTTTTTTTTAAAACAGAGGAAGCTCAGAGATGCTTAAATTCCCAAGTGGACTGGTGCAAGAGAAGGTCTGGTCATAGAATCTTCATACTGAGATAATGGAGAAGCGATCATTGTGCAATCAACGCATTTGCTTGCTGACAACCACACAACTTCTAGTATAACCACAATTATTCCACAAGACTCATCAATGCCTCGCAATTTCTCCACCGCTCATTCCATCTGTCATCCGTCATCCTGTTCTCACTTATCATGCACGAGTCAATCCGGCAGGATTGTTTCTGGTGGAAGAGTAATTAAAAATTATCTTGTGGATATCCGCAGCGCACGGCAGCATTAACCTGTGTGTTGTCTGGTGCTGGTGCGTCAGAGGCAGGTGTGCCTGAAGACGACCCAGCGGTAATTAAAAAGTCACCGTCCGCATCCTCCCCTCTCCTCCATCATGCTTTCCAGAGGGAGCTCCGCAACACGTCTGCTGTTACCCAAGAACGACAGAGCATAAAAATGGCTGAGGAGAGGCTGGATAAAGACAGGGCAGACTGACACCGGTGAGCTGGAGCGTCATTGGTGCTGTGCAGTACTGAGAGACTTATTACAGTAATGTATAAAATCTTTGCGCTTACAAATTACCAGCAGAACCATATTACATAACATGTGTGGGCTGTGCAGGATATTGTCTGCTCAGCTAAAGATTATACAACTTGACAGAACATAGTTTCCAGGCTCTTTTTATCTCAATTATAATTTATAGAAGTTATATAATTGTAACTCTCAAAAATAAAGATTGTTTGTTGGCCTGTGTGTTTCCATGAGTAACCTTTAGCATCCATAAAACCCATCAAACCCATCCTTTGCAGTGGTAAAGGGTTTTTTAGACTTTTCACTTAAAGGGTCTTTAGGAACCAATAATGATTTTTCATTTGCAGCACCATAATTTGGTTATTTTTTGGTCATATAATATATTGTATTTGCAAATTACAATATGCTTCAATAGTACTGAACCCAATGAACCCAAGGTCAAATGTGATTCCTTGAAACAAAAACTTTGCTAACCTCTGGTTGGCAGCATCTACAGGAACTCTCCAGCTCCTGATCTGGCTAAGCTCTGGATCGGACATCTCGATCTGCAGGGGGAGTCGTGGCATCCATACGCTCACCTCCAGCTGAGCGCTGAGGTAACTGTAGGTGAAGTTCACCATCATCCTCACCCTCCCATGCATCTCCTTGCCGTTGACGTACACATAATCACACCTTTCAGACACCTGAGAGACAGGAATACAAATCAGACAGCAGACAAAGCATTCAAGAAACACTGTATTCATAGCAGCACTAAATTAAAGAAAATTGCAGCCCTGGCCAAGGTGTCAGCCTACTTTTCGCTCCAATTTCCTGGTGACAATTTCAAATTTTGAAAGAGCAAAAAAATGAGGCCTCTTTTTGTGCTAATCAGCGCAATATGTGAAAAACAGTCTGGCCTTTGTGGGTTTTTTGTGCCGCTGTTATTCGCTTTTATTCTGAGCTTTAATGAGGAAGAAGAGAGATTGGATGGGCTTTGACTGGTCTGTCCAAGTATTTATTTCTGACTACAGTCGGTGGGGGAGTAGTTGCTGTTGATAATGAGTGTGTTTGGATGTCTATATTGCTCAGGCTTTGAGGTTGAAAGAAGCTAAGCAGATGGAGGGATAGAAGAAGACAGAAATAAGCTAAGTGGTCAAGTTCTTCTGTTGCAGCAAATTAATTCATTTTCATTAACTTTCATAATACCTGGCGGAGAGAACCACATCTCATCCAATCAACTTGAGGGCTTCTTTAAAAACAACAGATGTGGATATGGACCAATGGCATGGCTTGATTTTTGAGCAGCTGCCCATCAGCTTAAAATGAAAGATGACAAGAGTGCCGGTTGTTTGTGAGATTTCCCTAATGCTGTGCCATTTTCCAGAGCATCATACTTGTCAATACCAGACTGCTATTTAGTAGCTGCAGTCAGTAGCCAAGCTTTCATCAAGTTCTCATTTGCTAACTGCTCAGAGTATACCAGGAATCAATTCCAGCTTTTTTCACATTAACTGTTTTAAAAGACAAACAGAAAACACAGATTTCCAAAGAAATGTCACTTCTTAATTAAGTGAAAACTTCTTAGTCAAGTTTTACACTGCTTTTCTATTTGTGAGATTGGGGGAAGTCAATGGTGCATTTACAGTATATGAGTTGTGATTAACTTTATTTTTTTGTATCCATTATACAGTGCACACTGAACCCTGTGAAATGAGCAATAAGTTGAATTGTGATAATGGCTACAACATAATTATACGTGTGAACTCAAAATCAAATCAAATAAATTACATTACAACATACATTGAAACAGAAAACAGTTGTTTAAAATTGTAATAATATTTCACAATGTTTAATATTTTTACTGAATTTTTATAAAATAATTGCAGCCTTTGCATAAGACACTTCTTTCAAAAACAAAAGTGGTAGTGTATATTACAGATAATTAGGTTGTGCACACGTGATTTAAAATGATCTATTACTGTTTTAAAAAATAAAGTCTGTGTAATACATTGCGTCTGCAGTAAAGAACCATGTTTAAAGTAAATGTACATAGTGATTTGAATGGGCAACTGTTCTTGCTGAACAATTTAAGTGCTCAAATGCGTATTTAATTTGTAAACTTAATTCTTATATCTGCCACACATGGGTTTTGGAGGTCAGTGGATAAACACACAGATCAGCAATTAAAAACCAATATATGACTTGTTGGTCCAGTTAACAACACCTGTCATCTTTAAATATATATCCCTGCTGTGAGCTATATCATAAAAATGTGGGGACAAAATCGGCACTGGAAAAAATGTAAATTACGTCTTGGCTTGTAATAATGAACAACTGCAGTGAACTTAAATAGTACTATAATTCCCCACAGCAATTATATCTGTTAAACACCTGTTAAATCTGTTAAATTGTTTGGATCTGCCCATATAAATGACATAATAGACCAATTTGCAGTTTCACATCGACAATTGTATTCTTTACTTCCTCATTTACAGATTGTAAATCTCCCACAAGAGCCAGAGATCCTTAGAGGTGCTCTGGCAACCCATAAAGGGTATTGGTTTGGTTGTACAGGCTGACAGTGTGTGGAGAACATTGGTCAATCTAACGTCACTGCAACATGCCCTTCCCATGAGCATCTATATACACCATATCCAGCCTGGCAAGAGCATTAATCAGGAACATTAAGACTGCTGAAGAGAGGGACACTTACAGAGGACGTCAAGACCCCCGTGGGGAACTGTGTTGGGTACTTAATGACCCATTCAACAGGCACACGGAGAGACTTGACTGTGCTGTCTGACACAAATGCTATCCCTCTCTGCCTGTCCATCTCTGACTGAGGTAATTAGCAGAGTGCATCTTGAGCATCACTAGACGCTCACCGCAAGGTGAACCCGATGTTTGGAGTAACTAGCAAAAAGCAGAGATGTTACAAACTAAAAACTGCAGTTTAATGGCACAAAACAGAGTAGCTTTTCCAGCTGCAAGAAAATGTTACATGGCTGTAGACTACTCACAGGATTGCATTTCACAGTAACTTTACAGCAAACTGAGAAAATAATCAAAAAGCATTCAAATAAACATTAGATATATAATATAATATATATATATATATATATAGATATATAATATATATACTATATTAGATATTTTACAGTGGGTATGGAAAGTATTCAGAGCCCCTTAAATTTTGCAGCTATATTGCAGCCATTTGCTAAAATAAATTAAGTTAAATTTTTTTCCTCATTAAAGTACACACAGCACACCATATTGACAGAAAAAAACAGAATTGTTGACATTTTTGCAGATTTATTTAAAAAAGAAAAACTGAAATATCACCTGGTCCTAAGTATTCAGACCCTTTGCTCAGTATTAGTAGAAGCACCCTTTTGATCTAATAAAGCCATGAGTCTTTTTGGGAAAGATGCAACAAGTTTTTAACACCTGGATTTGGGGATACTCTGCCATTCCTCCTTGCAGACCCTCTCCAGTTCTGTCAGGTTAGATGTAAACGTTGGTGGACAGCCATTTTTAGGTCTATCCAGAGATGCTCAATGGGTTTAAGTCAGGGCTCTGGCTGGGCCATTCAAGATTAGTCACAGAGTTGTTGTGAAGCCACTACTTCGTTATTTTAGCTGTGTGCTTTGGTCATTGTCTTGTTGGAAGGTAAACTTTCGGCCCAGTCTGAAGTCCTGAGCACTCTGCAGAAGGTTTTCGTCCAGGATATCCCTATACTTGACCGCATTCATCTTTCCCTCAATTGCAACCAATCGTCCTGTCCCTGCAGCTGAAAAACACCCCCAAAGCATGATGCTGCCACCACCATGCTTCTGTTGGGACTGTATTGGACAGGTGAATAGCAGTGCTTGGTTTTCTCCACACATACCGCTTAGTATTAAGGCCAAAAAGTTCGATCTTGGTCTCATCAGACCAGAGAATATTATTTCTCACCATCTTGGAGTCCTTCAGGTGTTTTTAGCAAACTCAATGCGGGCTTTCATGTGTCTTGCACTAAGGAGAGGATTCCGTCGGGCCACTCTGCCATAAAGCCCCGAATGGTGGAGGGCTGCAGTGATGGTTGACTTTCTACAACTTTCTCACATCTCCCGACTGCATCTCTGGAGCTAAGCCACAGTGATCTTTGGGTTCTTCTAAACCTCTCTCACCAAGGCTCTTCTCCCACGATAGCTCAGTTTGGCCGGACGGCCAGCTCTAGGAAGGGTTCTGATAGTCCCAAACTTCTTCCATTTAAGGATTATGGAGGCCGCTGTGCTCTTAGGAATCTTAAGTGCAGCAGAATTTTTTTTTTTTGTAACCTTGGCCAGATCTGTGCCTTGACACAATTCTGTCTCTGAGCACTTCAGGCAGTTCCTTTGAACTCATGATTCTCATTTGCTCTGACATACACTGTGAGCTGTAAGGTCTTATATAGACAGGTGTGTGGCTTTCCTATTCTAGTCCAATCAGTATAATCAAACACAGTTGGATTCAAATGAAGGTGTAGAACCATCTCAGGATGATCAGAAGAAATGGACAGCACCTGAGTTAAATATAGGAGTGTCACCCCAAGCAAAGGGTCTGAATACTTAGGACCATGTGATTATTTCAGTTTTTTTTCTTTTTTATAAATCTGCAAAAATGTCAACAATTCTGTGTTTGTCTGTCAATATGGGGGGCTGTGTGTAAAATTAATGAGGAAAAAAAATTAGCTTAAATGATTTTAGCAAATGGCTGCAGATACAGTGGGGCAAAAAAGCCTCAAGCTACCTTTTAGTCAGCCACCAATGGTGCAAGTTCTCCCACTTAAAAAGATAAGAGAGGCCTGTAATTTTCACAATAGGTATACCTCAACTATGAGAGATAAAATGAGAAAAAATCCAGAAAATCACATTGTAGGATTTTTAAAGAATTAATTGGTAAATTCCTCGGTAAAATAAGTATTTGGTCACCTACAAACAAGCAAGATTTCTGGCTCTCACAGACCTGTAACTTCTTCTTTAAGAGGATCCTCTGTCCTCCACTCGTTACCTGTGTTAATGGCATCTGTTTGAACTTGTTATAAGTATAAAAGACACCTGTCCACAACCTCAACAGTCACACTCCAAACTCCACCATGGCCAAGACCAAAGAGCTGTCAAAGGACACAGAAACAAAATTGTAGACCTGCACCAGGCTGGGAAGACTGAATCTCCAATAGGTAAGCAGCTTGGTGTGAAGAAATCAACTGTGGGAGCAATTATTAGAAAAATGGAAGACATACAAGACCACTGATAATCTCCCTCGATCTGGGGCTCCACGCAAGATCTCACCCCGTGGGGTCAAAATGATCACAAGAACTGTGAGCAAAAATACCAGAACCACACGGGGGGACCTAGTGAAAGACCTGCAGAGAGCTGGGACCAAAGTAACAATGGCTACCATCAGTAACACACTGCGCCACCAGGGACTCAAATCCTGCAGTGCCAGACGTGGCCCCCTGCTTAAGCCAGTACATGTCCGGGCCCGTCTGAAGTTTGCTAGAGAGCATTGGATGATCCAGAAGAGGATTGGGAGAATGTCATATGGTCAGATGAAAACAAAATAGAACTTTTTGGTAAAAACTAAACTTGTCGTGTTTGGAGGAGAAAGAATGCTGAGTTGCACCCAAAAGAAAAACCATACCTACTGTGAAGCATGGGGGTGTAAACATCATGCTTTGGGGCTGTTTTTGCAAAGGGACCAGGACGACTGATCCTTGTAAACTAAAGAATGAATGGGGCCATGTATCTTGAGATTTTGAGTGAAAACCTCCTTCCCTTTCAGCAAGGGCATTGAAGATGAAACGGGGCTGGGTCTTTCAGCATGACAATGAACCCAAACACACAGCCCGGGCAACGAAGGAGTGGCTTCGAAAGAAGCATTTCAAGGTCCTGGAGTGACCTAGCCAATCTCCAGATCTCAACCCCATAAATCTTTGGAGGGAGTTGAAAATCCAAGTTGCCCAGCGACAGCCCCAAAACATTATTGCTCTAGAGGAGATCTGCATGGAAGAATGGACCAAAATACCAGCAACAGTGTGTGAAAAACCTTGTGAAGACTTACAGAAAAAACATTTGACCTCTGTCATTGCCAACAAAGGGTAATAAAAAGTATTGAGATGAAAATTTTGGTTATGACACAAAGGAGTTCCATCATAATTGCAATAATAATTTCTTTAAAAATCCTGACAATGTGATTTTTCTGATTTTTTTTTCTCATTTTGTCTCGCATAGTTGAGGAGTAGCCCCTACACTACCTATGATGAAAAATTACAGGCCTCTCTCATCTTTTAAGTGGCAGAACTTGCACAATTGGTGGCTGACTAAATAATTTTTTTCCCCACTGTATATATATATAGAGATATATATTACTATAATAATATGTGTTGTGTATGGTGTAGTGTGTGACCCTGAACCACAAATCCACGGGTATATTTGTTGTAACAATAGCCAACAATACATTGTATAGGTCAAAATTATAGATTTTTCTTTTATGCCAAAAATCAAAGATCATAAGTAAAAATCATGTTCCATGAAGATATTTTGTAAATTTCCTACCGTAAATATATCAAAACTTTTATAAAAATGTTTTGATTAGTAATATGCATGGATAAGAACTTTATTTGGACAATTTTAAAGGCGATTTTCTAAATATTTATTTTTTTGCACCTTTAGATACCAGATTTCAAAACAGTTGTACTAATATTGTCCTATCCTAAAACCATATATCAGTGGAAAGCTTATTTATGCAGCTTTCAGATGATGTATATATCTCAAAAATTGACCATTATGACTGGTTTTGTGGTCCAGAGTCAAATAATATAAAATACTATTAAATAAAAATAAAAATTTTACAACATTTTAAATGTTGCTGTGTATCACTATTTTTAGCTTTAACGGCAAGCAAAGACAATTTAGTGCGTTAAAATGAACTCCGATTCAAATTATTTTTCATTTGAGAAAATAATATTTAATGGTTTACATTTCAAATATTTAAACTATTTTTACATATAAACTCACAAAACACATTCAAATGCTGCCGTGTATCACCATCATCAACAAATAGTCAAACAGCTTCAGTGTAGTTTGCTCATTTTTCAAAAGGATTGCCTGACTATTCTGTACTTCTCTATGATGGCAAAAATGCATTAACTTGAACAGATTATGTTTCTTTAGTTGAATTTGAATCCATATCAATTATTTTAGTCCATATCAATTTTCACACACCATAGATTCCATTTCAATTTTAAATAAAAGTGTAGTTAGCTTATATCGCCTTTGTAGTGCAGTTAAACTATCTTTAATATGAATTACTTGTAACTTAAGCTTCAGTTTCAAAGTAGGTTTTTAAACACTGGGTGAAACACCTTCCTGGACACACACATTTCTGTGTATGAACACACACAAACAATCCTCCTGCAGTGTGGTGATACGGTGTCATCTAAACGAATCTGCTCCAGCTCTACAACTTACTGTATGTACCATTTTCATACCTCTCCTGACTTCTGTCTCTATCCTTTCCTATTTTTCCCTCTCTCATTACTCTCTCAGTCTGTCCATCTCCTGTATCTGCCTGTGCAGAAGATCTTCTCATTTGCCGGATTGTCTAGACAGCTTGAAATCCAAACACATCACAAAGAAATATTACACATCAAACACAACAACAGCTACATGTCTTTCCACTGGGTTTCATAATCTCGTCTGACACACATAATATCAACAGATGCTAATTGAAATGCCCTTAGGAAAAAAATTAAACATTAAATTGGGCTGGGAACTGTAGCAGGGAAATAGTCAAAGATAAAGCTTTTCTCATTTGAAATTGTTAACCCAGATCCTAAACATAACTCTGGGATATCTTGTTTTACATTGTTCATATTTAACACTATAGTTAGTAATCACAATTTAGTTTATGATTAGCTATTTGTTGCTAAACAACTCACTGTAATATACTGGCACTGCATTGTTTCACACTGTATACCTTTGGCACTACAATTTGTGGTGTTTGGATCAGTGCTAAGTGATCCTACCCTTGCTCTGGTGCAGGTTTTTAAAAGCTAAAGCTCTATCGAAACCACCACTTTACCCACACTGTAAAAAAAATCCTGTAAATTTACAAGGAAATTTAACAGTAAAATGCTGTTTTCATGTAATAACGGTAAGTTACTGTTTTTTGCAATGCATTGTGGGACAAAGTTGACCAGCACCAGTATACACTGTTATTTAACAGCATAATACCATATTTTCCCTTGTACATGTGCGTATAGGAAGACATTTTGGTTGATCTTCATGAAGTCATTTTGCAGCTCTGTCTTTTATTGCACATGCACATATTTCTGCCTCATCATTTGACCAAAATCCACATGGGATCGCAGTCAGAAGGTTATTACAAACACTCAATAGTGATTGATAGTGACATTCAAGTACAAGTGTTGTATTAAACTCATTAATTGTCATGTGTAGCTTGAAGCTTTCATTATGTATTTTATCAAATCACATAAGTTTGTAAGAAACTGCCAAAAAGATTCCAAAAATATTTTTTATTATATAATGTACCATATGCTGATCAGAGGGATGTGGGTGGGATGTAATGCCAGAGTAATGTAAAGCCACAATTTACACAAAAGTGTTCAGATCATCTTTTTTTCCTGACAAAATCAATATAAAGTAACATTTCTATCAGCTGAATGTGAGCTTTTCCATATTCCAAGCTTGCCTGCTGCACTGGGGACATCACATGCATGTGCGAGTCGTGAAAATTATGAAAATAAATCTAGGAATTATTTGATTGTTGGATTTTAAATCAGCGGGGTTGAGGCATCAAAAGTAACTAAGCTGTTTTATGGATGGTAACTGTAATATAATTACTGAAATCTTATTAGTAATTAGTTACACTACTAGTTACTGCAAAAAGTAATATTATTACAGTAACTAAGTTACTAGTAACTAGTTACTGCCCAGCACTGGTCATATCACACACAAACTGGTAAGAAACTCTTTTTTTTTCTCTAACCCGCACATCCTAAACTTTGTCTGAGTAAAAAATTACTGTGGAGTGATGTTTTTTATCTTGTGTGGTTCAAACCGTCCATTATCTGCTGCTGTATATTTGCAACCACGCATTTGGTTTTATCTGTAAGTTACCGAGTACACTTCTAAATATTAACATACATTATAAAGAGCCAGCGAAGCGTAATTTGATGAAAGGTAGGTGGGTTTTTTTTTTTTTTTTTTTAATCATGAGCAGTAGTAACCGAGCAAGGTATGATAGCAATGTTAGCTCGTTAGCATATAAGGTTACTCAAACTGCATTTGATTTGTTATTTACTAACGTCACACAATTTATGCAACGGACACATGTCCCAATCTTTATCTAAGCAAAAGATATGCGTGAATGAACAAAAATGTATAATTCTTGCTTGATTACTGTGAACGTGCATATTCAAACCGCTGCTAGCGATTGCAAAAATAGTGGCATGACAGATGGACAGGCGGAATCTGACGGTTTGATTTTATTTTTAAACTTTATTTCAATTGTTTTGTGGGGGATGTCTGTAATGAGTTAACTAGAGAAGCTATCTATTCTTTACATTATGTTTTCTTTGTCCTTGTAGTTCAACTACTGAAGACTGACTTTGTAGAGAAGCAAAGGACTCATTCTTTAAGAAAACGTAAGTTTGCCTATTGTTTGTTCAAGTAATCATTCACCTAAAAATGGTTTTCTCATCATTTACTCAACCTTATGCTGTCTCAAACTTGTAGGACTTTCTCTTGGAGGACAAATGAAGATATTGTTGTGGAGAAATTATGTCTGTTTTGACCATACAGTGGAAGACCAGTGGGAACCAAACATTCAAGCTCCAAAAGGAACATAAATGTATGATTAATCACCAGTCATTTTGTCTGATATCAAAATATCAGACCAAAGGACCACAAATTAGAGACTGTTCCATATATCATATGGAACTGTTCCTTATTGTCTCTGTAGAATATTGGATTTTTTTTTTTGCCATTTGCAGAGGCTGTCAGCCATCTTAAATTGTTTTCTTTACTAATAGATGTCTGCCACTCCTTCTGACCTTGAGAATATGGGTAACCTGCCTGTGACTCCTTGCCTGATCCTTCTTGGTAAGTATATCATATTAGATATGTCTGCATTTTGTTTCACTAAAACAAAGCTCACGCTCCAGACTGACACTACACTCTTAAAAATAAAGGTGCTTCAAAAGGTTCTTCACAGCGATGCCATAGAAGAACCATTCAGTCAAAGGTTCTTTAAAGAACCATCTCTTTCTTATCTTTCTGTAATCTGAAGAACCTTTTTTCACCACAAAGAACCTTTTGTGAAACAGAAAGGTTCTTCAGTTGTTAAAGGTTCTTTATGGAACCATTTAGACAAAAAGGTTCTTCTATGGCATCGTGAAGCACCTTTATTTTTAAGAGTGTAGTTGTTATTATAAGGAAAAGATCCACCTTAATGTGCCTCATACTAGAATCAACTTATTATAATCGCAGCATGTATGACCTATGCAGTGTATTCCAAGTCTTCAGTTAATTACAGACTAGTTTTTGGTTAGAAATTTTTCGATTATCAAAATTATACACTGGAAAACGTTTAAAACTGAAACTTTTCTCTTCCTACTTTTCAGATACTTTATTGGAATTGTAATAATTTTACTTAGTTGTAAGGGAATTAATCATTATTAATTCATTCAGGTTTTGATAGGACTCGGATTTGAAGAGCCTAATTCAACCTGATTCGAATTGCTTCTAAATTTGATAGTTTACACTCTTATCAGCTACTCGGCCAGCGAGAAGTTGATGTCAGTGTATATTACCAATTGAATATGTAAATTTTGTATTCTCCCTGGCCACGGGTGAAATACAGTTATTAAATTACAGCTCTTGAAAGAGAGGTAATTATTATGAGTAAGCTACGAGCTAGGCAGCAAGCAAGGATCTTTTGGCAAATAGAGTTGACACGGAAATTATATGACACCAGACAATTGAGTATTTATAAATGAAACATGAAATTTATTGGCTATTCTAGATTACATAAACTTAAGCTAAAACACACAAACATACAGTTCAGAGGAAGGAAAGTCTGTTAACGGAGTTCTGAGTTTCATAGTTCTACCTCGTTTTCACGAGGGATGTAAATTCACCTTAAGAATTCACAGAGCAGAGAATCTAAATTCACCAGTTCAGCAGATTAGAGAGTTGTTGTTTACTTGCGTTCTGCTGGTTGACAGCTGAGGTGACTCCGTGGCTGATGCGGGCTTCCTGGAGGTCTTTGAGGGAAACCCCGTTACTGACTGGTCGGTGACGTCAGGATGACGTCCTTTGGGAACCCCTCGTTGGTCTGTGATGAAGCAGAGGCGTGAGCAATCTGCTGAGAGTCTTAGTGTGCAAGACTTTCAAGTTTGTTGACGATTTCAACGAAGTATCACTGAAGTGTTGAGTTTTAGATGGCTGGTCGCTTTTTATGGTAAACGCGTGTGAGCACACGTGTGGGCTCTAACACAGCGACAGGCCAGAGCAGGAGAAGCAGCAAGCAAGCAAGGATTCTGTCCTGCATTGGGGTTTTGCTCTGTGGCATAAGTCCGTCCCCTGACGCTGGCTTCCAATCGACTTCTTGCGGGGCGGAGCGTGCATACATTAACAAGAGGCTTTAATTCATCACATGAGGACACCCTCTATAAAGTTGATACGTCTATAAAGTCTCTTAAATGCAAATATTGTACATACTATTAAAGTCTACTTCATTTCAACCTTCTGCATTTTCATTCGTTCAAGATTAAACTTCACATATTACACATTTTAATATCCTTATTTCCTAAAAAGGGGTAATTAAACACTGGTTAAAGTTGCACCGATTACATGAAACACGTCAAGCATATATATACAACATACAACCTACTATTTGTGATTTTATACTCTGATAATTTTATACTTTCAATGATTAGCAACGATTGTCAAATGAAATCTTGTCTCTTTCCTTTGGAATGCGGGGGGAAAAGGGAAGGGTCCTTCGGTCACTCTCAGGTCAGACCTGAGCGTCTGCTGGAGAATCTCCTGCGGGACAGGGAGCTATAAAATTGTCTCTTTTGTTGATCGGATTTAGCAATTTGTGTTAAATGGTCAGGGGTATCACGCATCTGGTCCTTGAAAGCCCATAAAACGCTTTTATGCACTGTTTAAGCACTGTCTTTTATTAGAGTCTCTTGAGATATAGCCAAACAGTCCAGGAAATGCTTCACCTTCCCTGACCCTGCATGAGTTTTACAACTGCATCTGTTGGATAGGAGTCCTTCGATTTGTCTCCGAATGGAATGTGAGGGTTTGATGCGTGTCTCCATCCTGTAGGTGGGTCTGTTGTGAGACATAGATCCTACAGAATAAATCCAGAAAAGAGGATCAACGCTGCATGGAGAAAAGAGGTGTCTGAAATAATTGGTAAAACTGCAGAAGAAGACCCAAGATGATGCGGATGAAGACCATCAGTCCAGAAGTATCTCATCCATAACTCAACCTTATGCTGTCTCAAACCAGTAGGACATTCTCTTGGAGGACAATTTAAGATATTGTCATAAAGAAATGTTTGCCCGTACAATGGAAGACAAATGGGGGCCAAACTTTGAGCTCCAAAAGGAACATAAAGGTATGATTACTCAATCAAAGACACCGGTCATTTCATCTGATATCTAAATATCAGACCAAAGGACCACAAATGAGAGACTGCAATGTACGGTGAAAAGTGTTTTCACCCAAACAAACTGAATCACGTCAGAAAACTGGCTAAACCGCATGATTAATTACCTTTATCCTCAATTTACTGTATGTCTGTTGGTATTTGAAAGTTTGATTCCCATTTTCTTTTGCACTGTAGGGACAAACAGACATTTAATCTCCAGTAAAGTATCATCTATATTGGAGTTTAAATTGGCTAATGCTGATTTGTATTTTATAAACCATTTGCTTTGAAAATAACATTAGCTGATGTTCACTGAAGCCTGATTTGAGAGTACAATTGTATTTTTGAACAAATAAAGACTTTATGTATGTTTGTATGTATGTATATGCATGCCTGTTTTTCTATAGTGTTGTATCAGATTAAAAAACAAAACATAACTTGACTTTGTTCTCTTTTGTAATACAATAATAATCTTTTGTAATTTTATTTGAAATCAACGTGATTGGATAGAGAGTAATAGGTCTCGTGACTTTCGTCAAATCAAATTGTGCAAAGAAAACTTTATCCGCCAACTGTTTATCATTGCTGCTGGAAGTGCATTCTTCAAGCATCAATTCAGTCGCATCTTCCTCTAACTTAATGTTACGGTAAATTTCGGATTTCTGCTTACTAAATGATTTGTATATATGCTTGTCTATCTACACGGCCTGAAATTTGGTGTGAGGTTGCAGGTATTGCGTACAGTGTTAACAGTGTTAAGTGCCACGTTCGGTAAATTCCCCACTCACTTATGAGATGCGCGATCTGTGCTGCCTCGTCTCTCTCTCGCGTGCGTTCTGCAGCAGTCACTTGGATAAGTCCTTGTTGAACTTGTTGACTTTTGATGAGTTTGAGCGCGTGATGCGCACTGTGAAAAAGTGTGTTGGAAACACAAAATTGAGAACCAATCTGCACCTTATTGATGACCCCTGGCGTTAATATACTGCATCTGTGCCAGCGCGGGATGTAATAAAACTGCAGCTCGTTAATAAACAGGGTTTTTTTATCCATTTTATACAATCCGCCTTCATTTAGCAAGTGCACTCGCGCATAAACAATTTTCAAGTTCAACACTTTTTGTTCCGTTCAGTTGTGGATGCTGCTGATTCACCGAGACCGCCGCGGCTCAGCAAAGAGACATGCGTGTGTGTGTGTGTTTCCGCAGAAATACTTCGCTATTTAATGCATTTTTCCTTACAAATTGTATTATCAGCATAAAAATTCGAGTAAATGTGTAAAAGGTATAATTTGCCATCCTTCTAGAACAATGTTCATTTATGTTAAAATTGTAACATAAATTATCAAGTTTAGTTATTTTTATTTCTTTATTGCAAAATGCTAAAACTGGCACCGTTTTGGAGAGAAATGGGCTCTCATTTTAACCCATATCATGGTGTGTGATGCTGAACTATGAGTTTCTAATGGTGTTTGTATTTGCACTGTTCTAAATATTCATATTTCATGTGCAAACACAGCATGCTGTCTCAGTGGCCTTACAAATGATATTAAATCTATTTTTTCAAACTTTATGACTATTAAATGGGGATGATTGTACTGAGAATAACTAATCTTTTCTTCAACTGAATACTGTTTTGATGTATTTTAAAGAGTTGGCAGTCAAAATGAAAACTACTTGATGATAGATATTCTTCATTCTTTATGACAAATAAGATAATGTGAATTACAGAATATACAACGTTTTTAAAATGTATCAAATTGCGGGGTGTACAGCGTTTATTATGAGGGGGTAGAATCCACAGCTCAGTACTCACTACTCAACACTCATTAGTACTTTTAAATAGGCTACTCTTTTTACTCTTACTCAAGTAGTTTTTTTGGACAAGTACTTTTACTCTACTCACACTACATTTTTTGGAAGGTAATGGTATTTTACTTGAGTATATTTTTTCAGTACTCTTTCCACCACTGGTTATTAGTATGTAATTGAACAGATATATGCTGCTAAATCACAGTAGTATGCTGTAGATGACAAATGGCATTTTACTGTTAATTAAAAAAAAAAACAGTAGCACACTGTATTTTTACAGTATGATGATGGAAACCACAGCTGCCAGTAAATTACCGTTTTTTTTTACAGGGAAATGTTTTACAGTGCAGGGTTAGACAATAACCCAGGTTGAACAGCAGTGTGTAGAGAATTATATTTAGAAATATGAAAGTGACATCAACTGGTACATGCACTGCCACGGATTATTAATATAGACAATACAAAGGGATGCTATGCAATGCATTGTATTTGAATAAAATATACAAAATCTACAGTGCTCAAAAAGTCAATGTAGACAAAAATAATGGCATAGTGTATTCAGATGCTCTGAATCCAGGTCACAGTGCCTGTGTGCGTGAGTGTGTGTGTCAGCTTTGGTGGGGAGGAAGGGGGGGATTCCTCTCCAGAGGTCAGTGTTTCAGTGTGGGGTTTTCATCAGATAATTAAACCCGAAGGGAGTAAATACACACATATACACACATATTGTCATTTTCTCCCTCATAAAATGCTCTCATATTTTGTTCCCAAATGGCAGATGGAAGTGGAAGGCACAAGCTTGTTCTGAAAAGACTGCATTTAACATCCCTTTGATTTTTCGCCTCTGGCTTGACAACAGAAAATAGACATTACTTCAGAGCGGTTGAATGTATAGCGCTTTAAATCAAATCTAATATAGCTATCTTAATACACTATGTGTTCCCTCAACAGTTCTTTTGTTATCTTGATCTCAAAATTATTCTGAGCTTATGTGTGTCAGCAGGTTTTTTTAGCTTTTGTTTCCTTGCTTTGCTTTACAGTAAATCACACCACATCACAATATCTCACAAATTACTAATAAAATACTTTTTAAAAATCATTTAGAATAATTTGGTTGGCATATGCGCACATTTAGGGTATATAAAATTTCATTAGCATACTAAATAAATATTCTGAATGTCAATTTCCATCACCATCATTTCCACCACAGAATTTTATTAAACATAATTTGAAATGTGTTGGAAATTCCACTGTGATAGAAATGGCAAAGCTGGCTGTTATTTGGCTAATTAAACTAAACTACTGAGAGTGTGAAGAGTTAATTTTTTTTATTTAAGTCTGTAAGGTCAAAAGTACGCAAATACGCATCCACAAATGTGTGGTTTATTCATGTTAGTGACCCCTGCATGATTTGCCCACCTTAACCACGTCCTCATCCGTCGATCGACATTCCACCGACTCTGTCACATCGGTCACAGTACCTTCGGTTCCAACAGTGACCACCTTCACTGGCATGGCAACAGTTTTCCCGGTGAGCACTGCGGTGTTAAGGATCTCTGTCTCCTGCACACAGAGGGCAGATCAATCAGACTGCGTTAACTCAGGATAATTCACTCACAATTATTCACGATAATTCGTCATTCTGTCAGCTCCAGCTCTTCAGCGCCAACATTGAGTCTCGCTATTAACCCAGTGAGTCATATCATTCAATTAAAGTCATCAGCTCTGGAGAGTCTCAGAGTGAGATGGAGAGGTCTGTTTAGAGCCAAACAACACATTCTGTTTTTATGAAACTGATCCACTCTCAGATAATCTATATTAACATGAAAAACACACACAGGAATAAGATTCACTATCAAGTCACTACAAAAAGAGAAAAAAAAAATCACACATATTTGGAAGAAAATATGAACGCTTGCCCATGCAAAACTCTTCAGCATGACACTAGGGTATTGTGGGTAATTTGCTAAGCCAATGCTATGTGTTTGCTAAGGTGTTCAGAGTAGTTTTAACATGTTGTTTGTGGTTGCTAGGATGTTTTGAGTGGTTGCTTACTGCCCCAGATCAAAAGAGCTCCAAGACGAGTTATGAGATATGGAGTCTTCAGAATTCGTTTTGGCTGTTTTATCATAAAACAGGCAAAAATAGCACTTCTGGTTAATAAAAAAAAAAAATGTTTATTCCATATTATATTGAGATATTAAATAACATAAAAATAAATAAGCTATTTTCAATGTACATATATATTTTAAACTCTAAAATTACAAGATTATAAAATTATATTAAATTTATTTTTTATTTTAGATAAATAACAGATAAAAACATACAATGAAAAATTGTAATTAAAACAAACACCAAACCAACAAAAAATCTATATATATTATCTCACAGAAGTGAGTACACCCCTAACGTTTTTTTGTAAATATTTTATTATATCTTTCATGTGACAACACTGAAGAAATGACACTTTGCTACAATGTAAAGTAGTGATTGTACAGCTTGTATAACAGTGTAAATGTGCTGTTCCCTCAAAATAACACACAGCCATTAATGTCTAACCTGCTGGCCACAAAAGTGAGTACACCCCTAAATGAAAATGTCCAAATTGGGCCCAATTTGCCATTTTCTCCCTCTGGTGTCATGTGACTCATTAGTGTTCCAAGGTCTCAGGTGTGAATGGGGAGCAAGTGTGTTAAATTTGGTGTTATCACTCTCAATCTCTCATACTGGTCACTGGAAGTTCAACATGGCACCTCATGGCAAGAACTCGCTGAGGATCTGAAAAAAAGAATTGTTTCTCTACATAAAGATGGCGTAGGCTATGAGAAGATTGCCAAGACCATGAAACTGAGTTGCAGCACGGTGGCCAAGACCATACAGTGGTTTAACAGGACAGGTTCCACTCAGAACAGGCTTCGCCATGGTCGACCAAAGAAGTTGATTGCACGTGCTCAGCGTCATATCCAGATGTTGTGTTTGGGAAATAGATGTATGAGTTCTGCCAGCATTGCTGCAGAGGTTGAAGGGGTGGGGGGTCAGCCTGTCAGTGCTCAGACCATACGCCGCACACTGCATCAAATTGGTCTGCATGGCTGTCGTCCCAGAATGAAGCCTCTTCTAAAGATGATGCACAAGAAAGCCCGCAATCAGGTTGCTGAAGACAAGCAGACTAAGGACATGGATTACCGGAACCATGTCCTGTGGTCTGATGAGACCAAGATAAACTTTTTTGGTTCAGATGGTGTCAAGTGTGTGTGTGGCGGCAACCAGGTGAGGAGCACTAAGACAAGTGTGTCTTGCCTACAGTCGAGCATGGTGGTGGGGGTGTCATGGTCTGGTGCTGCATGAGTGCTGCCGGCACTGGGAAGCTACAGTTCATTGAGGGAACCATGAATGCCAACATGTACTGTGACTAGACTTGTGCCGGTATTCGGTAATGCGATATATCACGGTAATGAATATGCACGATATTGTTATCGTGTGCACTTACCGAGAATAATTATTTATTACAAATTATCCAGATTTTCTGAATGCATTTTAAGAATACTTTTCCCATCAACTGGTCAAAATGCACAACACCGCTGTATGCTGTGTGAAAGACGTTTGCGCACTCTGATGTAAATAAGCGCGGATGAGAGGCACATGGCGGAACATGTGAGAGACGCGCTGAATTAAAGCGCACTTTCACTCTCTGACAGCAAATGGCGCTAAACTGCAGAAATAATATAATAGAATGCATTTAATGCAACCGTTACCAATTAACCCTGTAAATACAGCAGCTGCACTACTTTCTTTTTCTGAATCGTGTTTAAATTATTTAAACAGCCATTCAAATTTTTGTATTTGCTATGATGTTCATCACAGAGCCAAATACTTAAATATTTAGATTTAATAGGCTATTTATTTTCAAACATTTTTTTTTAAATTTTAATCTGGACTACAACATGCCCTAGATATTGTTTGAAAGTGTTTTGATTCTTTATTGTTTGGTCACACTTTACATTAGGGCTCCATTAGTTAACATTAATTAACAAACTGCCAATGAAAAATTCTTAATCTTAGGTAATTACAATATTTAATAACAGGTTGTTAAAATTTAAAGTTGCAACTGTGTTATTTAATGAGCTAACATGAACTAAGAGTTG
Organism: Sinocyclocheilus anophthalmus; assembly: GCA_018155175.1. Lineage (NCBI taxonomy): Eukaryota > Metazoa > Chordata > Actinopteri > Cypriniformes > Cyprinidae > Sinocyclocheilus > Sinocyclocheilus anophthalmus. The sequence continues at coordinate 104,555 of JADLZN010006490.1, forward strand.
TATTTTTTTTTAACAAAGATTAATAGCTTCTGTAGCAAATGTTGCTATTGCTCATTGTGAATGTTAATGTATTAACTAAGGTTAATGAGGTCTTATTGTAAAGTGATACCTATTGGTCTTTATAGCTCTTTTGCACTTTAATCTGTGTAAAACTTTTAACTTTATACATTTTTCTTTATTGCTTTATTGCATTTAAATGTTCAGTTATTTTTGTTATAAGAAAAAAGTTATTAAACCTGTTATACTGTATTATGACAGCACTTTTATAAACTAAATTTCAATATCATGGTAATACCGTCATACCGTGATAAAAAGCATTAGCAATTAATCGCAACATGAAAATTTGTTACCGGCATTCTCTAACTGTGACTACTGAAGCAGAGCATGATCCCCTCCCTTCGGAGACTGGGCCGCAGGGCAGTATTCCAACATGATAACGACCCCAAATACAGCTCCAAGATGACCACTGCCTTGCTAAAGAGCTGAGGGTAAAGTTGATGGATTGGCCAAGCATGTCTCCAGATCTAAACCCTATTGAGCATATCAAGGTCTCTAACATCCACCAGCTCCGTGATGTCGTCATGGAGGAGTGGAAGAGGACTCCAGTGGCAACCTGTGAAGCTTTGGTGAACTCCATGCCCAAGAGGGTTTAAGGCAGTGCTGGAAAATAATGGTAAGCGCACACAATATTGACACTTTGGGCCCAATTTGGACATTTTCCCTCAGGGGTGTACTCACTTTTGTGGCCAGCGGTTTAGACATTAATGGCTGTGTGTTGAGTTATTTTGAGGGGACAGCAAATTTACACTGTTATACAAGCTGTACAAGCTGTACACTCACTTATTTACCTTGTAGCAAAGTGTAATTTCTTCAGTTTTGTCACATGAAAAGATCAAATAAAATATTTACAAAAATGTGAGGGGTGTACTACTTCACTTTCTTGTATATATATATATATACATAAACACACACACACAAACATAATACTAATCCATATTCCTAACCCTAAATATGGGCAAGATATAGTGATGCTTGACTGAGGAAGCACCAGTAAATAAAGATAAAAATGATGCTTATAGCAAACATCAATACCACTGTGGGAATTTCCAGAAATATGCTTTACATAGAGAACAATGTCAGGGAAAAACACTGTAGGCACATCTTATTTCCACAGAAATATCCCGTAATTATGGACAAATGACAGCTACGGTAACCGTTTCTGTGAATCCATTCTCTCTTTGCTTATAATCTTATCGGAAACATGTCCGTGTGTTCAATTTACACTTCAAACAAACCAAAGGCTGGATAATTAGATCATTTAAGTCTGACTTGTGTTTTTCTTGCCGGCTGGGGCTATGGGTGAGGAGACGACACAAAACTGCCCTCATCATAAACCACGCAGCTCTTTGAGACGGATAAACCTAAATAAAGAAGCCCTCTGCGAAGGTTTTGTTCTTCATCATAGGGTCTTTTCTTCTCTTTATGTCACAGCTCTCGCCATTCTCCTTTAGAGAAAACAGATAACAATATTTAATCCTGAACTGTGGATAATGAAATTTCAAGCTTGTTAATAAGACTGAGGTCTTCTGTTCTTTTTTTTTCTCCAGCCTGATCCCACTTCAGGCTTCACTTGGCAGCTGATTCTTATTTCAATCATTTTCACTTTAATGCACCACAATCCCATTTTCACTTTAATGCACCACAATCGTAGGGATAAACGAGCCTCTTCCTGTCTTTCCCTTTATGCGTTTAAGCCGATCATTATTTTCTATCTAACACAGGCTGCGCTGTCTACTTCTGAGGTAGAATTTGAATACGCCATTTCCCTTGATTTCAAAATTATGTAAATGTGCAATAGGAATGTAGTCTCAGCAGCGAGAGCTTGGTATTCAAACTTTACGCTCAGACATTTTGACAGGGAGTTATCGCCTGTGTTTGATTTGCTGTCAAAACATTAATTTATCAAGACCAGGAAAATGACTCTGATAAATATTCCACAGGATGGGATGGGTGAAGTGTTTACAATTCGCTCTCCCCCTTTCACTCACTTCCCGCTCAGATGAATTCAAAGAACCCAGCGACACTATTCGGCAGACAAGGTGCTTTCAAATGTCTTTCAATGTGTCCATTCACCGGCTGTTAAAAGCGAACAATGTAATTTTCAGTCAAGCCTGAAGATTACGCAGTGAATTAAAAACAGAATTCAAGAGTAAAACAGGCAAAGTGGTGGAAAGCCTCTCATTGTGATGCCACAGACTCTGATGGGTGGCTTTACTTCACTGTAAAAAAAATAAATAAAAAAATAAAGCTGAGGTCAGTTCAGTTCAGTTCAGCGAGGGAGTACAGTTTTAAACCACACAGGTCAAATCCATTGACCCTTGAGAAAGGCATACGTGCCTCCACCCTCTGACTCACATGGCAAAAGCACAAAAAAATGTAGTGGAACTTTCCTGCTCAGGATATATCAACAAAAATGTTTAATATTTGAAAATTATATCCGAAGATTCTAATGCTTTGGAAAAGGAGAAAAATAACTATTTATTCACCTTAAAAATGACGGGTATGTGAATGTTTGCACAGTTATGAAAGGATTCAAAAGTAATATAAGACCAGGCTTTCCAAATTCAGAAATACACAGAGCAAGAAGCCAATCAGTCACATAAAAGTCCCATAAATCTGTGCCACATTTTTCTCAGTTTTGAGGATAAAATGGAATGTGTTAAAGGGATAGTTCACCCAAAAATGAAAATTCTGTCATTAATTACTCAACCTCATGTCGTTCCAAAACTAACACCTACTGTAATTTTGCGAAAATACGAGAATACTTTTTGTGCGCAAAGAAAACAAAAATAACGACTTTATTCAACAATTCTTCTCTTCAGCGTCGTCTGCTGCGATTCACGAGAGTACCACCACGCATGAAATTAGTCATTATTTAGTTTTCTTTGTGCACAAAAAGTATTCTCGTATATTCGTAAAATTGCGGTAAAACTACTGATGTCAGACAGACTATTTTAACGATGTCCTTAATACCGCCTTGACCGTGTTGGTAGCATTGGGGTCTATGGAGGGTCAGAAAGCTTTTGGATTTCATCAAACATATCTTAATTTGAGTTCCGAAGATGAACAAAGGTTTTACGGGTTTGGAACAAAATGAGTAAATGATGACAGAATTTAAAACCTGATTTTTGGGTGAACTATCCCTTTAAAACATGACCAAACTAAATAAAATCACAATAATTACATAAAATACATACATAAAATTTAAATAATAAATAAGTTGCATTAGCACATTAAAATGATTTCTGTAGCATCATGTGACATTGACTGGAGTAATATATGCTGAAAATACAGCTTTATAAATTATATTTTTAAATATATTGAAATAGAAAACCCCTAATTGTAATAATATTTCACAATATTACAGTTTTTTCTGTATTTTGATAAAATAATTGGCAATACGAGATTGTATGTCTATTAGTGCGTCAAACGATTAATCGTGTGATTATCGCAGTCAAAATAAATAATAATTTTTGTGACAAAATATATGTGTGTTGCTGTGTATTTTATTATATGGAAGAAATACAAAACAACCATCAATCGGTCTTGGTCTGGAGCTCCGTGCAAGATCTCGCCTCATGGGGTAAGGATGATCATGAGAAAGGTGAGGGATCAGCCCTGAACTACACGGGAGGAGCTTGTTAATGATCTTAAGGCAGTTGGGACCACAGACACCAAGCAAAACATTGGTAACACACTACGCCACAATGGACTGAAATCCTGCAGCGCCCGCAAGGTCCCCCTGCTCAAGAAGGCACATGTACAGGCCCGTTTAAAGTTTGCCAAAGAACATCTAAATGATTCAGAGAAGGCTTGTGAGAAAGAGCTGTGGTCAGATGAGACCAAAATTGAGCTCTTTGGCATTAACTCGACTCGCCGTGTTGGAGGGAGAGAAATGCTGACTATGACCCCAAGAACACCATCCCTACAGTCAAGCACGGAGGTGGAAACATTATGCTTTGGGGCTGTTTTTCTGCTAAGGGTACAGGACGACTTCACCGCATTGAGGGGCAAATGGACGGGCCATGTACTGTAAAATCTTGGACAAGAACCTCCTTCCCTCAGCCAGAACACTGAAGATGGGTCATGGATGATTCCAGCATGACAATGACTCGAAACATACCGCCAAGGCAACAAAGGAGTGGCTCAAGAAGAAGCACATTAAGGTCATGGAGTGGTCTAGCCAGTCTCCAGACCTCAATCCTATAGAAATTCTGTGGAGGGAGCTGAAAATTATTGCCAAATGACAGCCAAGAAACTTTAAGGATTTGGAGAGGATCTGTAAAGAGGAGTGGATAAAAATCCCTCCTGAGATGTGTGTAAACCTGGTGACCAACTACAAGACACGTCTTACCTCTGTGCTTGCCAACAAGGGTTTCTGCACCAAGTACTAAATCATGTTTTGCTTGGGGATCAAATACTTATTCCACTCACTGAAATGCAAATCAATTTCTAACCTTTATATACTGTTTTTTTCTGGATTTTTTGGTTGGTATTCGGTCTCTATCTGTTAAAATAAACCTACCACAAAAATTACAGACCCTTCATTTCTTTGTAAGTGGGCAAAACAAAATCAGCAGGAGATAACTATTTTCCACTTACAAAATGGGCGGGGGATCAAATAAATATTTTCCCCACTGTAAATACCACAGCAATTGCATGTATATATTTATAGAAAAATAGTTAATGTTATAAGTTTTATATTAAATATATTATATATAATATAAAATATATGAAATATAAACACGTGTAAATATTTTAAAAGTATACGTATGTGTGTGTATTATTGAATTGAATACTTTACTGTCAATTGCAGGAGCAACAACGAAATTCTGCATATCTCGTAGAAATGCAAGTAATCCATCTACATCACATCATAAAAAAAAACATCATATAAATAAATTAAATATACATAAAAAGAGATGAATTAGTCCCTAAAAGAAATATAAAAACCAATATAAAGGAATTCTGGAGGTGCAAGTCTTTAAAGCTCTGTAGGCGTCTTCCAGATGGACATCATGGCAGTAGTGCAAAAAATTGTGAAAAAGAGTGGTGCTGTCTTGATAAGTAACAGGCTCTGCTATGACAGCGAAGTCGTAAGTCCTCAAGGGGGGTTAGGTTTAGTGGACGTCTGATAATCTTTTGTGAGAGATTTTAATAAACTGTTAAGCATACTGTATGTGTGTGTATTTTTATATATCCATAATAAATATACACAGTACACACACAAATATTATGTAAACAAAAACTTTATTTTGGGATGGTAATTGCGATTAATTGTTTGACAGCACTAATTAATTATATAAGCATATACAATCATACTAAAATTATAGTTTTAAAGTATAATATAATATACATTAATCAAATTCCTTGGTGCGTCTGTGCATTAGTGAGTTTTGAGATTGCAAGACTACATTAACATGCAGCACAATACAGAGTACAGTCTCTTCACACATCTGGCTCTGCTTGGCTTGAAAATTAAGGAAGATTTACTCTGACAGCAGGACTGATGTGGGTGGCATGAGAACCAGCAGAACTAATATGCAACTAGTTTATGTCCACCTACACTCCCGGTCCTCCCCCTCACCTCAATCATGATGCTCCGGTTGTTGAACCCCACCATCCTTCTCCTTCCCCCAACCCCATCTCTGGAGCTCCTATGAGCCGTGGTTCCAGAGGGAGGGTGTTGAAGCCGAGCACAATGTGTTATTCATGCAGCTTTATCATCCGCTTCTGCCCGGTGGTCGGTAAACATCATTCCCTGGACTGCTGACTGATTAGTGTTAGCTATGCATGGATGCTGGGTTTGAAGAACAGGTTGTACGGCCTCCCAGAGACCATCTCTGCGGGAGGGCAGTGCTTCTACAACACGCACTTACCTTTAAATGGCTCCACACTATCTTGAGAAAGAGTGAGAGAAAAGAGAAGGAGGTAAATCGATAAAAGGCCATTACACTTTTGGCAGAGTTGGTGGGGATTAAAGATATATCGGAGGTCGGGGAATGTAGGGTTAATATCAGCGCAGGTGATTGGTTCAGTTCGTGGTGAACCTACACCGGCTCACATGGGGTCTAACGCTCAAGGACAGGCAGCGCTGAATGCATCGGCACCCCATGTGGATCCTCGTGGCCGATGCCGCAGACATGCTATTACAGAGCCATCGATCGGCGGCTGTATTTCTTTTCAAGACCACAGGTCCTCCCATGTCTTCAGCAGCGATGGCTGAAGCCTTTTTGCCTCTCAGAGTCTTGCTGACAGAGCCTCTGATAAAATGGCACAACAGTGCAGACAAACAGGGAGCGAAGAGGAAGACGGCTATTGATTTCAGTAATAGTGCAGAGAGATGAAGGGAACGCTTAGCAGTCGTTGAACACATTACAGCCACTGGGTCAGCCAAGCGCCTCTCAGTGGCCGCTAGAATGAGGATAATCACAGTTTTGTGTTACTATTACCACATCAACCGATAATCCAAGGCCTCTCTACCTCACTGCTTGGCTAAATGAGCACTCTTTCCAGGAATTATGAGCCCTGTTATGAACAGTAGATGAACCGGACATGAGCATAAACCTGGATTTCTCTGCTACCATTCCTTAAGTATTAAACTTTGATGCATTATTCATGACATTGCATAGATATGCTCATTTAGACAGTGTGATTTAGCAAAGTGGATATTGGATCAAGATCTTTTGTTAGTCCTGGAACAACATTCTTATCAAGCCATCACAGGCCAAGCACAAGCTTAGATACCACTGAAATCTAGTAGAAATGATTCATAAGAATGCTGTTCAAGTCCTAACCCCAGCCCTAAGATCAGGATGACAGGAAGGTTGTTCGAGGAACATGTCCTTCTTGAATCACGGCAAGCACAGAGGGAGCAGTGATGAACGTACTGCAACTCAATTACACTACCTTTCCACTGCACCTACAAGACAATCTCTACTGCTTGGTATCTAGAGACCAACAGATGTTGTTTTTATGACCAGTAACAATTATTTTTGTGTGTATGTTTAAACGTATGCAGAACTGATTGTTAATTATTGTTTAATTTTTGTTTCTAAGTTACATGGTATAATAAAAACGTGTCTAAAACAATAACCTGGAGGGTTACTTTATAAAAAAAACGTTAATTATTAATAGTAATAATAAATAATTATTAATTATAAGTACACGACAATAATTTTTAGTATTTATATTAATAGTATATAGTTTAATGTCATGCAGAAAACTGATTCTAATTATTGTTTAATTTTGTTAAAAATAAATATTTTTGCACAAATAAAAATTGTCGTAAACAATAACTAGAGCAGTGCGTTCCCAACCACGGTCGTGGAGGCCCCCCAAACATGCACATTTGCAGTCTCCTTTGGTTCTGACACACCCAGTTCAGGTCTTGGAGGAGCTCTCTACTAATAAACTGATGACTTGAATCAGGGCTAGTTTGATTAGGAGACATTGCAAAATGGCAGTGTTGGGGGGCTTCCAGGAATGTGGTGGGGAACCACTGACCTAGAGGGTTATAATAAATAAATAATCATCATCCAATTTTCTAATAATTTATAATATAAGAAGAACATTTTTGTATATTTATACCAATATTTATTATTATTATTATAATATTTATATTTCAAATTTCAATTATTTTTGTTTACCTTTAAGTTACTATAGAACTGATTCTTTATTCTTTAATTGTTACTTGAGTTACATAATAAAAAGGAATAATACTAACAATAATAGTATCTACTACTCATTTATTACTATTATATTATTATTAAATTAAATAAAATAATAATTCTTATTATTATATTATATGACAGGACATATACAAATTTGTTTTGCAATCTAGTCATGTCTAAGTGTAAAGGTTTAGTAATTTAGCCAAATAATACTAAATAATAAGTTAGTGAATTTATAATTGAAAGGAGGCCATTCAATATTACCAGACTTGATACAAAGGAACCAAAAAACAATTCTTTCAATCCAATTATATGTCTATTGCAACCTGCAGCCCTCAAGGGTTTTGGGGTTAATGTTCAAACAGCAGAGCCATAGGAACTTAAATGAACTCTTTCACCACTCTTTCAAATTAACACTTGCTAGAAAACTCCACCACCTTTTAATAACTTTAAAAAAACGACATGGCTTAGATGCAATCGCAATCTACCATCACCTCTCTCATTTCCTCCATCTCTGGGGCAGTGAAATGTGGAAGTACAGATTCCATATGCCCTGTGTAGTGTGCAGGCCTCGAGGTGAGGGATAATGAATACATAGGCTGTTTCAGATGATTGTGATAAGGCGGCAGCGGTCATGCACACAGCCGCGGTGGAGAGAGAGAGAGAGAGAGATGCTGGTAGTAATGAGGGAGCGTGCGGTGAGGACCATCGATCCCCACAGCTCCGTGGCAGGGCTCAGGTTTACCGAGGCCAGCCGCCGCACACAATAACACGCTTCTGTCTGCATCTTAATCTCTCAGCAGTCACAAATCAACTTGCATTTCTTTCAGACAACTGCACTCATTTTTTCCTCTCTCTCTCCCTTTTTATTTTTCTCTTTCTATTCTTGCATGTGTGCCACACGGTCTTGTGCTGCAGGGGGTTCTAGAGAAACATTTGCATCAAGAGTAAATAAATCAGTAATACAAAAACAGCTCAAATACTGGAGTACAGTGAGCACTCCGTCAAACTGTGCAGCTTAAATGACTTCTCTCAAAGACATTCTCATAATAAATTGTCTAGATCACAATGTAAAAGGACAAATTCCTTGTTTTTTCTCCAGATAATAGGTTGTTGGTCTCTGAAATGTCAAAATACATTCTAAAGATCAGGCACGTGCACACATAGACATCATAGGGGGCTTGAGCACATGAACGTTTCTCCTCCGAGAGCAAGTGCCTTTTTTATGGGGGGTTTTTTTTTTATTTATTTATTTTTTTAATAAATGAATATATGTATATATGTGTGCATGTGTGTGTTTCTGTTTGCGCACAGCTTTCCCTGTCAAACAAATAAAAAAATCTAAATGTCAGGTCGGTCGGGATATGTTGAGAGACTGTCGAGTTCCGATGCCTTTCTCTCCTCCGCGTCTTCGCGCAGGCTTACAGCACAGCAGTGTAGCGCGATTGATCGGCACATGCACATCACAGACAGGCAGAGAGCCTCCCTCCCTTTCCAGTTGTGTTTGTCTTGGTGTGGAGGTGAGGGGTGATGAACAAAAGACTAAGCTACCTATGCCTTGAATTTACAGCTAATTATCCAAATGACAAAAGGCAAATATAGTTAATTTGTCTTGCTAACATCCATGACTCATGAGAGCTACCATGTAAATTAACTAAAGTTTAGCTAGTAGGTTAGACCAGTGCTCGTTCTTTCACTGCATGATTGAAGTTTATTAAAATGCATTTAGAATGATCACAAAATTCAAGATATGGGGGCATAAATTTATGTATTTATATAATTTCATATAGTTAATCAGTATCACGCGAAGACTGACGTTTTTTCAACCAAAAAGCAGCATTATTACAAATGTGATATTGATTTTATACAGCAGTTCAATAAACAAGAATTTAATATTAAGATACTTACGTTTTAGACACAATATTGACTGTTTTTGCTCTATTTTGCCAACAAATATAATTCCAATTTGCGTCTCTGAGCAACATGATGCTGTTTTGTTCCTGAATGAATCAACCATTTAAATGGTTTGGTTCAATCTCAATGACTCACTTATTAACAGTGACTTGCTGCCACCTACTGGCGGTTTAAATTTCACATTTAAAGTATCATTTCATTTAAAAATAATAATAATTTCAAATATAAGTATTCAATGTTTTATGTTTAAAATATCAAAACAGTATTAATGCATTTGTAGCTGCAGGTTAAATGCATTCATGTCCTGCATTAAACAGTATAAAGCATCTAAAGCCCTTCAGCTGTTGGTAACAGCCCAAATGACTTATTATTCTAATTGACTGATTCAATTTATGAATTTGACAGAAAAAATGGCTTTATGAAGGTAAAAATGCCCATTAAAGGTAAAAATCAAATTAAACTAATTGGAAAAGATTAATTTCTATCACTGCTGTGAACTGATCACCACTCAGAATATGAAGCATATCAAAACAAACAAACTTTAGGGAGTCATGCTGTCCACTGCAGTCCTTAAGATATCAGCACAGTAACACACTCAGCAAAATAACGTCTAATTATCATTATCGGTAAAATCCCAGAACATTTTGTTTAGAAAAAAATTTAAATAAATATAAGAAGTGCCATTTTTTCCACTCGAGCCCCTGCCCCTAAAAATGTCTGTGCACGTCCTTGCTAAAGATCATCCATGCTGAAAAGAACAGCTGAGCTAGTTTATGCTGCTTAATGCTGGTTTAGTTAGTAGACAAGCCTCAATGGACTGGCAGATACGATATCTCATGTGTAGATATCCAAAAGTCTTTAGTTTACATAATAGTGTGGCACTTTACAGTTTGTACTATGGACAAAAATACAGTGGTGGCCAAAATTATTAGAACCATAGTATTTTCACAAGCTAAAAAGGTTTGAAATCAGTTATTCTATTTTTGCTGTAGGGTGTCAGTAGGGAATATACAGTGGGTACGGAAAGTATTCAGACCCCCTTAAATTTTTCACTCTTTGTTATATTGCAGCCATTTGCTAAAATAATTTAAGTTAATTTTTTTTCCTCATTAATGTACACACAGCACCCCATATTGACAGAAAAACACAGAATTGTTGACATTTTTGCAGATTTATTAAAAAAGAAAAACTGAAATATCACATGGTCCTAAGTATTCAGACCCTTTGCTCAGTATTTAGTAGAAGCACCCTTTTGATCTAATACAGCCATGAGTCTTTTGGGAAAGATGCAACAAGTTTTTCACACCTGGATTTGGGGATCCTCTGCCATTCCTCCTTGCAGATCCTCTCCAGTTCTGTCAGGTTGGATGGTAAACGTTGGTGGACAGACATTTTTAGGTCTCTCCAGAGATGCTCAATTGGGTTTAAGTCAGGGCTCTGGCTGGGCCATTCAAGAACAGTCACAGAGTTGTTGTGAAGCCACTCCTTCTTTATTTTAGCTGTTGCTTAGGGTCATTGTCTTGTTGGAAGGTAAAACTTCAGCCCAGTCTGAGGTTCTGAGCACTCTGGAGAAGGTTTTCTTCCAGGATATCCCTGTACTTGGCCGAATTCATCTTTCCCTCGATTGCAACAGTCGTCCTGTCCCTGCAGCTGAAAAAACACCCCCACAGCATGATGCTGCCAAAACCATGCTTCACTGTTGGGACTGTATAGGACAGGTGATGAGCAGTGCCTGGTTTTTTACACACATACCGCTTAGAATTAAGGCCAAAAAGTTCTATCTTGGTCTCATCAGACCAGAGCATCTTATTTCTCACCATCTTGGAGTCCTTCAGGTGTTTTTTAGCAAACTCCATGCGGGCTTTCATGTGTCTTGCACTGAGGAGAGGCTTCCGTCGGGCCACTCTGCCATAAAGCCCCGACTGGTGGAGGGCTGCAGTGATGGTTGACTTTCTACAACTTTCTCCAATCTCCCGAATGCATCTCTGGAGCTCAGCCACAGTGTTCTTTGGGTTCTTCTTTTCCTCTCTCATCAAGGCTCTTCTCCCCCGATAGCTCAGTTTGGCGGACGGCCAGCTCTAGGAAGGGTTCTGGTTGTCCCAAACGTCTTCCATTTAAGGATTATGGAGGCCACTGTGCTCTTAGGAACCTTAAGTGCAGCAGAAATTTTTTTGTAACCTTGGCCAGATCTGTGCCTTGCCACAATTCTGTCTCTGAGCTCTTCAGGCAGTTCCTTTGACCTCATGATTCTCATTTGCTCTGACATGCACTGTGAGCTATAAGGTCTTATATAAACAGGTGTGTGGCTTTCCTAATCAAGTACAATCAGTATAATCAAACACAGCTGGACTCAAATGAAGGTGTAGAACCATCTCAAGGATGATCAGAAGAAATGGACAGCACCTGAGTTAAATATATGAGTGTCACAGCAAAGGGTCTGAATACTTAGGACTATGTGATATTTCAGTTTTTCTTTTTTAATAAATCTGCAAAAATGTCAACAATTCTGTGCTTTTCTGTCAATATGGGGTGCTGTGTGTACATTAATGAGGAAAAAAAATTAACTTAAAGGATTTTAGCAAATGGCTGCAATATAACAAAGAGTGAAAATTTAAGGGGTCTGAACTTTCCGTACCCACTGTATATACACAGTATATATAAAATGAATATATATATACAATAATATATATAAAATTTCCTCATTATGGCATATTATTACTAAATTGTTTTTTTTTAATTATCATAAATTTTGTATATTTTTGGGGAATTAACTGATTGTAGGCCTCATTAATCTCAGCTTGTGCACCTTAGTTTTTGAGTGAAAAATGTCCAAAACTACCCACAAATAAAGATTTTTTCACTCAAAAACAGAAGTGCATAAGCTGACAAAAAGATGGAATCCAAGATTGGCTAATAATACAGCATAATGAGGGATTCACAAGCAATTTTTTAAATTAGGCAAAGGGTTTTCAGGACAGCACAAGAGTTAAATTATTGGTGTTTTAAAGATGAACTTTAAGTGAGCATTAGATGACAGCAAATGTAATGTAAAAATACTGTAGAGGAAATGAGCATGCACAATTAAATGTTCAATATGCTACTGATATATAGTGCATGCTAATTATTAGCAAGGAAAGAATCACTAGTAGCTAGTTCCCCAGTGTAAATTTGACGAGTAGTTCAAAAATGTTGCCTGATTTATGGCCTACGGCATGTGGAAAACACAAAGGAAAGGCTATTACCTTGTCCTGTAGGCGGTTTACAGAGGACACTGTTCAAACAGACTTGAAGGTAGTCAAACAGCAGGCCAGCATCGCTCAGAGAACAGAGAAACCCATGAGCTCTGAAGAAAAGCCTGACACACAACGAAACTCAAGACTAAGGCCAAGAGGCTACGAAGAACCAAACAAAACAAATCCTGGAAGAAAAAACTAAATCAGAAGAGGGGTTTGAAGGGAGATGCCTCTGACTTGGCAATTTGTTTGATTTTGCTTTTCTCTGAACAAACTCTCTGAGCGCCGCGAGAAGACAGGGTGGCAAACAAGAATGAGAGCGCTTTCAATAGTCAACAGAAAACAAGCTCAGCAGGGACTGAAATTTGCCTTCGAGAGGGCTGAACGGCCAATTACAAGGAGCTTAAGTAAACTTGATTCAAAAGTTGTGAGGTATAGAAACAGAGCGAGGAAGAAAGACAAACACACACATTATAAAGAAGAGAGAGAGAGAGAGAGAGAGCGAACGCACACGCTGGTGCATCCTAATGAGCCAGAACAGATTTCCTGCATTTTGAGGGTATCATGCACTGCCAAATCCTATTAGGGCAGCTCCTCATTCAAAAAGTTGAAAGTGATGTGATTACATTGATCCCCTCCTGCTGTGTAACACAACAATCTGCTCTCCCAGCATTCCGAGAGCTCAAGACAAATGCGCTCCGTCAGAGGCCCAGACAACACAAGTGATTGGTGGCTGTTGTCTCTCTGTCTGCGGCCGTGATTGTTGTGCGAAATGCACCGGTGGGCTGAACGGGCTCGAGCCGGGGGCGTCGAACTCGGGTTGTAAGGGCATCCTGGCTCATTTCCACAATGTTATTACATCATTCTCCGCCCTCGTCGCTACTGTACGACTGGCTGTGTTTACCGTAATGGGCCGAGACGGCACAGCTCTCAAACGCGACGGCTGATGGTGCTTGTTTGGCCACTGAGTGGGGAATGGGGCTGTGGCGGCTGTCCTCTCTAATGAGGCCGAAGAGACAGCTGGCAGGCTGGAATTAGCCGGTGTCCGCGAGAGGGGAAAAAGCTCATTCTAATGGAGCAGAAGCCTCCGATGGGACAGATTGGAGTCTCTTGCCTTTATTATCATATGCCATTGTTCCTGTCACACCAATCTGCGTAGTTCCTCTACATTAGACAGGTAGAGAGAAGGGGGAGCGGATGGCCGCTCTCGGGGTGATTAAAGCTGCCTGCTGACTCTGCTGCCAGGTTAACGAAGTCTTGATTAAGTTTAACAAGGTGTGGTGATGGCAATGTCATCGTTATGGACAAGGAGAAGAGCCACCGTAGGGTATGTGAGAGAACACTGCACTGTAATACGCAATTAAGACAGGCTGCAAAAGAGGCAAGGTGATATAATTCAAGATGATATGCAAAAGAGAACCAAATCTACTGAGTGTGTGTGTGAGTGTTTGCATGTGAAGGTTGTGAGAGGAAGGTGAAACGCTTTAGCTAACGAGAGGGAGCATTCAGATTTCAGTGGTTTGTGTGCTTACAGAAAATACACAAACCTTTTCCAATGAAGCCAATGAAGAGCAGACGTGTAGCCCACCTCTAATCAAACACCATTTTTCTCCTTGCCTCAGCCTCTCATTTTATTTAAAAGATGAAACCTGCACTCAAAACAAATTCTTCTCATTTTGTTCTGTAGAGACTGCACTGGAATCACAGGCCCCCTTAATTTTTGTTTTGTTTTGTTTTTTGAATACAGCAATGTGTAAATGATCTATACACTGTTGGTGCATTTCAGTAGTTTAGTGAAGGAAAGTGTACATAATACCACACAGCAGTATTATGCTGTTTGTAATCTCTTTTGATCTACTTGAATATGTGCATAGGATTTAAAGGATAGATGGGTATAAAAGTTCCACTGAAGTACAGCTATGTCTAAAGAAGATACCTGTGGCACTGATTTTAATGGCATAAAGGCCAATGTTTATTGGATAAGAGACTAACTTCGTGTCCTGATCAGGTGCTGGGAGTCTATAAACAGAATGGATATTTTTCATTTTAAAAACAAACAGTTAATCAAACTTTATTGTAAGGCTTCAATGCTTGTAATGTAAAGTGTTTTATATGGTATTTTGTAAATATTCAAATTTTGGGGGTTGTTTTTGAAAGAGATCAAACGTACAGTAAAAACAGTAATATTTTTTGAAATTTATATATCTATATATTTAATATATAAAAAAGGTCATTTATTTCTGTGATCAAAGCTGTATTTTCAGCTTCATTACTCCAGTCTTCCGTGTCACATGATCCTTCAAAAATCATAATATGCTGATTTGGTGCTCAAAAAACACAGTGATGATTACAAAATTGAAAAAACAGTTGTGCTGCTTAATATTTCTTTGTGAAAAAAAACATAATACATTTTTCAGGATTCTTAGACAGATAGAAAGTTTTCAAAAATACATTTATTTTGAAATAATTCTGTAACTTAATATACATCCATTGTCACTTTTGTTTAGTTTAATGCATCCTTGCTGAATAAAAAAGTATTAATCTACCTTTTGCCTTTTTTTTTGTAGTTATATACAGTACATAAAGGGTCAGATTTAATAACAGCTAACTAAACCGTCTTTTGGTGTTAAAATAGTACCGTCAGGATTTACTAAAGACGCGCAGTAAAGAAATAGCGATGAAAAGGCGTGGACACAGTTATTTTTTGCGCCTGACCTTATTGAATATGCATTTGTACTAATGCTCGTACTGTATTGTGCCATATTTAAACACAAAAAGCGTTCTTGCTCTTGGTAGATTGTGTTGGTCATTATGTAAATGAGATGTTGCATCTGTGATCTTTGCATTGTTAGTAAATCACCCACAGAATTTCCCCCTCCCAACAACGTTTTTATGGAATTGCGCTCTAACGCTAATTTGCCCTTTTAGTAAATCCTGTCCCAAGACTTGTAGATATATATATATATATATATCAGTGGGTACTGAAAGTATCCAGACCCCCTTAAATTTTTCACTCTTTGTATATTGCAGCCATTTGCTAAATTCTTTTAATTTATTTTTTTTCCTCATTGATGTACACACAACACCCCATATTGACATAAAAACACAGAATTATTGACATTTTTTGCAGATTTATTAAAAAAGAAAAACGAATATCAAATGGTCCTAAGTATTCAGACCCTTTTGCTCATTATTTAGTAGAAGCACCCTTTTGATTTTAATACAGCCATGAGTCTTTTTGGGAAGATGCAACAAGTTTTTCACACCTGGATTTGGGGATCCTCTTCCATTCCTCCTTGCAGATCCTCTTCAGTTCTGTCAGATTGGATGGTAAACATTGGTGGACAGCAATTTTTAGGTCTCTCCAGAGATGATCAATTGGGTTTAAGTCAGGGCTCTGGCTGGGCCATTCAAGAAACGTCACAGAGTTGTTGTGAAGCCACTCCTTCGTTATTTTAGGTGTGTGCTTAGGGTTATTGTCTTGTTGGAAGGTAATCCTTCGGCCCAGTCTGAGTTCCTGAGCACTCTGGAGAAGGTTTTTTCGTCCAGGATATCCCTGTACTTGCCGCATTCATCTTTCCCTCGATTGCAACCATTCGTCCTGTCCCTGCAGCTGAAAAACAACCCACAGCATGATGCTGCCACCACCAAACTTCACTGTTGGGACTGTATTGGACAGGTGATAGCAGTGCCTGGTTTTCTCCACACATCCTGCTTAGAATTAAGGCCAAAAAGTTCTCATCAAACCAGAGAATCTTATTTCTCACCATCTTGGGGTCCTTCAGGTGTTTTTTTAGCAAACTCCATGCAGGCTTTCATGGTCTTGCACTGAGGAGAGGCTTCCGTACTCTGCCATAAAGCCCCGACTGGTAAAGGGCTGCAGTGATGGTTGACTTTCTACAACTTTCTCCAGTCTCCCGACTGCATCTCTGGAGCTCAGCCGCAGTGATCTTTGGGTTCTTCTTAACCTCTCTCACCAAGGCTCTTCTTCCCTGATAGCTCAGTTTGGCCGGACGGCCAGATCTAGGAAGGGTTCTGGTCGTCCCAACCTCTTCCATTTAAGGATTATGGAGGCCACTGTGCTCTTAGTAACCTTAAGTGCAGCAGAATTTTTTTTTTTAACCTTGGCCAGATCTGTGCCTTGCCTCAATTCTGTCTCTGAGCTCTTCAGGCTTTTCTTTGACCTCATGATTCTCATTTGCACTGTGAGCTGTAAGGTCTTATATTGACAGGTGTGTGGCTTTCCTAATCAATCCAATCAGTATAATCAAACACAGCTACACTCAAATGAAGGTGTAGAGCCATCTCAAGGATAATCAGAAGAAATAGACAGCACCTGAGTTAAATATATGAGTGTCACCGCAAAGGGTCTGAATACTTAGCCATGTATTTTTTTTTTTTTTAATAAATTTGCAAAAATGTCAAGAATTCTGTGTTTTTCTGTCTATATGGGGTGTTGTGTGTACATTAATGAGAAAAAAAATGAACTTAAATGATTTTTAGCAAATGGCTGCAATATAACAAAAGTGAAAAATTTAAGGGGGTCTGAATACTTCCGTACCCACTGTATAATATTCAGTTTGAAAACGTTTTTAGTCAGCCACCAATTGTGCAAGTTCTCCCCCTTAAAAAGATGAGAGAGGCCTGTAATTTTAATCATAGGTATACCTCAAATATGAGAGACAAAATGAGAGAGAAAAAATACAGAAAATCACATTGTAGGGTTTTTAAATAATTTATTTGCAAATTATTGTGGAAAATATGTATTTGGTCAATAACAAAATTTAATTTCAATACTTTGTTATATACCCTTTGTTTGGCAATGACAGAGGTCAAACGTTTTCTGTAAGTCGTCACAAGGTTTTCACACACTGTTGCTATTATTTTGGCCCATTCCTCCATGCAGAACTCCTCTAGAGCAGTAATGTTTTGGGACTGTAGCTGGGCAACACGGATTTTCAACTCCAAAAGATTTTCTATGGGGTTGAGATCTAGAGACTGTCTAGGCCACTCCAGGACCTTGAAATGCTTCTTTACGAAGCCTCTCCTTCGTTGCCCGGGCGGTGTGTTTGGGATCATTTTCATGCTGAAAGACCCAGCCACATTTTCATCTTCAATGCCCTTGCTGATGTAAGGAGGTTTTCACTCAAAATCTCACTTTACATGGCCCCATTCATTCTTTCGTTTTACACGGATCAGTCGTCCTGGTCCCTTTGCAGAAAAAGCCCCAAAGCATGATGTTTCCACCCTCATGCTTCACAGTATGTATGGTGTTCTTTGGATGGAACTCAGCATTATTTCTCCTCCAAACACGACAAAGTTGAGTTTTTACCAAATAGTTCTATTTTGGTTTCATCTGACCATATGACAATCCAAATGCTCTCTAGCAAACTTCAGACAGGCCTGTACATGTACTGGCTTAAGCAGGGGGACACTTCTGGCACTGCAGGATTTGAGTCCCTGATGGCGTAGTGTGTTACTGATGGTAGCCTTTGTAACTTTGGTCCCAGCTCTCTGCAGGTCCTTCACTAGGTCCCCCCGTGTGGTTCTGGGATTTTCAGTTCTTGTGATCATTTTGACCCCAGGGTGTGAGATCTTGTGTGGAGCCCCAGATCGAGGGATATTATCAGTGGTCTTGTATGTCTTCCATTTTCTAATAATTGCTCCCACAGTTGATTTCTTCACACCAAGCTGCTTACCTATTGCAGATTCAGTCTTCCCAGCCTGGTGCAGGTCTACAATTTTGTTTCTGTGTCCTTTGACAGCTCTTTGGTCTTTGCCATGGTGGAGTTTGGAGTGTGACTTTTTGAGGTTGTGGACAGGTGTCTTTTAAACTGATAACAAGTTCAAACAGATGCCATTAATACAGGTAACGATTGGAGGACAGAGGAGCCTCTTAAAGAATTTGTTTCAGGTCTGTGAGAGCCAGAATTCTTGCTTGTTTGTAGGTGACCAAATTCTTATTTTACCGAGGAATTGACCGTTTAATTCTTTAAAAATCCTACAATGTGATTTTCTGGATTTTTTTTTCTCATTTTGTCTCTCATTGTTGAGGTATACCTATGATGAAAATTGCAGGCTTCTCTCATCTTTTTAAGTGGGAGAACTTGCACAATTGGTGGCTGACTAAATACTTTTTTGCCCCACTGTATATTTTGGAGCATACTTTGCCACTGTTAAATAGCATTGTGCTACCCTATTCAGGAATAGCACCAACTGTGACTGCCCAGCCACCATATTGATTAAAACAACCTTTATTATCTTCTGTTTACCTTATTTGTTTGAGGCTCCTCACAGTCTCCTCTCATTTTAAATTAATTACTTTTGGTCTTGACCCAGTTGCCGGTTTTAAAGCAAACTGCACGCTCAATTAACCAAATTACAGCTAATTAGTGTTAGTCATACTGTTGCTTCAAATGACACATCAACATTTCCTGTGTGATACATCTTATATTATTCCTGAAAAGCAAGCAGCCATACTTTATATTATATGCAAACAGTAACAATAAAAATAGGACAAAAGAACAGCACTGCATGTTTGGACTTTTTGAGAACGAGTTGACGAGGAACTAAACTCACCATAGCCAATGGCACGATTCCCCCGAGGTCATGTGGTGCCAGACGGATGAGTGTCTGGATCTCATCCGAAAGGGTTCGGGAGATGGGGTACTCGATCTGCCATGTCACTGAGCGACTTCCCAGAGGATCCAACAACCCGTTGACCTCCAAATCCACCTGAAGAACTTTCTGGAAACCGGACTCCACCCTAACATAGGAAGAAGAGAAAGTAAAAAGTAATATCAACATTTTTGAATGTAAACTAAAAGCATATGCATGTAAAACTCATGGGTGTCTTGTGTTTATTTGTTGTTATGTGGCTACTGGCCAGTGCGTGCTGCCAACAGATGAAGGGGCAGTCAAGCGGCCATTTATCGACCCTTTTGTTTTTGTACACCTGGTGTGTGTAGGATGTAGGCTGCGATGTATGTGGGTGCGAGTGTGTGGCAGTTTACTCTCATTATTTCAGTTCAACAAAAACACATCCCAGCAGCAACCAGAAAAAAAAAGACGCAAAAATCAATTTACTTTTGGTCCAGCTCCACAGCATTTTCAGAAAAGATTTCCAAAGCAGAGCATAACATTGTCTCCGCTGATTGTGATGCAAACAAAGCTGAAAAACAATGAATAAAACCAAAGCCATTTGATTTGCCCAGGCCTGGGTTTGATCAGCCTGGCTGCTCCGGCCTCACAGTACTTAGTTAAAACAAAACGGCATATGAAAAATTCCTAATATCAAAGTACAAATCTGGAATATGGAACAGCAACTGAATTCACACCTGGAACACAAAACAAAACTATAGTCTTTTCGCAACCCCCCCCCACCCCCCCCCCAAGGTTTGAGTTTTTCCCCAGGTGGAAATGTTTCCATGAGTTTTTTGTCCTGCAGTTTGAAGGTTAGAAATGTCACACAAATTAGATTTGAATGCAAGGATTTCTGACCAAATGAACAGCCAATCCTCTGTAAATCAAAACAGGTAAGATGGATACTATTTTTTTATGGTTGTCAGGCCAACTGTTATGATTAAAATACAATAAATTTACTGTACGTCATGTAACTGTGTATAATAGGTCTACATATGAAGTAATAGAAGAATGTTACTATACTACAATGTTATTATACTTCAAAGGTTTATGACTGGAAGACTTCTATTCAGCAAGGTAGCGTTAAATTAATCAAAAGTGATATTAAAACATTTATAATGTTATAAAATATTCTATTTCAAAGAACTCTGTTATTTTAAATATCTATTTATTATAGAATCCTGAAAAAATGTATTACGGTGTCCATGCAAATATAGCAGCATAACCGTTTTCAAAAATTAAAACCTTTTCTTGAGCACTAAATCAGTTTTTAGAATAATTTCATGTGAGACTGAAGGCTAGAGTAATGGCACTGAAAATTCAGCTTTGCATTTACAAGAATAAATTACATTTTAAAATACATCAAAATAAAAAACATATTTTTATGATATATTATAATAACAGTTCACAATATTACTGTTCTACTGTATTCTTGATCAAATCAATGCAGCCTTGGCAAGCATAAGAGACTTCTTTAAAAAAAAAAAAAAAAAAAAAAAATATATACACCCCAAACAGGTATATGAATTTATATTCTCCAAGCAAACTTTTAAACATTAGTCGAAATCTATTGATTTTTATTACTTTGTATATAATACAACATCAATTTCAATGATGATATTTTTTTTTTTTTACTTTGCAATGGTTAATGCTGCTTGTATTACATAGTAGGCGTAGAAATGACCTGGAATTTCTAAAAATACAATTTGGGGTTTTGATATTGGGCCGGTTTTATTACTCATATACTGTAAATACTCAGGGCTGGTTCTGGGCTAGTTTGGATTGGTCTTTACAGCTCTAGCTGCAGAATCTGAGAATATCTCAGGAGCAGAGAAACACTGCATGTCCTCCTTGTTCTGTTAACAAAATAATTCCAGAAATATATTCTCCCTCAAATAAATCTTCAAGAAAAAAAACAAAACATCGTCCCCCTGTCTGTGTCCTCTAATCACCAGTAGTTCTAATAACTTTCATTCCAAAAAGCCCTGGATTCTCTGATTTCAATGTCATGGAAACAGAGACGGCAGGATATCTTTAATAAGCAAATCTGGGATGATCATATCAGTTTTCACACGTTCTAATCTGTGACTTTACATAAAAGCGACCACACACTGCCAGTCTCTGCCAGATTGCACATGCTGTAAGTTAATTTGATTTGTAGATTCCTTAAAGAGACATTATCTGTAAGGAGCAGAAAAGTGAACTCAAGGCAAGAAAAAGCTTGGTAAAAAAACCTTAAAGGAATCAATTTGCTCCAAACCTGTATGACTTTCTTCCTTCAGTGAAACACAAATGATCCATATAAACTACTTGGAAGTTGTTTTTTTTTTTTGTCATTTTTTTGAGCTTTAAAAAGTGGTCACCCATTCACTTGCATCATATGAAAAGGCACGTGAACATCCTTCTAAACCACCAATGTTACCATGAATTGAGGAAGCACAATGATTCCCATTTTTTTTTGGGTGAACTATTCCTTTAACAACTAGATATATCCTATGATATATGGATCCATAGGTATGACTCACCCTAAGAAATGCCATTTCAGCAACTACTGCAAGAACAAAAGGTCTTGTAATGCCATGAATTCTCTTACCAACAGACATTTCGTTAAGCACTTTTTAAGATCACCCAAAAAAGGGCCAAAACCATTTGTTGTGCTAATGTGGTGCTGGTGAAAGGAGATGGTCAGCTAAAAGGCTCTTGCGTTAGAGAGGTATTCTGGGAGAAACACAGCTGACAGCTTTGCTGCACTTAAAAATAAATGCATCCGCCTTGTAAACACTGGCTTTTCACAACCTCACTGAATGCTTTGAAGAGCCCTGTTAGCTCAAACACTTTAATGGGTCATTGTCGGAATTCTCATTCACAGCTAAGAAACCCAAACCAGCACAGAATTAATACTGCCATTATGACTCAAATGTAGGGTTAAGATGTGTCCAGTAGAGGGCGAAGTGCAGTATCTCTTCACCAAGGTGGAACGTTTCTGACTCCAAATCAAAAGCTAATGCTGATTGATTAAAATCCTTTTGCTTGCAGATGGAATTTGGGAATCTCTCTGCATTTTTGCCTCTGATTTTGTGGTATTATCTGCGAAATGGATTTAAAAATGGTTAAACGTGATAAACAAAGCATTCTGGGAGCAGATGTAGCCAAAATTTTCAAGAAACAAAGATAAGGGGAGGGGATTTTAATGAATGACAGGCGTTCCAGCGAAAACTTTCAGTGGAATTGTGTGCATTCTACCTGTTTATATTAAATTGGTTTTCTGCTCTTCACAGCCCACTTCGACAATCTTATGCTATGCAGCAGAGATTATAAGGGCAGCAAATATGAAAATCATCTCAGACACAGAGAGCGAAAAAGTGAAGTCTGAATACACATTTTCAAACCACATAAAGAGTACTTTGTGAAAACAGGAATGTAAAGTGGAACGTCTCTGCGAGAGTTTCTCTGTGAAGTCTTTGAGAGTCTCGACAGGTGCTCAAGTGCTCATTGCTAGGATGAACAGATTGTTATGTCAAAACGTATAAAAATGCAGAGAAAGCCAGAGGAGAGCAATTCGATAAGATAGATTCACATATAATCGTTGGAGGGAGTGAAATCCTGCCAAAATGTATAGGTCTGACGACAAAGGGCTCGACTGCACGAGGTGGAGAATTAATATTTAAAGTGGAGTAGGTGAAATTTCAATCTTTCAAAAAGGTTCTTCGACTGAATTTCCCGAAACAGAGGCTCTTCAAAGAGACGGCGCGCCTCCCTCATTTTACACAACCGTGTAAAAATGGCGTGAGAGAAAAGGAAAAAAGGGCAGAAAATGGAAATGGCTTTCATTGTGGAGACTCTAGGGTGGATATATTCATGCACAGTGGTGATCTGCTTAGCACTGACAACAATGATACATCAAACGAATGGAATCAATTTGACTACAAAGCCGCTGTGGTTGGCAACTCACGGCTCGGGGAAATAAAAGTCAAAGCCGGGGAAGTAATGGCAGTTGGCGCATCAGCTTTGAGTAAAGCTGTGGTGGAATTTCATTTCACAGGTTGCGGAAGACACCGAGTGAAAGAGCCGCGCTGAAGGCGAGCCCTGGCCTCCTGCTGGAGGATTTGCCAGCCGCCTCTTCCACTCGTTACCCTCTCAAAGACAACACTGGGCACTCAGGACCCCCGACAGGCTAAGCATGAAACTCAATCACAGTGCTGGCATGGGGGCCCTGACCTGCATCATGCTCACTAAAGAAGTTTATGGTCTAAAGACGGAGTTCAGATGGTCAGAACAAAGGAGAGGAGGATGAGAGAGAAAGGAGTGAATCAGCAATAACTATAGATGAAAGTTAATATGGAGACTGTATTTGCGTGCTGAGGGAATCAGTGGTGCTTTTATAAAAGTATAAGGCTACTACAATAAAAAAATTTTGATAAAGAACCAGTTGCCAAGGATTACAAGCTTCGTGGTATCGAGTCTTAAAGATATTCAAGAATTTTATATATAATTGCAAGTAATCCAAGGAACCATTGACACCAATGGTCAATTTAGGATCATGGTGCATCTTGGAAACAGCCCAGATATTTAAGAGAAATCAAATAACTAAGATACCCCTAAATGTATGACAATATTGTAGCTTTTGATGAACACTGATCTAATTAGTCACCCCCAAAATGTAACACATTAAAATGAATTACAGTACAAGTGTAAAGAAGCTGTTACATCGATTAGAAGTTGACGCAAGCTGCTGGTATATGAAAAAATAATCTGTGGTAGAGGTGTTGTGGTTGTGAGCGAATTACTGTTTTTAAACAAATCTCTTTGGAGATCATCTAAATGAACAGTACTGTGTTTCCCAAAAGCAGATCGTAGAAACCACTGATACACATGGTCTCTACAATCATCTTAGGCTTGCGATGCTTCTGGGAAGTGCATCCCAGTTTTTTTTTTAAGTGAACAAATGTTTTAAAGTGAACAGGTCTTTTATGTGAACAAATCTCTTAAGTGAAAGGATCTTTTAAGTGCACAAATCTTTTAAGTGGACAAACCTTTTAAGTAAAAAAGATTGTTTTTCAAAAAATCATAAGCCTAAGTAGATCAGAAACCATTCACACCAATGGACTGTAAATTCAGCTTAGGCTTGTGATGCTTCTGGTAAATGCAGCCCAGATCTTTTAAGTAAAAGAATGTTTAAAGTGAACATTTTCTTTTTTTGTCCCTTGTGAAGAACATGACTGCTTTGATTGCTTTTTCTTGAATCTAAAGACTAATTATACCATAAGAAAACAGTACTTCAGCACTTTCTTGAAACCCATAGCTTATTTAGGTTGTAAATTATATTTCACCCCAGAAATAGCCAGTATTTCATGTGGTTGACTACCGCCTCACTAACACCACATTCTGGATATTTCTGACACTGTTCAGAGTAACAGCCTTAGCCTATAGCACTTGAATAAGAGAGAGAGAAAAGGACCCATAGCTCAATGTTTTTGTATAGGTGTATTGATGTGAAGGAATGTGTGCACATGGGTTTGTAAAAAATTGATGACAAGTAACATAGCCTTGTCTTTAGGACTTTAAGATGTCATACTTATATACATCTGCTGTAATCCATAAAAGCAATTCTCAACAAACATCAGAGCAACGGAACACTCTCCCAAGCAGACAAGTGCATAGTGCATCGTTCACAGAACTTTTTAGTGTTATTCTGTAGGAAAGTTATCAGGAGAATTCACATAAAAACTATACTTTCACCTCAAAAAGGCAAAAAAAGTAGATGTGATGGGAACTTTTCACATTTCTAGAGACAGAAATTAAACACGAATATCGTTTTGGTAAGTTAAATGTGCAGTGTCGACAAGACTTAGGAAAATCTCCAGTCAGCAACCACTGAGGAGGCTGTTAAAATGTCTAACTGTGGTATGAACCTGAAAACTTACATAATAAGATACA
This sequence comes from Sinocyclocheilus anophthalmus, assembly GCA_018155175.1. Taxonomy (NCBI): domain Eukaryota; kingdom Metazoa; phylum Chordata; class Actinopteri; order Cypriniformes; family Cyprinidae; genus Sinocyclocheilus; species Sinocyclocheilus anophthalmus. The sequence goes on from JADLZN010006490.1 coordinate 130,014, forward strand.
AAGCGACTAATGGTGTGTGCGCACCAAAAGCGAAGCAAATATTCGTATCGCGTTCGCTCTAGATCAGGATCTCAAATCTGGCTCGCAAGAAAGTGTATCTCACAGCCAGATTTGAGGATCCCTGCTCTAGATTACTCACAGGTTGTTTTTCGTGTCACTCGCACATATAAATCGTAATGCTCTCCTCCATTTTCTGATACAACTGGACTTGTCAAACCGGATGTGTCAATAAGCTCTTCACTGATTGGCTTGAATAATTAAATTAACTTTTGGTGTGTGAATTTAATTATGTGTGCAGGTAGATTACAAGTAAATGCAAAGATGCAAAGATGCAAATAGACATGAATTCATGTCAGGCGACGCGTGGTATTCACCTTAAGTTAAACGATTTAAACTCAAGCGAAAATTTGGCGCATTGCCACTTATTAAGAGCTTATTAACACGTCCAGTTTTACATGTCTGGTTGTATCAGATTTTTTTTATGTTGTTTTTATGTTGTTATTTGCGCAACTAATGATGATCCAATGATGATAACTCATGATGACCCAAAATTACAATTTTGGCCAATATGGTAAGATGAATGACTTTTAATAGTATGTGCCATAACATTGCATCATAATATTTTTAATTTATTTGGATAAAATAGTAAATTAAATTAATAAGTTAATTACAACACACTAAGTAAATCATCACAACAGTAAAAAAAAAAAAAGGATATTCAGGATTACGTTAAAGTTTTTAAAATTACTAATATTTTAAGGATGAACTTTAAGTGAGCATTAGACAGCGAAGGTAATAAAAAAAGCATGCACAATTAAATACATATCAACCAATGACTTCTCCACAAACCACCTGCATAAACCACCAATGACTTTTTAATGTGTACGATCCTTGAAATTATGGACGACCAGCATCTAATACAAAATACCACTGACAAGTGACAGAAAAAAAACACCCCACCTTGACTGTCTGCGACCCGCGATCTCATGAACCTTGAGGCAGTGATGTAATATTCATTGCACTCTGCAAGTTGATTTGCTTGCTGTTGCTTCCGCAGGAGCGCAAGAGGTTTAAGAAGAATGTGAAGCGGTTGGACCGGATGGAAGCTGAGGAAAATGGCTGCCCTTGGGTGAGACATCCAGCTGGGAACATCATTTAAATCCATTAGCTAGATATCATCAGACTTTCCCACTCACTTAGTAGCTATGTTATCACCGCTGCAGATGTGAAGCGGAATGGGGAGCGCAGAGTGAAATGGATTCCCAAGACGCCGCTTCTTCACACTGAATTACCAGAACCAAACCTCAGTAGATGGGCGGCTCACAAAACCTTCTCACCAAGCGGTATCACATGTGTTCCAGGCTCAACTTTTAAGTACAAATAATCGTATATGTGCAAGAGCTGGGTAAGAGAGTTCTGCTTATAAATAAAAACCTCACAGTAAAAAGTCAAGCAAGTGGTAAGACACACAAAGAACAATGTTGAAAATAACCAAGATTAATGAATGGTGGTTGAACTACCTTAAAAAAAACTTCTGGAGAACGGCGTCTGCTAGTGTTTACGTGCAGGTACATTTCCTTCTCGAAAGCCTTACTGATGAATACAAAACCTGAAGCCATTCAGCACACATCTGCTGCCTCATGGGCATAGTAGCCTATATGACTGCAGAAAACACAATAACCGAAAACACAGCCATATGAGGAATCATTTTCATTATGCTCCAGTAATGGATCAGAACAGTCATTATTGCCACTAATTCATGCTCTGCATAAACCAATATAATTAAGTATGCGAATATGCGATCACATGGGATCCTTGTAAGTGCTAAGCACACATGCACTAGGCATGCTAATGTCGGCATACTCACTAGAGTCACACGCTAACACTTTCGTTCCTCCGCAGCACTTTGTTTGATTTAACTTGATTAACTTTCTTGCCATATGTTTCCTATTATTTTTTCCATTAAACTCCATCGCTCTCCTTCCAGTCATGAAACATGATATCATTTGCTTCCTTCAGAATGTGGGATGAATCCAAATGATTTAAGTTCTGTTTTCTGACTGATGAACTTCCCATCTCTCATACGCTGCGAGAACAAGACGTCAATCCATAATTGGAAGCTCTCAAGCGTAACATACTCAGACTAATTAAAAGAACCAGAGCTAATGGCAAAACACGCCATACTGCGCTCTCCCCAAACAGGTTGTCCCTGATACAAGTCATTACAAGGGCTACACACACATACAGACACTCAGACTCCAAGGATCCTTTGCTCCATATGCAGACATTGATTTTATTACTTATGCTGGGTGTTTATGAAACTCTGGTCTGGTCACTGTTTGCAGTGTGTTTGTGGGGTGTATGTACGTATACCCACACACACACACACACACCACACATAGGAATCTACGCTTACACACAACCTGTTTTCTACACTGACATTAAGAAATGTTTCTTGAGCAGCAATTCTGTGTATTAGAATAATTTCTGAAGGATCATGTGCCACTGACGACTGGAGTAATGATGCTGAAAACTCAACTTTGATCACAGAAATAAATTACATTTTAAATATATTCAATTGTCAAATGTTTCCCTATATTATTGTTTTAACTGTATTTTTGAAACATTTGAATGGTAATGTAAAATCACATATATAAAAATTAGCAGCAGGAAAAAAATCCATTTATTATATATATTGTTTATGCAATACACTGAATATATAGTTGTTCAAACAGGACACGTTCTCACATTCTGCCTGTGTTATTTCAATGGCATGTCTATGCATCAGAAAAACACGTCTTGCTGCGTTGCAGTGTCTCACGGCATGAGCGCCACATTTTGAAGAGGCTGTGTCAAGTTAAAACGTATTAAACACGAGACTCTTGCATTCTGTTGCATTCAATTGCAGTCCAGCTGTTTTTGAATGCAAGAACGTGTCCTGTGTGAATACCTTCCTTACTTTTTCTACACTGCCTGCTCTCGGTAAATGTGGTTGGCATGTTGCCTGACAGAAGGTGGTACTTCATGCCTGAATTACTCAAATGGAAAATATCTCATTATTGATTTTACGTACAGGTCAAGACATATGTATAATTGCATTAATCACCAAAAAAGTAAATGCACTATGCTAATGCGTTAAATTGTAAGCCCAACAATATCTGCTGATTGGCTATGATTGTTACGTTACATAGAATTTGCTAATTAAATTGCTACATTTTCTTTTACATTTTTAATTTTGGAAAATTCGTTTTTATTGTTTTTTAATGTAATTTTATTTTTTTTTCCTACATGCCAATTTGCCTTGCATTCGGAACACTTCCCAAGCAGTGGGAAGTTTCCAAATGCTATACGAGACACTTCCATCATCACTTCATGGAATCATCAGCTGTTGGAGAAGAAAATGGTGCATTCTGACCCACTGCATCGAGCAGACCCGCACACACCCTCTCACATTCAGAGCGGGACTATTTTCTATTCCCTGATTAATGTGCTCATGCAAAGTCAAATGAAATTTGAGGACGTGTCTTTTTACATATGCAGATTTCTGCAGCACAGCCACACTGCAACACCGTTTTCATAAGCTCATTAGGAATGTGTACGTAGAAGCAGCACGGCTTGTACAATTTAACCCAAATTGATGGATTGCTCTCCAGGTATGCTAATAGTGGCCAGAGGCATTGTTATGGAACACAACACCCGTGCTTACGGGGCTGGAGGGTGTGTTCCTTTTTCCTCCCCTGAGAGGAAACAGACAGTCAACAGAGGATCCAGGGTGAGCAACAGCACCCCCAGCATAGAGAGAGAGACATTTTAATATATTACAGTGTGCATGTTTTATTACAGGAAATTAGCTCAGGCTGGCTATGAGGAGCACACAAGGCCATGTTTATTTTAAGAGCTGCGCAGAACAGAACATCAAAAATCGTTCCCATATTTCAGTGCAAATATCATTACTATAATAGCATACAACATCTTTTTCAAGCCACACTTAAATCAGAATATTGCATGCGTGGAGATATTTGCATAAACGCATGCCCACGACTTTGCCTTTGAGGCTTCGTGTCTTCCCCTTTTTAAGGGAAGAGCCCCGCTCTCATTTACACAAATCCATCAGCACTGACATTCAATCAATAACAGGGTTTATGGTACAAGGCCACAGGACAGTAAATTAGGCTTAAATCAAACAGCCCAAAGTGCAATTCAGGCCAAGTCACAACTTCTTCATGCAGATGAAGGAATTTTAATGACCAGTTGAAGGAAACGTCAGTAAAAAATGTAACTGTCAGAGCAATATACTGAGAAGACATGTTTGATTGGAATGCAGCCATAATCTGAGCAACCCCCCCAAAAAACCCCACACAATCTCCATATGTGTGCAAGGAGGATAGTGACAAAATACAGCAGAAAAGTCACATGAGAAGAGGCGTGGCTGTGATTGGCTGATGCCTGTATTGGAAATCAATCTATAAATCTGCATTAAACAAGGGGGTCTATAATATGGAATGAATAGTGAACTAATTCAGACTAATTACAGAGTTAACAACTATTAATTAATATAGTGGTGCATCTCAAAAAATTTGAATATCGTGAAAACATTTTTTTTTGTAACATTTCAAAAAGTGAAACTTTCATATATTCTAGATTCATTACATTTAAAGTAAAACATTTCAAAAGTTTTTTTGTTATAAATTTGATGATTAGAACTTACAGCTCATAAAAGTCAAAAATCCAGTATCTCAAAATATTAGATTATTTCCTAAGATCAATCAAAAAAAGTATTTGCAAAACAGAAAAGTTCAAGTTTTTTTAAAGTATGTTCATTTATGCACTCAAAACTTGGTCGGGGCTCCTTTAGCACAAATGACAGCATCAGTGAGGTGTGGCATGGAAGCGATCAGCCTGTGGCACTGCTGAGGCACTATTGAAGCACAGGCTTCTTTAATAGCGGCCTTCAGCTCATCTGTATTGTTGAATCAACTGTTTCTCATCTTTCTCTTGAAAATATCCCATAGATTCCATATGGGGTTCATGTCCAGTCATTTTGGCCTGGCCAATCGAGCACAGTAACACCATGGTCATTGAACCAGCTTTTTGTACCTTTGGCAGTGTGGGCAGGTGCAAGTCCTGCTGGAAAATGATATCAGCATCTCCATAAAGCTTGTCAGTAGATGGAAGCATAAAGTGCTCCAAAGTCTCCTGGTAGATGGCTGCATTGACTTTGGACTTGATAAAACACAATGGACCAACACCAGCAGATGTCACGGCACCCCAAATCATCACTGATTTTGGAAACTTCACACTGGACTTCAAGCCGCTTGGATTCTGTGCCTCTCCAGTCTCCAGACCTTGATTTCCAAATGAAAAGCAACATTTACTTTTATCTGAAAAGAGGACTTTGGACCACTGGCAACAGTCCAGTTCTTCTCCTTAGCCCAGGTAAGACGCCCTCTTAACGTTGTTTTCGTCAGAAGTGCTTGGTTAGCCCTTTTTCCTGAAGACGTCTGAGCGTGGTGATTCTTGATGCACTGACTCCAGCTTCAGACACTCCTTGTGAAGCTCTCCCAAGTGCTTTTTGAAATCGTCTCTTTTTTTTTTCTGACATATTCTCAAGTTTTGTGGACATCCTGTTGCTTTTTGCCACCTTTCCTACCAAATTTCTCCTTCCAGTCCACTTTGCCTTTATATGCTTTGATACAGCATCTGTGAGCAGCCACCTCTTTTCATTAGGGCTGTCACGTTAATGCGTATTTACGACACCCCACCTCGTCCAAACCTCTGCAGCAATTCTGGCAGCACTCATACATCTATTTCCCAAACACAACCTCTGGATATGACGCTGAGCACGTGCACTCATCTTCTTTGGTCGACCATGGCGAGGCCGGTTCTGAGTGGAACCTGTCCTGTTAAACCGCTGTATGGTCTTGACAACGTGCTGCAGCTCAGTTTCAGGGTCTAGGCAATCTTCTTATAGCCTACGCCATCTTTATATAGAACAACAATTCTTTTTTTTCAGATCCTCAGAGAGTTCTTTGCCATGAGGTGCCATTTTGAACTTCCAGTGACCAGTATGAGAAGTGAGAGCGATAACACCAAATTTAACACCTGCTCCCCAATCACCCGAACCTGAGACCTTGTAACACTAATTAGACACATGACACCAGGGAGAGAAAATGGCTAAATGGGCCCAATTTGGACATTTTCACTTAAAGGTGTACTCACTTTTGTGGCCAGCAGCTTAGACATTAATGGCTGTGTGTTGAATTATTTCGAGGGGACAGCAAATTTACACTGTTATACAGGCTGTACACTCACTACTTTACATTGTATCAAAGTGTAATTTCTTCAGTGTTGTCACATGAAAATATATAAAATATTTACAAAAATGTGAGGAGATGTGTACTCACTTCTGTGAGATACTTGTATAACTTCAAATATAAATATTGTAGTATTTGCTGCTTGGTCACAATCCCACGTGTGAGGTAAATTCCGTTTAATATGCCTTTAACTCTGTGAAACTCTGTGAAAGTATGTAAACACCAAATTGGAAGAACCTAAACCCAGAGAGGGAACATTGCCTAGACATTTCAGAAGTTCAACACACATCATTGGCGAAGACAGCTCTTCTGAACATTCTTATATGCACACAACAAACTAATTACCAATATGTATTTACATATTAATTCTCTGTAATCTGGCTTCTGCCCTTGCCTTCTGCAACCATCCTTGCGTTATTTATATCCATACCTACACACACTAATGCTGAGACGACAAGCACTCATCCTCACTAAAAAAGGGGATTTGTAAAGCATGGCAACATGCAAGCAATCATTGGATGGATTTAAAGCATCGATCACACGTTATTTAATTTGTGTGAGTGGAGTATGAATCTTAAATGCCTTGCATGGCCTTGAGCAGTTATGTAATCATAAACGAGCCGTAACGGTTGCCGGGCACGCGGCTTTGGAATAAATTAAAAATGGGGGAAAATGTATTTACAGGCTCTGTCATCATTAATGAAAAACAGAAAATAGCCCTCCCACCCCTTAACATAATGGAACGGTCTAAATCGCTTACTATGATTTATATTGGCTCCTCCACCCAGCCCCCAAAATCCTTAATCGATACGGGGGATAACGGCTGATTTCTCCGCTATCCTCTCCCTCTCTCCACAGGGATGTTGGCCGCATCTGAAATCTCCTTCCCATCCTAGTTTCTAAACCAGCTCTCTCACTCAGAGTGTCTGCCCCTCTCTAGCTTTATGGGGCAAACAAACACCGGGGTTGGTTGCTGCTCTGCCAGCCGAGAGCCTGGAGACAGTAAAGAGGGTTGTCAGTGAGGCCGGGCTGGCCTCATGTGATAAGACTTAGTGTACAAATCCAGGGTGGCAATTTAATCCGAGCCATCCTGCAGCACTTCCTATCACTAACACCAACTACTGTAGAAGTGCCTCGGTCTCTGTATTCTATCATAAACACAGATACACACAGAGGCCCCATTGGGAGAGAGAAATAAGACCCGTCTGTTCTTAAAGGGCATTCGACTTCAGACGCGCTCGGGGGACTTCGGGATGCAGGAATTCAATGTCAATGGTGATGATCCTTCTTCTAATAAATAACTTTTATATCAGAGTGAAACAATAACAACACACAATGCCAATTTGGAAAATAAAGAAGAAACTTATCTGGAGCATGTGTGTTTACCAATAAGCCATGGCTCCATTTATGTTGACATGCTCATATGGAAGATGAAGGTTTGAATCTTACTACTGCCTTTTTCCCCCCAAAAAGTGGTCAAGGTTCGGCTGGTTAGCATGTTTTAACTACGAAACCATCTTTCTCCATTTACAGCCATTAAAAAAAATAATTGCTTGCAACACAAATAATAGTAATAATAATAATATTTATATGAACTCCAAAAGCTTGTAGTCAGCCAGATACATTTTTTTTATAAAGATATAAAGTTTTTCAGAAAGGACACATTAAAGAGTTCAAAAGTGACAGTATTTTATATTTTTCAGTATTTTTACAGCATACAAGTCTTTTATAATGTTACAAAAAAATATGTTTCAAAATAAATTTGTCTTTGAAATTTCTATTAAATAATAATCCCTGAAAAAAATGTTCACAGCTCTACACAAAATATTAGAAAAAGCATAATACGAAGAAATATTTTTTTTACTCACAAATCACTGTAGATTGATTTCCTTAAGGATTATGTGACCTTGAAGACTGGATTATGGTTGCTATCTTCCAGCTTTACCATCCAGGAAAACTTCCATATTTTCAAATATCTTAAAATGTATATATAAAAATTGAAATTTTAAATTGTATAATATGATATATGATATGATATATGAAATGGTGTAGCTGGAAAATAGAGTTTTAAGTTCCGAAATTTACAATGTTTTCATAGTAACTCCATGATCTATTTAACTCATAGATCAATAAAAATGTGATTCAACATGATATGACCTCTTTAAAATGCCTCATATATTAGGTAACACGGATAAAATCTGTACTGAGAATGTATGTTCAGAGCTGTCTCTAAGCACTAGAAGTTTCCCTGAAGACTATAACTGTGAAGAATCCAGAAAAACACATGTTTGTGTCACCAGGGATGTCAAACTGCACAACAGAGACATGCTGTAAACTAACAAAAAATGCACTAAACATTTTTTATCCTGTATCAAAGACAAGCATGACATTGTATGGGTATCAGACCATAGTAGTGGAGATTTTTGAGATTTTTCTTTCGCAGGTAGTATAATTGTATATACAGTGGGGAAAAAAAGTATGTAGTCAGCCACCAATTGTGCAAGTTCCCCCACTTAAAAAGATGAGAGAGGCCTGTATTTTTCATCAGAGTGTTTCCTCAACTATGAGAGACAAAATGAGACAAAAAATCCAGAAAATCACATTGTAGGATTTTTAAGAATTAATTGGTAAATTCCTCTGTAAAATAATTATTTGGTCACCTACAAACAAGCAAGATTTCTGGCTCTCACAGACCGGTAACTTCTTCTTTAAGAGGCTCCTCTGTCCTCTACTGGTTACCTGTATTAATGGCATCTTTTTGAACTTGTTATCAGTATAAAAGACATTTGTCCACAACCTCAAACAGTCACACTTCAAACTCCACTATGGCCAAGACCAAAGAGTTGTCAAAGGACACCAGAAACAAAATTTTAGACCTGCACCAGGCTGGGAAGACTTCTTGGTGTGAAGAAATCAACTGTGGGTGCAATTATTAGAAAATGGAAGACATATAAGACCACTGATAATCTCCCTCGATCTGGGCTCCACGCAAGATCTCATCCCGTGGGGTCAAAATGATCACAAGAACGGTGAGCAAAAATCCCAGAACCACACGGGGGGGATCTAGTGAATGACCTGCAGAGAGCTGGCACCAAAGTAACAAAGGCTACCATCAGTAAGACACTGCGCCGCCAGGGACTGAAATCTTGCAGTGCCAGACGTGTCCCCTGCTTAAGCCTGTACATGTCCAGGCCCATCTGAAGTTTGCTAAAGAGCATTTGGATGATCCAGAAGAGGAATGGGAGAATGTCATATGGTCAGATGAAAAAAAAATAGAACTTTTTGGTAAAAACTCAACTTGAGGAGAAAGAATGCTGAGTTGCATCCAAAGAACCATACCTACTGTGAAGCATGGGGGTGGAAACGTCATGCTTTGGGGGTGCTTTTCTGCATAGGGGACAGGACGACTGCACCGTATTGATGGGATGATGGGGCCATGTATCGTGAGATTTTGAGTGAAAACCTCCTTTCATCAGCAAGGGCATTGAAGATGAAATGTGTCTGGGTCTTTCAGCATGACAATGATCTTAAACACACCGCCCGGGCAACGAAGGATTGGCTTCGTAAGAAGCATTTCAAGGTACTGGAGTGGCCTAGCCAGTCTCCAGATCTCAACCCCATAGAATATCTTTGGAGGGAGTTGAAAATCCGTATTCCCCAGCGACAGCCCCAAAACATTACTAATCTAGAGGAGATCTGCATGGAGGAATAGGCCAAAATACCATCAACAGTGTTTAAAAACCTGTGAGACTTACAGAAACGTTGGAACCTCTGAAATCTTTGCCACCAAGGGTATATATACAGTGGGGGAAAAAAGTGTTTAGTCAGCCACCAATTGTTCAAGTTCTCCCCCTTAAAAAGATGAGAGAGGCCTGTTATTTTCATCATAGGTATACCTCAACTATGAGACAAAATGAGAAAAAAAAATCCAGAAACTCACATTTTGTAGGATTTTTAAAGAATTTATTTATTAAATTATGGTGGAAAATAAGTATTTGTCAATAACAAAATTTAATCTCAATACTTTGTTATATGCCCTTTGTTGGCAATGACAGAGGTCAAACGTTTCTGTAAGTCTTCACAAGGTTTTCACACACTGTTGCTGGTATTTTGGCCCATTCCTCCATGCAGATCTCCTCTAGAGCAGTAATGTTTTGGGGCTGTCGCTGGGCAACACGGATTTTCAACTACCTTTTTGGGGTTGAGATCTGGAGACTGGCTAGTCCACTCCAGGACCTTGAAATGCTTCTACCGAAGCCACTCCTTCGTTGCCCGGGCGGTGTGTTTTGGATCATTGTCATGCTGAAAGACCCAAACACGTTTCATCTTCAATGCCCTTGCTGATGGAAGAAGGTTTTCACTCAAAATCTCATGATACATGGCCCCATTCATTCTTTGGTTTACACGGATCAGTCTTCCTGGTCCCTTTGCAGAAAAACAGCCCCAAAGCATGATGTTTCCACCCCCATGCTTCACAGTAGGTATGGTGTTCTTTGGATGCAACTCAGCATTATTTCTCCTCCAAACACGACAAGTTGAGTTTATACCAAAAAGTTCTATTTTGGTCTCCTCTGACCACATGACTTTCTCCCATGCCTCCTCTGGATCATCCGGATGGTCTTTGGCAAACTTCAGACGGTCCTGGACATGTACTGGCTTAAGCAGGGGGACACGTCTGGCACTGCAGGATTTGAGTCCCTGATGGCGTAGTGTGTTACTGATGGTAGCCTTTGTTATTTTGGTCCCAGGTCTCTGCAGGTCATTCACTAGTTTCCCCCCGTGTGGTTCTGGGATTTTTGATCACAGTTCTTGTGATCATTTTGACCCCACTGGGTGAGATCTTGCGTGGAGCCCCAGATCGAGGGAGATTATCAGTGGTCTTGTATGTCTTCCATTTTCTACTAATTGCTCCCACAGTTGATTTCTTCACACCAAGCTGCTTACCTCTTGCAGATTCAGTCTTCCCAGCCTGGTGGAGGTCTACAATTTTGTTTCTGGTGTTTTTTGACAGCTCTTTGGTCTTGGCCATTGGTGGAGTTTGGAGTGTGACTGTTTGTGGACAGGTGTCTTTTATACTGATATACTTTTTCAAACAGATGCCATTAATACAGGTAGTGAGTGGAGGACAGAGGAGCCTCTTAACGAAGAAGTTACAGGTCTGTGAAATCTTGCTTGTTTGTAGGTGACCAAATACTTATTTTACAGAGGAATTTACCAATTAATTCTTTAAAAATCCTACAATGTGATTTTCTGGATTTTTTTTTCTCATTTTGTCTCTCATAGTTGAGGTATATATATGATGAAAAAGTACGGCCTCTTCTCATCTTTTTAAGTGGGAGAACTTACACAATTGGTGGCTGACTAAATACTTCTTTTTTGGCCCCACTGTATATATATATATATAGATTCATTCTAAGGCACAGATTAGTTTCCAACCAAAACACAGCTATATCAGAAACAATTTATACTTGTCCTTGTTGCCCTTTATGTGACTGGGATTTCTGACAGCGCAATGAGAGAGTTTGTTACAAGTAGATACTAACAGCGCTCAACAGTGCACTGACCTGTGGGGTGATACTTCTGACAAAGAGCCAGCAACATAAGAGACTGTGTGTGTGCACGCATGAGGAGAGAGGAACTTCACTAGTGTCCTTGGCACTTTAATGAGGTAGAAAGACAGAGGGTGAGAGGCGAGGTCACATCAGGGTCAACTCTGGATCAGCAGCCCTATTAAGTGGTCCAGACACACAACTTTAATGAAATCAACCAGAGAAGAGGCCAGCAGCAACCAGAGGAGCTGCTTTCGAAATCACAGCACAGCCTTATATTTATTCAGAAACTGTTTAGTGTGATTGGCTTTGTATGAAGAAGCCTGATTCTTTCATTAAAATACCCTTGCCTTGTGAATGGCTGATGGGTGCGTGTTTGTTCCTGCATACGTTTTTCTTTCACTGTCTCTCATCACAAATTCAGCGAGTTCGAGATTTCTTATCTAAACAGAGGCAGGCGTCTGACAGATGGATGCTGACAAGCATGTTTCGAATTTAAATCCAACACCTCGGGGGAAAGGATGTAGTTTGCATTCAAGCCAAACTATGTCTGATGTCTTTAAGGTGTTGAACATCTTCCCTGTGAGTGAAGTGCACGGGCAATCAATTGCATTTGGCTGCAGCATGGAGGGAAAGCAAATTGTATAAACCCTAAAGAAGAAGAAAAAGGAGGAGAAGAACAACAACATAACAAAAACAAGGAGGAGAAGAAGAAGAAGACGAAAGGGACAGCAACTTTACTCAGAGAGTCAAGGTTTGGGTAGTTAGCATGGTTTAACTATAACTTTTGCTGGCAGCAAAAAAGCATCTTTATCCACTGATGGCCATTAAAAATTAGCAGTGTATTCTTATGGAATAAATCAATCAATCAAATATATCAATAATATATAATTATAGATGTTTTAATCATAGTTTTTGTTTTTTGATGAAAAAAAATCTTTAAAATTAGTCAATGTTAAATCATGTTATATTAATTAATCTTAGTCAATTTTACTCAAAGATGGAATGTAATTTAAGACAAAGAAATTAAATTTTAAATCATTAGAAAGTTTACATTTACATTTAGTCATTTAGCAGAACCTTTTATCCAAAGCAACTTGACAATGGGGCAATACATAAGGATCTTTTTAAAGGGGTCATATGATGCGATTTTCATTTTTTTCCTTTCTCTTTGGAGTGTTACAAGCTCTTGGTGATAAAGAAGATCTGTAAAGTTGCAAAAACTAAAGTCTCAAATTTCAATAGATATTCTTTATAAAAGTTAAGAGTCCGCCACACCTACCTAAAACGGCTCGTTCAACACACCCCAACATATCTACCTCACTATGTGGGGAGATTTGCATAACGCCACCCAAATGTTCACGCAAAGAAGAAGGTTGTAACTTTTATTCTCGCTGTAGTTTGTTGCCACTGCCGCCTGTTCGTGAGACACCTGTGGTTTCGTTGTGAAGTGAAACTACTTTGTTTGTTCTTCCAAAAGAGGACGATATCCGCTTCGTCATGTCTGGAGCTGATCCGTGCTGGTCGCAGAGGGAATACTTCAACTTTGCGCTTTGGATCGCCGGATTGGCTTTCACTGTTTTCACCGCTCCTTTGCCGGGACCGCCGCTCTCGACCCCGCCGCCTCAGCTCACTCCTGCCCGGCTTCAGCTCACGCTAAGCCAGGGCTTTCGCTCACGCTAGGCTGCTGTGTTTTTCGTTGTTAAAGTGAAACTACTTTGTTTGGCCTTCTAAAAGAGGATGATATCGCTTCGTCATGCCTGGTGTTGATCTGTGCTGGTCGCTGAGGGAATATTTCAACTTAGTGCTGTGGATCGCCGGCACATTTTCTGGAGGACTGTTTCTGATCCTGGGAGAGTAACGTTCGACTAAAATGCCGGCAGTTCTGACTCAACGCAAGTACGTTTTCTTTTATCATTTGCCAATGATGATTCAAACGCGACTTTTGAGCAGTGTAGAGTAGCACTTGTTGTTTGTCAATTCTCCGATCACAAATGAAGACATGGTTTTATGTTTACGCGGCGCGATATGCAACGCAACGCGTAAAAAGACAGTATAAGTCATTATAATCAGTAATTATGTCCCCACTGGATGCAACAAATGCCTCGTTTGTAATGGTTTTTAATGTTTTTGTCTCGACGCTCCTGCCAGGACACGGCATCACAATATGGTAAAGGACGTAACATTCCGTCACACGCTTGAGGAATTCAGACAATCACAACGCACTGGATAGCTGACCAATCACAGCACACCTCACTTTTTCAGACCTATGAGTTTTGTAAAAATCGACGCTTTTCAGAAAGGCTGGGCATAGAGGAGTAACAATAATGTACAGTTTTTGGAAAATAATGTGTTTTTTGAACCTTGACGCATTGCATTACACCAAATACACAAAATAATGTTCTTTTTAGCAGCATCATATGACCCCTTTAAAGCGCAAACAAGACACAGGAAGTGCTCGTTCATACCAAGTTTTCCGGCATTGTTATATGTGACCCTGGAGCACAAAATCAGTGTTAAGTCGCTGGGGTATATTTTGTAGCAATAGCCAAAAATATATTGTATGGGTCAAAATTATTGATTTTTACTTTTTTGCCCACATCATTAGGATATTAAGTAAAGATCATGTTCCATGAAGATATTTTGTAAATTTCCTACTGTAAATATATTAAAACTTAATTTTTGATTAGTAATATGCATTGCTAAGAACTTCATTTGGACAACTTTTTAAAGGCAATTTTCTCAATATTTTGATTTCTTTTTTGCACCCTCAGATTCCAAATTTTCAAATAGTTGTATCTTGGCCAAATATTGTCCTATGCTAACAAACCATACAACAATGGAAAGATTATTTATATTCAAGTTGATGGGGTAATTGTAGAAGAAACTAGCTGGATGGTGAAATCATGCTGTAGAATTGGAGTGGCAGGGAAGACAAGAAGCTCCGTCTTTGCCAGATTGAGCTATAGGTGATGTTCTTTCATCCATGCCGAGATGTCCGCCAGGCAGCTCGAGATCTGAGTAGGTACCATTGGATCATCTGGTTGAAATGAAAGAGCTGTGTGTCATCAGCATAGCAATGGTAGGAGAAGCCTTGTGCCTGTATGATGGGACCCAGTGATATAGTGTATATGGAGAAGAGGAGATGTCCAGGAACTGATCCCTGAGGAACCCCGTTACCAGTTGATGTGCTTTGGATACCTCCCCCTCCCCAGGCCACCTTGAAAGACCTACCAGTGAGATAGGATTCAAACCAGCAAAGTGGAATCCCTGTGATGCCCAGTGATGAGAGGGCTGACAAGAGGATTTGATGATTGACAATGTCAAAAGCAGCAGATAGATCCAGCAGAATAAGAACTGATGATGTGGAATCAGCTTTTGCAATCCGCACGGCTTCCATGTGGATTGCAAAAGAAAGTGCTAAATTATTCAAAATATTACTGTTAAAACTGTTTTAAATATTAATTTAAAAGTATAAACATTTAACATGAAAATCTTTATGCTTAAATTGTTCATTATCTGTGTTTTAATGTGTTGCCATGGAAAGATGATGACTTACACATTAATATATGGATATATGGTTAATATATTATTGATCACACACAC
>JADLZN010006491.1:0-48778 GCA_018155175.1 Sinocyclocheilus anophthalmus
TAACATGTAATTTTTGTTAAACTTTTAAAAAATTGATGTGAAAATGTATAAGTTTCATGATTTTAATTAATTAGACATGCTTTTTAATTAATAAAATTGTATTTAACTATTAAAAAGGAGTCGAGAAAAATGTAAACGAAAAAAGAAAAACGGAATCCTGAAAAATTAAAACGGAATTTAGGAACCTATTTAGGCCCTAACTATCCCTCAGCCTTGCTGCGCCCCCCAGTTTGGGAACCACTGCTTTATTATTTTAAATGGATACATTAATCGTGCTTATTATATCTTTTTTTTTTGTTAAAGTGGAAATCAGTATACTAAATGATGTAAACTTGACTGACTGATTCACTTCCACTTTAAAGGGATATTTGTTGTTTTATTTATTTTTATTTATACTATTTATAATTGCTGTGCATTTACTTGCCTGTCAGTTGAGTTTGTGGCAAAACATTTTGCAGTGTTTACATGTTTATTACTGCATAAAAGTTATTAAAATAGATGTTTAATTTCATAAAGTACAAGTTGATTTCAAAATGCACCTACATTTTTTTCATTTTGTGTTTTTCAGTTAAATAAAAGATTCCCTATATATTTCATCATTGAGGAATTCTTTTAAAAAGTCTAAAAATCTCGTCTCGTCTCGTCTCGTCTCGTCTCCTCGGTCTGAGTTGGGGAGATCAAATGTGCCGATAACGTTCATGTACTAACAAAAACATCTAGAATGTATCTTTTATTCTCCAGTACTGAAAGCAGAACCGATAAGGGAGCTCTTGATATGTGTTGTGACACAGCTCTTGCAAATTAACGTTACCTTTCTGGTGTCTGTCATTTCAAAGCCGAAGTAATCTCATATTACATACGTTTGTCTTTAGTATTAATTTGCCTATTTTTTTTTTCAATGGTGGGCGTTTACGCAGTTGGCTAGAGCAGTGCTGATTGGGGAGAACGGAGGTACGCTCACTCTATTGGTTAGTAAGGCTGCCACTCAATGCTGGCAGTCTTGTATATGCTCTGGAACAGAGTAATATCACGTTCACATCGCAGGCTTTGCGATTAGCAAACCACAACGTCTCAAATCGCTAATCTCTCTATATAAATTAGACACATTATATGAAATGATCCATATTATAGATTAGTGTTTTTGCCCCTTTTTCAAATCGACACGCCACCTTTAACAAAACAACTCAACAACTTTTTGAGTTTTCCACTTGTAAATATGACTTTGTTTGTGTCATTCATGTGCTCTGAACTCATAATTACAATATTTCTGACTCACTTGAAGGGCACATATAAGAAACAATAAATTATGTATATTAAATCAATTAATAGTCTTTCCGGGGCTGATTTGTATATTCAGTTGAAATATTCAGTTTTAATTGTTTATTTTTGTTTAAATTTTTACTATACAAATAATTTCAAATTAGTTTGACAGGGAATAATACACTGTAAAAAAATATTACTGGAGTATGTGAAAATGCCATGTCAGAGCTCTGATTCTCTGTGTGGAGGAAATCAACACTATAATTATATACATTTATGATAAATGATTCACGGTCTGGGTGGAATCGCGGGTCCAGTAATTGGTGACCTGTGCTCTAGTGTGTAGTCGCCTTTAGTCGACCCCGCTCTTCCACCTGTAATTACCTCACTAATGACTGTAAAGCTAAACAATGATCTGTGTTTAGTTTATAACACTGCTAATCAGGTCTATTGTCCAGTGTTACGCCCTCAACGCCACACTTGCAGTAGTTCAGTGTCACTGCTTCTGCCAACCGGCTGCGTCATGTGATTTCATCACTAATTATGAGCCTCCAGACGGCGGGAGGATTTACAGGTCAGCTCTGTATCAGCTCCACATAAACATTCCCTCGCATCCCACCATGCGATCCCATCTTACGCCTCGGTCCTTCACTCTTTTTACGCACTGGCTGTCCGCTGATGGAGCCCTTGCAGTAAATTGAAAAGGATGATGGTCTGACAGTTTGATGATAGTAATTATCTTCTCAGCACTGGCTCTAACATTTTCACAATGATCAACGGATGCGCCGAGGCTGGTTGGACGGACTGTTTCTGTGTGAAGTGCTGCAGCTAATTTGGTAGCCACAAAAAAGACAGTCCCTCTGAATATACGAACACTGAAGACAAAAGAAACTTACAGGCTCTCTGCTTTACTGCTGATTGTGTGTTTTAAAGATGTACGGGTTCGTTTCGTCCCGGAGGCAACTAAGCGGACACCCAGGGGTCGGACGACCGGACGTGGTAAATTAATTGATGTTCTCAAATAAATTTTACAAAATCTTTCAAGATTTCTAAATAGTCCCACCGAGCAATTCTCTCTCTAAGCTGCATGAGTGCGCTGCTGCGTACTTCAGATGTTGCCCCCATGAAGACGGAGACAAATTCATGCTGAAGACAAACTTAAAAAGCTGTGCATTTTTTTTCTCAGATTTCAGAGTAAAATTGATAGCATCCATCCATTCATATGCCAATTGATACTTAGATTTCACATTCATAGCAGCACATATAGCAGCCCACAGAGGCAGTGAAATTATTATTAATTCATTTACAATATAAAGCATATATTTATAAATATCAATTTAATATATATATATATATATATATATATTCATTGTGGTGGCAAAATTACCCGCGCTAAGACGCAGGCGATTAGTTTTTTTCAGTTTAACGCATTAAAAATATTTAACGCAATTAACTCAGGGGTGGGGCTAGGGTTGGCCACCCCACTCACAACTGCTGCTTCTGTCACTTTTTCTCTTAACAAGAAGTGCATTTATTCAGTCGCAGAACAGGGCTGTCACGATTATGAAATTGGCTGCCGATTAATTGTCTAACAATAGTCACGGTTATTGCGATTAATTGTCTGTTTTAGGGCTTTGCCGATTATGCCGATTATCACGATTAATTGTCTGTTTTATGGCTTTCATTATATAACTGAGATGTTATCTTTTAATCTTTTTGAGTTATTATTTTGCAGCGTAAGATTATATAGAGTATTCCAAATTCTAAGAATTGGCCAATACCGATCCAAAACCAGTTTTTTTTTTTTTTCCTACACCACTACAGAATATCAATACTGTGTTTGTGGAACTAATGGGCACTCTTTTAAACCCTTTGTTAAATGCAATCCACTAAATACTCACTTCCTTATTACAGAGAAAAAGTACATTTGAATAAAAATATATAAGCTACATGAATTAAACTAGCTGACTGTATAATTTAGCAGCAAAAACAATATCTTGAAAAAAAATATTTGGTGCACATTATACAATTTAAACATGTTTATTCTGTTAACTATTTGTATTCTTACAAAATACATTCATGAATAGATAAAAATCATGAGAAAAAGAAACCTAGGCTTCTAATAATCTTTCTGTTTGTGATAATTCCTTCCTTCCTTAAACTTAAAGTATTAAAGGAAGATGAGTTTCTGTAAACCTAAATCTGTCCCTTACATTAAGATATGGAATGGTTTCAGATGATATAGCAGGGCTCCAGACTGCCACCATTTTTTCTGTCTGTGCGACTAAATTTTGTGTGCGGTCGCTCTGGCGCGACCACCACGTTGGTCAACTCATAAGCGCTGCAATTTCTGTTGCATATGAGAAACATCAAACGACAAATGAAACTGAAAGCATAGAGTGCTTAGAGCAGTGTTTCTCAACTGGGGGTACATGTACCCCTAGTGGTCTGTCACGTAGTTGCAGGGGGTCCGCTGAATCATTATAAAAATGTTTAAAGGGGTCATACAATGCAATTTCAAGTTTTTCTTTCTCTTTGGAGTGTTACAAGCTGATTATGTATAGATAAGATCCCTGAAGTTGCAAATACTAAAGTCTCAAAAACAAAGAGATATTCTTTATAAAAGTTAAGACTTTTCCACACCCTCTTAAAATGCCTCGTTCAAACACGCCCCCACATGTCTACTTCCTATGTGGGAAGGTTTGCATAACGCCGTCCAAATGTTCACCCAAAGAAAGAAGGCGTAACTTTTCCTTGTTCCTGTCCACCCGCCCCGCCATGTGTTAGAAGACGCTGTGTGTCAAAGGCGACACTATAAAATCAGTGTAGTCCCACAGACTAGTTCCAACACTTCAAACCAAATATTCAGATGTGTGCAGCGCTTTTTACGGAGGATGAGGACTGTTTCCTGGTAGAGTAGACTATAATGCCGGTGTTCTGACAAATAATGCCGACTCACAGACTGTAAGTACGTTTTCATATTTAAGGATTTGCCACTGATGATTCAAACGTGAGTTTTTTGGGCAGTGTAGAGTAGCTCTTGTTGTTTGTCGTTTCTCCGATCATGAATGCAGACATGGTTTTATGTTTACTTGGCGCGATGCAACGCAACGCATAAAATGACAGTATAAATTATTATAATCCATAATTCTGTCCCCACTGGATGCAACAAATGCCAAGATTATAATGGGTTTTATTGTTTTTGTCTAGTCGCTCCGGGACACGGCATCAACAGTATGTGAAGGGTTGTAACTTTCCGTCACAGATACGCGGGGCGGGGCATAGAGGATAAAAAATAATTAACAGTATGTGGAAAATAATGTTTTTTGTACCTTAAACTGCATAAACACATTTCATTGCACCAAATACACAAAGTAATGTTCTTTTTAGCAACCTCATATGACCCCTTTAAACTCGAGCATCATTGGTAATGTTATGTTTTAGTGATATCAAACAAAAGTCATTTTATTTGTTTTGTTGATTTTTAAATATAAAACTTAAAGTGATTTATGTGTCAGTAGTTTTTGAACATCTCCAGCACATTTGAGCATTACCGTGATAATACTGATAACCGTGAAAATTTTGGTATGATCGTATATTTACATATATAAGTATAACCGTGATAAGAAATTTTCATACCGTTACATCCCTAATTATGTGTGTGGTATATATATTATTCATAGATATATATATATATATATATATATATATATATTATAATATATCGATAATGTATATATATATATATATGTATAGATATATTGATATATATCTATTATATCACCATTTTATATATGTTTGTGTGTATGTGTGTGTGTGTGTATAATATATACACACACACACATATTCAATTTACATATATTTAAAATGTATATCTATTTAGTTTAAATTAGATTTTGAATCCAGTATTTTCTGTATGTCTCCAATTTTTGGGCCCAATGCTAAATATCATGTTTCTGCAAGGTGGCTGAAGGTTTCGCCCTTTTTTCGCCCAATTTATTTGGGTTTTTGCTGACAAGAACAAAATTACAGAAACATTTCAAAAAATCATCCCAGTATAGTTTGGTCACTGTTTATGGCCAATGTGGTGCGCTGTGGGTTTCATCTTTTTTCAAGTCTTCGACCAAGTCTGTCTGTTGTTGTTCTGTTTTATTCTTGTTCTGGTGACCGCAACACCAGCTAACATAACTCCATTGATTCCTCTGCTGCTGTTCCCATGGCACTCGTCGCTTTGGGGGTTAAAGGCTTGTTTGAGTGAAAGGTGTAGACCGTGCTTGTGTTACAACCCGTTTGATAACTTGTCTGTAACCAAAATGTGAACGGAATACACAGATGGTCAGCATGTGTTTGGGGGACTCGTTGACCTCCACTTTGCTTGATAATTGGTGTCGATCAGGATTGTTTAATTTTCCTAAACGGCTTTTGGGAAGTGCATAGAAATACTAATTCCCCCCCCCCCCCCCCCCTTTGAAATTACTGACCATTTTTACTCCAAGGCCATCCAAGACATAGATGAGTTTTTGTTTCTTCATCAGAATAGATTTGGAGAAATTAAGCATTACATAACTTGCTCACCAATGGATCATCTGCAGTGAATGGGTGCCGTCAGAGTGAGAGTCCAAACAGCTGATAAAAACATCACAAAAGTTAAAATGCTTTAATTATGAGTTTGTTTCTCACAAGCATGCAGCTTTTTGCTTAGATGTTGATTTGTGGTCATGTGGATTACTTGTTGATTATTGATACTCATTCTGACGGCACCCATTCACTACAGAGGACCACCATTGGTGCAAGTGATGGAATGCTACATTTCTCCAAATCTGTTCTGACAAAGAATCCAACTCATCTACATACATCTTGGATGGCCTGAGGATGAGGACATTTTCATTATTTTCAATAAAATGTTTCATTAAACATTTAGAAATTACAACATAAATCATAAATATATAGGAAATGGTAAGTGTGTGTGCAGGTTTGAGCATGCATTTGTGTGCGTACAGGTGTTTGCGTATGTGCAACTAGCTGTCTAAACCGTTTAGATGTCTGATAATTTCAATAGATTAGATCCCTGAAGCTGTTTTTATAATCCTCGTTTTATCCCTCGACATGTCACCATTACTTTTCTCTGTTGTATAAATATGGCTAATAATCTGCCATCTCCCAGGGAAACGACTAGGATGTGTTGATCTCCGTGGAAACCACTGGGGACTGAACCACTGTTATTTTCCAGGCACATAGTCTTTGAACAACAGTATCTATGTGACTAGAGATTGAATGCCATTTAATATTTTGAGTTGATATTAATGTGAATTTATTTTGTAGAAATTTAATTTGCCTGACCTGTAAGAGATTGTTTGGAATTCTATTTGGTGATGTAGCAATAATAATTCACTTCACTTTTAATAAAGAGGGTTTGTTTTGCCTGCTAACGCTAATAAATCATACATAGAATGTTACTAGCAGTATTGATTTTGAGTTTATAGATTTAATGTTGAGAGTACTTTATTCTTTGACCTTCATAATATCAATACATTTAAACGTTCTCCCTTAACCCTCAAACGGTTCTCATTTCCTGTTCACACTTATGGGCCCGTATTCATGAAAAATCTTAAGTGCTAAGAGTTGCTCCTAGTAACAAAATTCTAAGAAAATTCTTAGAAATGTGGGTGTTTCCTCTTAAAATTATAGAAAAGATCCTAGTAAAGAAAAAAGTATTTCAGAAAGCATCTTAACCCTTAAAAGAGTTCTTAAGGTCCAAAATTCTTAGGAGTACGGACAAGGACTTTTAAGAGGCTTAAGAGTTTTTTTAGCAGTGGAGAAAATGGACGAAACATGAAGAGGGAGAAGAAATGTGTTGCACAATGCATGACAGTGAGTGAATAAGACGCTATTAGATCGGCTGGATTTGGTTTGTGACCGATCTTAATAGAGACACGCTAACATCGCCGACACTGCGAAGAAATGCCATAGCGCCGAATGGAAGGTAAATCCCTACAATCTAACTATTACATATTTGGGTCATACTGGAAAATGGCCACTATGCAGCGTGATGACATTTGGGTCTGTCACAACCTTCATAAACAAAGTGATAACACAAACATACAGCACTTCATACCTATTGGGTCACTGTTCATTTTCTACAAATACATTAAGGATGACGTCTGTGTCTAACTTTAAAGAAATAGTATTATACATATTCTTAAATATGTGTGGGGGGGTACGGTGTGTGGAGTTTGACGAGGAGAGAGAGAGAGTTATTAGCACTGGCCTTGAAACACTAGGATGACTTTTCCTCACTATCGACGCCCCTGTCTGTCAATTCAATTTCAAAGTGTCGAACGGCTGTCGCTTTATACAATAGACTCCTACGCTTCTACAACAACGTCACCTCCTTTTAGTTTCGTCTTCTAGGATCAACCAACCAATTCCACAGTCTCAAAAGCCATGTGTCAATAGAGCTTCACCCGGGTAATCAGCCCGGGCCCCTCCTCACTAAGATAAGTGTTCTTTGTTATTTTCCCTCGCTCTCAGAGTTCTCAATATTGGGCTGAACCTCGTTGTTTAACCAGGTACAGTTGAGGGAGAGTGTGTGCATGGGGTGTAATGTACAATGGAGTGAGGGGGTAGGGTGGGGGGGGGGCGTGGGTGGGGTGCGCGTTGGTGGGCGGGCTACGAGGTGGTGGGGTGATTTGTGCTCTAGGTAGCAGGCCACGGTGTGATGGACTAACTGTCAAAGAGGGTCGACACGTGATAAGGTGTCGGGGGTGTGGGGTTCTATGTCGACTGTGAACCGCGGGGCGCGAAAAGCAAGATTAATGCTAAGGACAGCCAATATACGAAGGAACTCATGAAAGAGACATAAATAGAGAAATACTTTAAAATGCAATCTTGAGGTGTGAATCCCAGGCTATCTGGTATTCAGAAGCACATTAAAACAGAACATAATGTTCTTTCATTTCGACCTGCACTCCAGATCATTAAAAACTGGGCGGCAATTTTTATCTCGCGGATCGCAGACTGCTTGTCATAAGTGGCGTATGGTGTACTCGCCCGTCCTACCTATCTCTCAATGGACCTATGGGTGTGACACTCCCAAATTGAGAGATGTCGAGGTATAGAGTGTCAGGGGCCATTTGAGAGATACGTAGTATGCGTAAAGCACTTACAAGCCTGCGATTCTGCCGTCAAGCAAGTACGACGACGCCTCACGCACTAGGCTGAAGAAGAGAGACGCGAAGGCGCTCAGGACATTTCAGACATTGCGGTGATCAAGTGGTAACAAACGATATGAATACTTTTTGGGTTTTCCGTTTCTTGCACGACCGTCGTTTTGTTGTCTTTACAAACATCTGTAGCATCAGAGGGGGGGGAGGTCGGGGGGATATGAAGGGGGGTGGGTCTATGTGTTTGCGATCGAAAAAAAAAAACTTGAACAAAAAAAACCATCCAAGGGTGGGGTGATGTTTAGGCGTTGGCGTGTGGCCGGAACACACACACAACTGACAAAAAGGGATCATGAAAAAGAATGCTCAGCAAAGAAAAAAAAAAAAAAAAAAAGGTAAAAGAGCAGTAGCATTGATGAAAAAACTCAGTGGTAGACAAAAATAGAAAAAAGAGGGGTGGAGAAAAAGGGCACATTGGCTGTCTTACACACAAGAATTCGGCTGGGTGGAAAAAGTAGGGAGGCGGGGGAGAAAAGGAGGCAGGGAGAAGGGTGAAAAAACTAAATACTGCCCACGCGTTAGCACACAGTAGTGCAACAAAGAGATTGCAACACACCCACCCCCGAAATGTCGGTAAGCGATGATCAATCGGGAGGTGGAAGGGGAAAAGAAAAGAAAAATAGGCATAAAAGTAAAAGGGAAACAGTGAGGAAAAAAGGAGGGAAAATAAAAGAAGGTGTGACTTTTATCCTACAAAACCCCACCATGTATCTATCAGAGCCGCCAGGTTTTATATTTTGTTTGTTTTATGTTTTATGACTCTTCCCATCCCCTTGACGATGATAGTACTGAACAGACTGCAACGGTTTTTTTTTGAGTTAACAAATCTTCACCGTTTGTGTTTTCTACTGAAATAACCAAAAGTCACCCAACATCTTGGATGCCCCTGTGGGGTAATGAGCATAATAAACATACAATTTTTCCATTTTTTTGGGTGAACCACGTCTTTAACTGCTTTAAATTCATTACAACGTCCGCCTGACACATTGAGTGGGGGGGTAAGAAATGTGTGGCCTGGAGGGATGGGGATAATAAAATACAGAGTGTTACTGTATGTGGTTCTTTTGGGCGGAACAGCTTTTTCTGCTTAACGCGTCCTAGAGAGTTTCAGTGACTAAACATTGAAGATAAGGTATAGAGTGTTGAATATTGTCATCATTATAGCTGATAAAAATATCATTATCAAAAAAAAACGCCGATGCCATGGCTAAAATGTAAAAAACTCCTATCAATCTCAAAACAAAGGGAGTAAAAATAAGGAGAGGGGGGTATAGACATAAATAAAAGTTGTTCCAGCGTTAAACATAATGCATATCGTGACCGATTTAGACCTAAGGAATGTTCTGGTTTCTGATTCATATTTAACGGTACGCCAAAAATCCTCCCTTTGTCAGCTTTAGAGTGAGTACTGATGCAAGCACTGCCTTTCTCGGGGAGATGAATTATACATTTGTATGAAGAAATGGGAAAGACATCATGTAATTACTTAATAAATGTGTCTTACATTGTTGAGGCAAGTGATGGTGCATGAAATTAGAAACTGAGGTGAGAAGTTCTTCATTTGGAACACACACGCGCCAAATAAAGTTTATATAATTGGTCACTGAGGCCACCAAAAACTCCAGATTTGCTAGTGACGAGTTGTTGCTAGCCCTTTGTCTGAAACCCAGAACCAAAATGTCGACAGCAAAAGGAGATAAAACAACGGAGCCTGTGGGGGGGGGCAACTATAGCGACTTTTTAGGAATCATGACAAACTTACAACACACATATTAGATGGGGTGAGCCTAAAAAAGTTATTACGTAATGTCTTTGTCGTTCGTGTGGTTTTCACATTGTGGGTCCACAATAGGGATAAAATTAACTAAATAGTAAAATGTGTTATTGTTCTTAAGAATATGTGGAACTGATGTTATGCCTCTGAGATACAACACCTTAATTATATGTTAAAGGTGGAGGTGTGGGGTTGAAGATGCTTAACTTTTTTTTTTTTTTTTTTTTTTACAAAGGTAGTTATATAACATCAAGTAAAAACTTTTTGGTGTAACTTTTGCAATAACATAAAAATAACACTTGCACTTTTTCGCAAATGGCCAGAATTTCAAGATAGCAAGGCCGATGCCCTTAACAAATGAAAAAAAATATTTGGAATCAAAATAGAAGTGTTGAAATACAAAATGAAAATTTTGGATTTAAATTAGTGCGGATCAAATAAGCACAACGTACATTTTCACCAAGTGCAAAATGCAAAGTTTTTCATTCAAGTTTTAGTCTTATTATTATTTAGATGGGTTCAGCTGTTTAATGTTTGGCTAGAAATGCTGAAAGTTGTCTTAACAGAGTTGTATATGCCATCCGTACAAAATTAGTTAGTATAATTTGTTTAAAGGTCACCCACATTAACTTACTCTTGTTCCATATGGAGCTAAAATATGGTGTGTGTCTTCATAATGGCCTTCATTTAAGTAGATCAAAGCTGGAAGAAGTGTGATATTCCGACGTGTTATTCTTGAATGTGTTACTCCATAAATAATGGGTGGAGAATCTCAATGACACATTTTCAACACATTCTTGACAAGTATTCTGTGCCCCCCTACTTATTCTGCAAGTTAAACACTGTTTAATGTCTAAAATGTCGGACTTCCTAAAATAAACTTACATCCTTGAGACCTAAGAAGAACACCAAACAATCCCTGATGAAGGCGTTGCTGCTTAGCTTGTGTAGAACAACATCAGTTGGTTGCAGAGCAAACTAACTAAAAATTTGCTGATCTTTTTCTGCATTAGCTCGTTATTAGTCAAAACAACTTTTTCCATTACAACTAACTCTTTCATTTTCAACACATTCTTGACAAGTATTCTGCAAGTTAAACACTTATTAATGTCTAAAATGAGACTTCTAAAATTAAACTTACATCTTGAAATAAGAACAAAACAGACCTTTGAAGGATGGCTGCTACTGTAGAACAACATCAGTGTTGCAGAGCAACTAACTAAAATTTCTGATCTTTTCTGTCTAAGCTCTTATGATTTCAAAACAACTTTTCCAATTACAAACTACTCTTTCCTGAGCACTTTTGCTCACATTGTATTGTGCATAGCTGTATAGTCGAGCTAGCTGAAGTAATAGTCCAGTATGCTTTCCTAAAATGCTCTCTCTATTTTTGTGGCGCTTGGAAGTGAACATCTTTTCTTTTTTTTTGTGAATCTGTTCATTCGGATGGTTCATGTAAATTCACTCAAGTACCTGTGCAGAAGTTTCTGTGTTGCATTTTTACATAGTAAAATATTCCAGTCCTCCTGTTTGTCACTGCTTCACACAATTACAGGGCAGAGACTAAGTGCAAATGGTGATAAACGCTGTTTGCGTAGTCTAAATGGCATCAATCGCTATTTGCACAAAGTGAAAATAGCATAATTGTATTTGCACTAGCACTAAGCTGAAACAGTGTTTTATGCTATTTATACTAGTGGCGGATACTCTTTGCACCTCAGAAAACAGAATGCAATAACAACATATTCATTGTAATGGTTATATTTATTAAAGTCATAAATAGATGCTGCTTTTTGGGACCATACTTATCCCTATTTAGAAATCCCACTCCTACATTCCCCTAACCATATTGAAACTGATCAGTAAAAGTCCAGGAATGGAGCCACAGTTTTGAGCATATGTTTGAACAGTATATATGGCTATTTTTACTAACACACTGTCGACAGAGCCATCGTGTTTTGTTTGTAGGCTGCTTCGCAGAACGCACTCTTGAAGTGTTGACATGTCCTTTTAATGTATTATTATTTTATTTTATTTTTTTAGGAAGGTCTGGCAACACTGAGTCAAGAACAAGCTTTACGCAAATAGACTAGCTACACTTTAATTACTCTCACTAGAAAGAACCACATGTGTGTTGGATTGGAAATAGAACTCTCGGGATGGGGGTCTCTCTGGGTTGTGCATATTAGGTCACATACACGTCTTCGGTAACCGTTTTCGTAGGAGGCCTTTCTTTCGGTACGTATACGATTTGTTGACTAATTATATTACATTTGGAAAATAAAAGAGCTTAAAGTGTGTGAAATATAATGTTCTCATACCATTGTGCTCAGCACGGCAGCCCAAACGACGTAACAGGTTATGTCTGCCCTCCCACCCCAAAGAAAAACACACTCAGGAGCAGTAGAGTTGGACGGTGAGGTAAGTTTGTTTAAGTTTTTCCCTCTTTTCCTCACGTTATCGCATTTTAATACTTGTACTGCCTGGCGCATTTTACTTCACACTTTCGAATTATCACAATTCGGGCGTCATTGATTATTGACAGCAACACGAGTACGACCAAATCACTTATATTAAACCTAGAAAATGTTAATTTATTAACAAACAATCAAATACAACACATGCTATTATGTCTATATAAAATAAAGAAATAACCTAACAAAGTTTAATCTAACCCTGAAAATCCCAAAAAAAGAAACAAATGTTAAAAAGGTTCCAAAATCATCTTAGAAAAATGCAAAAGTCAAAGGCCTTCCAAAGATCTAAAACTATTTTAAAGCATGGCGCTTTTGGTAGTTCGTTTCGAAACTAAATCTTCCCGCCAACCTCCGTGTCCTTCTCACCTCCCCTCAACTCGACTCTCCTGAAAATGAAATCTGACTCCCTTCCCGTGATCTGAGAATGTGACTTTTATAGGCACACTGCATTGTTCAAATAACAAAAAAGACCATACTTTATGTTAGTTTTAATAAATAAAAAAAACTGTAAAAATCAAGGACATTTCTCTAGCATTTCATTCTTTTTGCGGAGTGGTAAGCGTCTCGACCGTGACAAAACCACTGTATCGCACGAAACGTGAATTTTGTGAACAGTTACACCTTAAATATCTATATATATATATATATATATAGAAAAATAATAAGGGATGTTCATTTAACCGGTTTACCGACCATAATAATTTTTGACCGATTAATACAATCAGTTAAACGGTTAAAAAAGTAATTTAATTATTTATTTTTTAAGTAATTTATCAAAATATTTAAAAATGTTTGCTGCATGGTTAAAATACGCTAAACAAATTTTTAGAGGGGAAAAAAACATAAGTCGTGTATAAGTCGCATTTTATTATTTCATTCAGAAATGGGCCTAATGCCAATGCGAAGTGTTTACAAACATTATAATAAACACTGTGTAAACATAGCTAGGCTATTTTAGTTCCCCTCACCCCACAACAAATCCTTTCAATTAACAGTATTTTGAAAATAACAAGAATTAAAAATATAAGAGAAGCTATAGCAATATAAACGACAAGCCAGAATGAATTCATTTAGGCTAAACCGAAACTGAAACAAACGTTGGGTCTCTCATTCCACCCAAAATCAAAAGTTTCTGTGTCGCGATTTATTTGAATGGCAATTATTATTTATTTTATAGGCCTAGGCTATTACTTTATCGCATTCATATCCACGTAAAACAAATGTTTTGCATAACAATAATGGCGGTACTGTGATAACACTTAAAGGCACAATATGTAAGATTTTTTTATTAAAATATCCAAAAACCACTAGAACATATATTTTGCTGACTTGTGTACTTAAATTATCACCAATGTTTCGAAGAATGTTTAAATCCAAAGAAATAAGCAATTTTAACTAGTGACTCAAAACAAAGCCAAAAACCGATAAACCAGTAACAAAACCAGCGAGCGACTGTAAACCCCGTATAAACACAAGTTGATGTGGCGACTACAGCCGATTCCCGCCCTGACAAGCTCGCACATAGTGAAGCCAGATGTCACTCGTGTCCTCATGTTCAGTACTTATTGTCTAGGATTGATGTTTTTATAAGCAGCGTCTTCATTGTGGCGCCTGCCAGGACGTATAAACCCCTCGTTTTCCTTTTTGTTTTGTAAAAACATGGAAACACAAATACTCTTTATATGTTGTGGCGTTTTAATAGATCGGTGACACCGCACAGATACATTGTAACATAACTTTTACATTATCTAGTATGATAAAACATGCTGTGTTTTTCCCCCACTGCGCACGCCGGAAGGATCGGAAGAGCGGTCCGCCTGTTGCATAATACAAGCTCCGCTGCTTCGAGCATGGGTCACTCTCTTTCAGCGCCTTCGTTTCGTCTGCTTCGCCGCTTTTCCCCTCACCCTGCTTCATAATACGACGTTAATAAATCTTGACTCATCCATGAACATGATTTCTGCCCGAGTCCCTTCGGATTGCATCAGCTGTGGGGATGAAGACCACAACTCCCATGATTCCTCACTCAGTCACGGCGTCATCAAACTACTCCTTTGTCTATTTGTTTATTTTGAATGCGTGCCCTCCAGAGGCGAAAATTACATATTGTGCCTTCAAACGGCACAGATTTAATACATATTTTTTTACTATGTCTACATTGTTTTTTTATACTTTATTTTTTTTTCATATGTTTTACTGACTGATTTTATATGATAATGACGAGCTGCAGTCAAGTAGCAATGCTTATCTGTGTGCCGCTGTAGCGCATCAGCTCATGGGGAAATATGAATAATTAACCATATCTAGTTATAATTAACTATTCATATTTTGATCCGCTGTAGATATTTAGCTGACCTTTCAGGGTTAACTGTCTTGTCAATTCTAAGAACGTAATTTCCTGGTTAAGGGAAATAACTTCTTACTGTACAATTATATAAGCTTGTAACGTAAATCTGCATTATTATGACTCCGGCTATGAGCAAACAATGAACACGTCAAGTGTGATACAAGTAAGGTTTTTATTAACTACATAAACACTTAAAAACTAGTCTAACATACTACATAAACAAATTAAGCCGGTCTAACATACACACACACAAACACACACACACATGCATACAGTTGGTATTGGAAAGGGTTAAAGTTTAACTCAGTATAGAAAGAGGCATAAAGAATGAATTTTTGGAACACTTTGCGTGTATATTCAACAGATCCAAAACCTGAGGGAAAACATCAGATTCTTAGCTCAAACACACCTTTGTAAAAAGGTACAAATAATACCTAATGTATCAATTAATAAGACTAAGTTTGAATACTTTGCTACTCGGCGGTCTGAAAGAGATTCCTTATGCAATCTTAAGGCCCAAGATCTTGTTGAAGTTGGTTGATGAGAAAGAGCTAGGTTGAGTCAGAGTCACTTGATGAATGGAAAGGACTAGGCTGAAGAAAGGCCTGGCACAAATGCTTTGGTATCCTGGAGCGTTTTCTCACATCTTCATCTGCATTTGACCGAACCACCGACTGGGCGGGTCTCTTGAAGTGTGGCCTTTTAAGCCTGCAGAGATTCACGCCTCTCAGGATGGGCTTGTCCAATGAGAAAGGTTGAAATTCCAAGCGGGAGGTTGGAAATAATGGGGATTTTTATGACTCTTTGTCTGTGAGCATGGTATTTTGCATATGTAATTCTCTGGAGTGTTGAGGCACGAATTAGTAAAGATTCTTAGAACATCATTATGTTGCATAGGTATCAGCATATAATTTACACACTTGTTTCGATCATAAGAAGGCGAATTCAAAGATACTAGACATGAAATAGGTGAGGATATATTAACTAGTGGTCTATCATAACATGCATAAAAATAGTCTATAATACAACAGATTAAATACAACACAGCAATAATATACACAATGGCCTGAAGAAAATGTGTGTTCATTCAAATAACGGTTTTTCTATGAATTAACTAGAACACAGTCCATTTCTACTCTGCTTTTCCTTGGGACATGCAGGGATTTTCCTTGCTTTGCATTCTTTTGGCCAATAAACACAGTGATATCAGCGTTGGTTGCCATGAAACAAAGAAGCCTGTTCGACTTCCTGGGGTGTTACGCATTCCGGGGGGAAGGGTTCATGGGTCCTCGTATGGCTTGTTAACTGAGGTTACAGAGCATTTGTTATATAAAAAGAGAATATATAGTGTGTTGGATTGGTCCAGACGCTACAGCGCGCATGCGGCGCCGGCACAATCACTTGAATTTTTTCCTTTAACAGTGGAAGAAACTACTCCTTTTAGTCATAAAGATAATCGTAATTGTAAAATATTTGCCATTATTTGTGTACATTCACAATAAAAACAAATCTTTGTGCTTTTGTAAAATAAGCCTAACGAAAAATAGTATGCCGCTTTCTGCTGTCTGTTTCCTTTCGCGCAGCACAAACATGAACCGAAGCGTTGCAGGCTACTTGTTGCACATTTTTTCTTTCATTTTCTTAATTTAAGTAAAAATATGTTTCTCATATAGGCCTATTTATTCGTTTTATATATATATATATATATATATATATATACAGTACATTATAT
Source organism: Sinocyclocheilus anophthalmus (assembly GCA_018155175.1). Taxonomy (NCBI): domain Eukaryota; kingdom Metazoa; phylum Chordata; class Actinopteri; order Cypriniformes; family Cyprinidae; genus Sinocyclocheilus; species Sinocyclocheilus anophthalmus. The sequence continues at coordinate 16,814 of JADLZN010006491.1, forward strand.
ATGTATATGTATATGTATATAGCCTAGCTTTATTATGTTTTCTCCACTCGCAGAAGCGCTGCACGTGCGTGATGTGATATGATCACCATGTGAATCCTCATGTTTTGTTGTTTGCTGCTTTTTGCGCATGTAAAATGAATCCCCCCCCGGGAACAATGTTATTATTTTTCTTTCTAATTTAATTAAATTCTAATTTAAAATATTGTCGGTTAACGGTTAACAATCGGTTAACGAGCATCGGTTGTCGGTTAGGAAAAATAACCGAAATGAACATCCCTATGTTTATTAGTTGCATTATGACAGTTTGATTACATTTTCATAAGCTTCTCCAACACTTATATTCAGAGCTTACTGAAGGAAAGAAAAACCTGTGGGAAAATAAGCAAGAGAGTGAAGTGAGTGAGAGATGTAGATGCAGGTGAGCAGCTTAAGTGATTGAGATGGGAATAATTCAGATGAGATGGGTGCAGGGAGAAAATTCTGGAAATGTCTAAATTGCAGGAACCAAATCACTGCTCCTAAAAATATGAAAAAAAAGACTCATGCAAAAACATATATTCAGTTTGAACTATACAATTTACGGTAATGCATGTTCTTCACTGTCGACAAATGTAAGTGTCTTCCAAGAACACAAATGCAAATCCATCAATCTGCAATAAAATGTTGTCATTACGACTAAATGGAAAGTAGTCCTTTAGCATATCTTCGACAATAAATGGAAAGTATTTTGTGTATTTTCTTGCAACAAAAATATTGATAATGCATCTTTTAAGGAACCAGAGTTGATAAGAGCAACCAGAATCCTTAAAATGCCTAGTCATGTGATTCTTCATGACTCTGACTGTGTGACCTTTCGGTTCCTGTGATTGCTTGCAGGTGTATTTGCCATTATCATTCTAATCTATTTTTGCCATTTTTTGTCCCCATCACCTTTTCCCTCTCTCTGTTTTTTTTTCACATCCTTCATCCTCTCGTGCCCTCTTTCTCTCTTCTTCCCTCACTGAGGATTATCTTATTGAGTTTCCCAGAATGCCGAGGGAGGTTGAAAGCTGTAGGTGGGATGAGACATTTAGTGGTTGGCTGCCTGTTGTTAGCACTCTGGTGTACGCTGCTCCATCTTCGCTGTCTCCTTCTTACTTTGACCTTTGGCACTGAAAGGAAAACAGGAGCTCTGGAGTGCAGATGCCAGGGAGTCTTTAATAGACCTTCGTCACCACAGAAAGTCAATTCTGTCTTTTGTCCTTGGCATAGCAGGATGGAGGCGAATGTGCATGCAAAAACACAATGTTTACTTTAAGGTCCTTTTAATGTTTTATTTTTAGCTCACACTTTGTGATTTATTAGCATGTATTTTTGTTAAGTTAAAAATATACTGCATGCGTTTCTCTAAAATGTTGTAAGCTAAAATATATACATGATAATAATAGAAAAATACATTAAAAAAATAATTTATTTGAAATAGACTTTTGTAAGTCTTTACTGCCATTTTTGAACAATTAAATATGTCCTTGCAATTTATCAAAAAATAAATGCATATGCACTTTCAGTTTCACAAAAATAAATAAATAAATAATAACAGAACAGAATCCTCATTCTAAAGGTACCTTGTTATTTTATTAGATTGTTTGTAGACACCCTCTAGCACGCCGTTGTGTGTCCCCAGTTTAAAAACCTAATATAATACACTTTCATTTTATGGTGTCACATGAACACATAATCACGCACATCTTATTTGTCCATCCATCCGTCCATCCATCCATCCATCCATCCATCTATCCGTCCATCCATAATTGGTTGACAAGGGTAGTGCTGTTGTTCAGCTTATCTAGCTTTTTCCTTCCTTTCTTTCTTCCCTTGGTTTTGTAGCTATGGCAGCCCAGTATTCATTTTGACAGTGCCATAAGTGTGCGTGTATGAGCTGGTATTAAGATGCAGTGCTCGTGGTGAAGAAAATGGTTTGCTTCTATGGAGAGTGGCAGCATTCATTTGTGGTGATGACAGCATGACATTGTGGACAGGGGCATGTTAAAATGTCACAGCCTGCAGAGTTGAAGGGAATGAGGGTGAACCTCAAAGAGTGCAACACTCTTCAGTTTTACTACAGGAATCTGTCGGCACCCGCTGCGGCGCAGTTAATCAGACTTGTGCGCTTTTCCCATCATGTCACCGGTGTGAATATGTTCCCTTCCCACACCAAAGCGTGTTGTTTCTTTATCTTCTGCCGCTTTAACGCCTTCACGCTGCTTGATAGTGATCTGATCACACATGCTTTGATCACGACGTTGGCTTTCAGACCGCAGACATGGGCCAGAGCTCTCCGAGAGGTAATCCGAAGTGCTCTGCTGTCAGACACGTTGCTAACTCATGCAAGGAAGCCTCTTCCAGCGGGGTTCATTCTGCCAAAGCTTTCAAATTGGCGTAAGAGTCTTGTGGCACTTTTTATCTGAACTTCAATAACTGCTCAGCTCCTCTTGGTGTATCTGTTCAAAACAGGGCTTAGCTGTGCCATTTGCCCTTTAACTAATCAATACCTCATGCATTATTTTACTCTCTCAAAAATTGGGGCAAAAAAGATTAGTATTAAAGGACTTTCATTTCACAAAGGCATCTTCTTAAGTGCCTACATGAGGCTTTGGCTGACATAGGAATAACTGGCCAGTAATGGATGGGATTTTGATTTTGTTTCCAGTAACTCGAAGCTTTTAAATATGTTCACAAAAAAATAAATCTTCACTGGGACCCAGTAGGTGGAGTCCAAGAGTTCAAGAATTGGCTAGTTAGCATGACCACCTGCTGGCAGCAAAAAACATCTTCCTCCGTTGATGGCTATTCAAAAAAAGATTTTTAAAATGTTAAAATCGTTACTGTTGTGTTTGAATGTGAATTGAATGTGAGTTGACTGTGTCCTTGCTTATTAAAAGTTTTTTATTTTTTTAAATTTCTTTATTAGTAGCAAATTGGTAGTTTATTGGTAATAAATACAAATAAATGCATACTTTGTCTCTATGTCTTAAGATACAGTTATTCATTTAGTTTAGAATCAAGAATTGGCTTAGTAGCATGACCCCTGCTGGTAAATGGTGTAACTACACCCAAAAAATAAAAAAATAAAAATAAAAATTGTTCTCCATTGATAAATATTAAAAAAAAAAGCCATTTAAAATGTAAAAGTCTTTACTGTTACTTACTACTGTTTTAATGCACCCTTGCTAAATAAAAGATTAAAAAAAAAATGCATTTTTAGGAGCTAATTTTTGTCAATCCTGCAATACGACTTTTCAGATAGAATGGGAATAAAAATGAGCTCCTAAAACTTACTGCCAGATTCTGGAAGATAAATTCTTCAAACAGTAGTACAAGAAGATTTGACAGAATGTGACTTATCTGTCCCGAAAGCCTATACAAACATTATCTTTAATTTATTTTACAATACACTGTGTTATTCTTAGAAGTAGGGTCTTTTTCTTTTAGATTTTTTTAAAACCCCAAGCAAAGTCTCTGAGAATCTGACACCTTGTACTTCTGGAGACTCTAGTTAGGTTGCAGTTCTGGAAAATGGTGGTGTTGGAGACTAAATGGTTCCTGATGGTTTCTCACCTAATTATTCACATTAATTCTTAATTCTTTTGCAGTTAACGTGTCTTTTCTTATCCAGCTGTCTTTTCTGACCCCGCTGACCCAGTGAGCATTTTGATGTCCAGTGGTCATGTCTTAACTTTGCAATTTCTGTATTGCATTAGTTTTGAATATTTTTCATGGGCATTTAATAATTTTTGACTTTCAGTATGAGTTAAATCTCTTTTTTTGGCTAATTTTATCTGTAAAAGAAAACATGCCTAATAATTTTGCACACCTGAATATAAGGAGTTTTTCCACTTCCAGCCTTCATGTACAATTATATATCAATTCTAAATGACTAAATACTAAAATAATAGTAGTTATTAAGATTGACGTGGTTTGGAATTGATCAAATGTGCTTGGAAAAAAATCAGAAGCCTAATTAAATAATAATGATTTCAAAATAGTTTATTTTAAAAATGGTGTAGACGGTCATTTCTATACGGTTAAAATTGGATAATTTTCTGCCTCAGTTTGCTTTCCACTTTTCATTATTTTCCAGAAGTTAATTGGAAATTGAGACAGATTTGGGTTCAGTATGCCCTCTCAACACAACAAAAGACCTTTTATTATGTGTTCTACCTTAACTCAAATAGTAACAGCATTTCTAACCGGCTGAGGGTATCTGACCATTTATTACGAAGATGCCATTGACCTTTATTTTGTTCTTGTTACCTGTTTGTCACAGGGAATGAAATTAAAGATTCGTTCAGCACACATCCGCAACTTGAGGCCGGCGGTAATTGTCATTCGGCTCGTGTTCCCGTATTTGTGCTGGAAATACTAGGTGATTATGAATAAGTGCTGACGCAACGATGAAAACCGAAAGAAAAAGGGGACTCCAGAGACTGCGTGCTGGCCAGCGATTGAAGATTCAGCAGCTGAGCCGGGACAACCACATACACATGTACGCACACACACACACTACCACACACACACACACACACACACACCCACACACACGCCTCTGCCCTCGATGGTCTGCCTCCTCCCCTCTCTCCACTTTTTCTGGCATTGCACCCGTAACCCAAATTCGTCCTCCACACACAGTTTCTGAAGGTTAAAGAACAGTAGGTACAGACTGCTTTCTTAATAAAACAACGTTATTCAACTTATACTGTGTGTAATAAATTATGTCATGAGTAAATGACAGAATTTTCGTTTTTTTATTAGATTTTCCATATCCCCTGAAGCCATATGATAGATATGATTGGCAAAATCAATGTCATAGTTCTCGTTCGGAGCACTACTGTACAAATTTGGTGCTTTGTGTTCGGTTATGAAACACAAGGTGCCGGTCTTAGATTTGAAAATGTATGAATGCTTATCTTAATAATCTTATGATAATAAGGCAGCATTTATTTAATCAAAAATCAGTAAAAACAGTCATATTTTGACATACTATTTAATTTTTCAATTTTAATATGTTGTAAAGTAGAAATGTTTCCGGGATGTAAGCTAAGGTTTCAGCATCATTACGCCAGTCTTCAGTGTCACATGATCCTTCAGAAATCATTCTAATATGCTGGTTGTTCGAAAAACACATTATTTTTTTTCACATATTTTTACAATTATTCACCACCTTTCTCCCTAGTCTGGCATGAACGACTCAAATAGTTCCTGTATCAAATGAAGGCCCACCTTCTGAAATATGAAATGTGCTGTGATTGGTTAGCTGGGCCAGTGTGTGCTGTGATTGGTTAGCTGGGCCATTGTGTGTGTTGTGATTGGTTAGCTGGTCCAGTGTGTGCTGTGATTGGTTAGCTGGGCCAGTGTGTGCTGTGATTGGTTAGCTGGGCCAGTGTGTGCTGTGATTGGCAGCACTCAGCACCTGGTCGGGAAATGTCACGCCCCTTACCATAGCCGCCTGCGAGCTTCAGTGTAAATATTGCGTCAAAATCAAATCAATTTGAGCGAGATTTACCCCCGATGAATTGTAACCCTCCTAAGTTTTGTCCTGCCTGGTAAGCTAGCTGTGTCTCCACATAGTGATAACACTCGTTGTGCCTTCTCTAGTGCAGCTGCTAACCAGGTCTCGTCCCTTCGTCGGATATTTGTGATATCAACAAATCCCGAAATATGGTTGTAGTTCCCACGAGTCGTTCGTTATGTTTTTGACAAATGATTTATTTACTAAATTCTCCTTTTTGAACTGGACTTTGAGCTTTGTAACTTTGCAGATCTTTTTTATGCTCAAACAGCAACATTACAGACTAACTAAAGTTGAAAAAGTGAAAAAGCATATGACCCCTTTAATATTTTTTTTCCCCTTTATTTTCAGGACACTGTGATGAATATGAAAGAAAAAAAAAACTTTCCCCAAACTTTTGAATGGTGGCATATATTGGGCCCAAATCCCAGATTTAGAGAGCAGGAACATGTTGCGAAGAGTTTGAAGTTGCAAGGTAAGAAAATATCAGATGTCAGTATGAGAGAGGAAGATGAAAGGGACAGTTGGAACTCACCTCCAAAATGAGCTGGGACTTCACTGATGTTATGCATTCATATCATCACGGTCAGTTAGATGTAATATATGATCATAAGCTCTCTAACTCAGCATGCAGGTGATATTCTGTGTGATCTGATCATCAAAAAAATTCAGAGCAGTGCCCATCTTAGTTTGTTATTTACTCTCAAATAACAAACCGTAGTGTGTTTGACAGGAAGATTTTTCATTTTTTGCTTATAGGAGACAACATTGCCTGCAGGGCAATTTAGCTATACTAATGAGTGTTTTTTTTCTTGGTTAAATAAAGATGTGATGAAAAATAGCCATCTAAGTGTAAACTTAAGTATTGTTGAGTAGAAAATAAAATCATTACTGGTGCTTGGTTCATTAAGTTGTATAAAAGCAGATTAAGTTTTAAAATAACTTAATAAAACTGCAAATATTTTTTAAGATAAGTCATAATTGAGTTCAGGTTAGAAGGTTTTCTGATGGCACACAGTCTGTTCACTGACCATGTGATGCATATCACACACACACCTTTTTACCAAAGGTAATTGGTAAACAAATATTGGATATATTCTGTGATTATATTACACTGAACTAAATATTTTAACATGCAGTTTAAAAAAAAATCAATAACGGTCGTGAAGGTGTAGATGGAAGCCAGTTAAGTTTTTATTTTTTCCAATATAGAGACGTATATATAATCTATGTGGTGTTCTGTCTACATAAGAATTGATACAAAGATTGGCAAAAATAAATGAATACGAGACAGTTGTATGAAATAACTGCATGTTAAACAAAGGGTGAAAACTGAACATGGAGTAGGAGACAGACTGTCTTTGACTTCCATTAGGTGTAGTCCTCAATCATTCCATCTTTCACTCAAACTGTGTGATTGCAGCCAATTCAAGCAATCAACAGAAGAGGAAAGTAACCCTGACTGCATGTCACCAGTGCTGTTCCCTTTGTGTTAGTAAAGTAGTAAACCTTTTTTTTCTAGAACAAATGTGTAGGAAACATGGTGACTGATCTAATTGATATTAAATATTGCAATATGATGCTTTTTCCCCATGCATGCGTTTATTTATATTTGTTGCACTACAGTTTTTTTTATTTTTTTTAAATTGGTTTAAGTAAGGTATACATTTTCAAAACTCTTATTACAAAACTTTAAACTGATCACACTTGTAACACGACTAGTCATTCTTTCAAACCCTGATTTCATTGTAGTTGCGCATATTTTCATTCCACATAATCGTTTCAAAACACAAGATCATTGTGATATGTATTGAGAACATTTGAATTAATCACCAGAACACAACAGTATGATCTTCTTTCAATTTAGTACGTTTAACAATCAGTTCATTCGAGCAAACAATACAAGATTCATGTTTCAAATCACATTTGTTGCTGAAATTATTACAGTAATACAGGCAATAACTGTCATGTTAGAAAATACACTTACATTACCTAACTTGCATATCTCACATGAAATCCATAATGTTTGTAAAAGTATTTATCAAAAGATGTGATGAAGGTATGACATGGCCATAAGGTTTTGTGCTAGAACAGAGTTTACTGTCAATGCAATAAATGTCCTCACTCTGCCATATGACTGAATCTATATTCTAGCTGAATTTTTCAGATGAACAGTGAGTTATAGTAATGTGCAGTCTTTACCATGGTAATGCTTCTATATACAGTATCGCATGACATGATGTAATGTAAAATGCTGTATTTGATGCCATCTGTCTCCCTTCTTCTGATACATATCTGATCAGCTCCTCGCCCTTGTGTCCTGTTGTATAAAATACACGGTTTTATACAAATGATTGAACTCCTCAAGGAAGTTTTAGGCTTGTGTCAATTTGCTGTACTTCTGGGTAACAATTTTGTCCCCAGAAATGGTTTCCCATACGTAGGCACACACACACACACACCACCACACACACACTGACAGATTTTCCTATCATTATGGTGACATTCCATAGGAGTAATGGGTTTCACATGTCCCTCCCCCTACACTAACACTACTCCTAAACCTACCCTTACAAATGTTTCTTTCATCATAGAAAAAAAAGTCTGCCACAAGGACAAGGATTTCAGATTAGGCCATTTTTTGTGGGGACTTTTGCTCCCATCCTAGGGTTACTTAACACACACACAACACAACACAACAACAAAAAGTGGTTATCGCTAAGATAATCACTTTGGGAGTGCAAACATGTTTTAACATTTGGTTACCCTAAATTGCACAAGTTTCTTTAGAAACTATATCAATTTAATCTATATCTATAGTGCTCCAAAATGATTCACTGATTAACCAATTAAGATGATTAGATTCAATAAGGACCAAAGGTATTAACCTGGTGATAAGACATCTAATAAATTTGATAGTAATAGGGGCTTTAGAAAGGGCAGTGTACTGTAATGAAAGTTATATAGATGCCACTATTTTGTGGAGTGAAAAGGATACTTTGTGAAAAAAAATTTGGGGGGGGGTGGGGGGTGTATTGTACTAACACAAATGAAAATATGCTGAAATGTTTGAAAACAGTGCACTTTTGATGATCTGTTGGGATATTAGTACTAAGAGTTTTGAAAATGTACCAGTTGCTTGTGAAAATTGCGCCAAAGCAATAAAAATAAAAAATAGTGCTGGGCAACGATTAATCACGATTAATCACATCCAAAATGAAAAAAGTTTTTGTTTACATAATGTGTGTGTATACTGTGTATATTTATTATGTATATAAATACAAACACATGCATGTATATAAAAAAATGTGTTGTAAAGTGTGTAAAAATATGTATATATATATATAAAATATAAGAGTATAAATATATAAATGTATATACAAATCTTTTCAAAATATTACTGTATGTGTTTGGTTTGGTGTGTATTTATATATATAATAAGATTCAAAAAAAAAAAATATATATATATATATCTTATATATATATATATATATACCCGTACATTATATAAATATACCAAAAACAAAAGTATACAACACCACATATATATGTAACAAAAACTTATTTTGATGCGATTATCGCAATTAATCATTCTAACAAGCACAAACAAACTGTTAGCATGCAAGTTAACCTTACAGTAGTACTCAACACTGATTACTGTCAGACTTTTAAAATTCTTTATCACTTGGACTTGAACCTCAGATGATGCCCAACCCTCAGACAACATATAAAACTACCAAAGTTTGATCGCAGCATATAGGCTAATCATTGCTGTTAATAGTATTCCCGGCTGTTTGACTACATGACAACGATCACTAACTGCGTGATGTTTTACCGTACATTTCTGGACATCACTTGAGATAGTTCACCACTGAGAACTATTATAATATAAGTAGAAACTACTTGCTTTTCTGTAAAGCTTCTTTGCAATGATTTGCATCGTGAAAAGCACTATACAAATAAACTTGAATTGAATTGAATTGAATTTTAAAGCACAGACACCACAAAATCACACTATAGCACCTCTTTTTACTTTGAGATTGTTCTGAGGTTAAATACTGATTTGAAATCATAACAAGATATAGTTTAATATGATACTGTTTTTGAAATCAAATCTTTGCATAGCTATGACAGGAAAAACTGGCATTTAATGCATTGGGAGGGAAAACATGTCAATCTTAAAAAATAAACCATATTCATAAACCCAAATTGGAAATAAATCTATTCTGTGTCCTGTACTCCTGAAACATTGGTGTCTCATATTTTAGAGCAGTTAATGCAATTTGGGAAAGAAATCAATCTTATCTGTATGTGTGTGAAAATATTCAGCTGTAACCCCTTTGTAATCGTTAACATTTTCATAAGTAACTAATTTAATTACAAATTTTTTTTTATCTTATTTTGTATCAACTTTGTACACAGTTACAAGTAACTAGTTACTCCCCAACACTGCAAATGACTGAGACATGAATCGTTTTTTAGAGCTTGACACCCTGAATGTCCACATTCAACTTTTACAACAGAAAAGTCCTAAGCATCTCCTTTTGTGTTCCACAGAAGAAAGAAAATCACATGGGTTTGAACACTCTGAGAATTAGAATAATTAGTTCCTTGGTATCCACAAAAACATATATTATCCGTCACAAGAAACACGCACCTTTAAATCGCTAATTACATGGTATTACATCACTGCTTTTGTGGCTGAGCCCCTGATCTCTCTAATGAGAACAAAATGCCTCTGATTGGTGCTCGTGAGTGTGGTCTAACAAGCTTGTTAGATGTGTAATTAGTAGATGTGTTCAATGTTCCAGGTTTCCCCCCCCAATTTTTTAAAAAAAAAATTAGCCGTGTACAAACACCAGCAAGAAAGCTTCTGTGGACCATCTAAAGGGATATTGCAAATGGTGAACGTTGCTCAATAAACAAAGAGGGTCCGGATAGATTTTTGAGAGCCCTATACATTTCAGTCCATTTTGTTTTCATTTATGTCTAGTATATTTTACACGATTGTCAAGTTTGTTAATGCATTCTGATTATAGGGTATTAGGGTGTGAAACCCTTAAACTTGTATATATCCCACTAACATCAGTGTTATTATAAAAAAAATATATATATATATCTGATTTTATCGTTATTTCTTAATATTTGAACTAGATTCATTTCAGTAATTTTGTGATTTGTATTAGTTTTGTTGTTTATCTGTTATTTATTGTATTCAATTTAGGCATTTTTTTTTTTTTTTTCAGTGTTTGGAATGTATACATTGATTTAAAGAAAGCTCACACAGAAATTAAATTCTGTCATCATGTACTCACCCTCATGTTTTGGGTGATGTATGATGTTATTTCTTCTATTGAAGAAAAATAGAAGATATTTCGAAAAATGTGTTACAGTTGGTAGCCATTGACTTTGACAGTATTTTTTTCCTTACTATGGAAGCCAATGGCTACCGCCAACTGGCTTTCCAAGGCAGCATTTAAAGTTGTCATTTTAAGTTTTTCATCCGATGTTTATATTTCATTTTATTTTTCATCCGATGTTTATATTTAATTTTATTTCAGCTTTTTTTTAAATTATCACAATCTATTTTGAATAAGTTTTAGTTAACACATCCTCTTGTTTTCAAGGGTCATTTATAGGTTATTATTATTGTCTGCATGTTGGCCATAATCTGTTCAGTAATTGTATGATACATATTGCATGTAGAAACCACCTGATTTAATTTAATGTCTGGATTTACCCAACTTCCAGGGGTTGAATAGGTGCTTTAGCAAAGTTAGCAAAGTTTGTGGCATCTGAGAGATTTCTTTTTTTTTGTAAATTGATAGTAAATTGATATCCATGAATTATATTATATTATATTATATATTCATCCCTTTAGCTTGGCGCTTGTAAGTTGTTTTGGATAAAAGTTTCTACAAAATGCATGAATGTACAGTAAATATTATATTTCAGTTGTATTAAATTATTAGTAACATTTGGATGTGCATCAATTCTAATTATGTCTAAACACATTTTCACTAATTTCTTTTGTGTATGAAGATAGTCAAGAACAATAACTATAATGATAACTATATTAGCGTCCACATCAACACACAATATTGTTCTGTTTATCTAACCTGAGCCGAGCTTGTCGTCTGTCACTTTAAATGCTCGAGCTCTTTAAAATTGAGTGGATTCTGATCATTTATCAGATAGAAAAAATAGTAACACATTTTGCCTCAATAAACTTCTAATTCACTGCTTATTAGTAAGGTAGTTGTATGGGGTAGGATTAAGGGATCTAATATATGGTCATGCAAAATTAGGCATTGGTATGTGCTTTATAAGTTCTAATAAATATAAAATATGCTAGTAATGTGCATGCTACATAAGCCCTGGAAAAAACAGGGTAACCCCCCCCCCCCCCCCCCCTCCCAAAAAAAAACACCTTCTGCGCTTTCCTATTCTCATAGCATTTTTTTTAACTTTATCTTTAGCGTTATTTTTATAGTAATCGTTCTTGGTGTGTACGGGTGTAGAGTCTTCACTAGTGTTGGATATGATTATTGCTAGCACATCTGACCAGTAAACACAGTCATTAGACACCCTCTTTCCACAGACTGGCCCACAAAATAACTGCAGTCGAGTATAGAAGCCTTTGGATGCTGTCGGCTCAAAAACACGTGCTATAACCACAAGTCATCAGTTCAACGGTCCCACAAGACGGTGAGAAACAGCGCTTGTGTATTTCAGCATTTAGCCCACCCTTGGTTAAAGCACTAAAAAGCCTCGCTGATCTAGTTTTTTTTCTTTTTATGGAGTCTGTTACATCCATTCCAAGCTTGTTGAGGCTCAGGCAGGGCATGACTACATAATGGCTATGTCATTACGTAGTCATGGCCATATGACATTTAAAGTGTCTCTGCCTGTCAGCCAGTCTGTGAGTGTCTGGCAGGAAAACAAGATGATAATGTGTATTTATAGAGCTGCGGCCACGCGGAGCACACAGGGAGCAGAGTGGAGGCATGTGGCCCATGTGATTGTTTGACCATCGGTTTGAAGGGAAGTGTTGACTGGCATCTTGAGGCATTGCATTCACAGTCTAGATCTGCTCTGTAAAGGGCAAGAAGGCCTTTCGCTTTTGACATAAATGTGTTTTCCTTCTCGAGCCGCCATGGTGTGCAATTGCTGCATCTTTATTTTCCTTTTGCTGAGTCTCATTTTTGAAAGCTTGAGAGACTAACCTTTTAAAATGCAAATAAAAAAGAAAAGAAGGTTAATGTGACAGTGGGATAGCACTAGAAGCTTGTTTTAGTTGGTGTCTTTGTTTTTTAGGTCTGTGCATCTCTGGTCTTTCACTTCTAAGAATCTCCTGGAAGAACCAATATATTATTTATGCTTACACAGACCGTGACCCTAAGAAAACCGCATGCCACTGACAATGGCAACATACAAGAGAAAAGCAATGACAAAGGAGCGTTTTGAAATAGGATGAGACATATAACGGATGAGAGAGTTGAGGTAAAGTGCACTGAGTTTGTACCTCAGCACTTAAAAGGACTCAGAAACTTGTTTCATGACTGATCTGTCCTTAAAATCTCAGAAGCATAATCAAAAATCACCTCGAAACTCATATATCGCTGATATTTCGGTTTCCGCAAAACATTAATACATTTATTTTCCCTGTTTGTTTTCCATAACATATATTTGATGCTCTCTCTACAAATTAGTGACAGATGTTTTTTTTTTCTTTCTGTATTTTTATATACATCAGACTGAAACATATTATTGAAGATAAAAAAGGGGGTTTTAAGATGGATGTCAATTCACTGGAAGATCAGTGCATATTTTAAATGAAAATTATAAGTCAAAAGGTAAACATTTTCATTTCAGAATTTGAATTTTCATTGCATGCTGACTTTGAAGGTGCAGCAAGGCACTGTGGTCTCTCTATCACCATCTATGACAGAAACATAAAATCACAACAGATCTTACTGTAGGCTTTTTTATGTGCTAAAGGAAATTTTATACAAGCTTGTTTCTTCCTCACGTAAAAAAAAAAAGTAATTGCGATTTTCCCCCCCGCCTCACAATTCTGACTTTTTCCCTCACTGTTCCTGAGTTATCTCATTTGTAATCTTGGAAAATAAGTCTGATTTCCATAATAAAGTTCAGATTACAAAGGACCATGATTTGCTGAAAAACAACAAAAAACTGATTGCGAGATGTACTTGGAACGTGCGAAGAAAAGTTTAGTTTTAAATTTTATATTTTGGCAATTCAGACTTCTTTTTTTTTTTTACCCTCAGTATTGCAAGTTTGTGTCCTTGCATTTCGAAAACCATAACAAAAATTCAGATTTTTTTTTTTCACAAAATGCAAGATGTACACTAGAATTGTGGCATTTTAGTATTGCAAGGTATATAAATATACAAAAAAAAAAAAAGAAATGCTCTTATTTTGCTATTTTTGTGCTTTTATTGTAATTTAACAATTTAACATTTATGTGTACTATGAACTGCATTGCATAGAGATTCAAGAACAAAAAATCTAATTTTGTGAAGAAAGTAACTGCATACAGGTTTGCTAGGACATCAGGGTGAGTAAATAATGACAAATTACATTTTTTGATATTTTTTGTTTTGTTTTTTTGTCTCGACTAGCTTTTAATCTTTAGCTGTAATCTTTACTGTATAGTTATTTTTATGTCTGCATTTGCTTGCCCAGAATATATTTTATATTCTGTGCGTTTGTCTGAATTTATATCAAAGACATGCAATTTTGTTCCAGTATTGTTGGTTTTGTCCTAGACTTGTGCTTGTGAGTGAATTGTTTAGCGTTCTGGCTCACAGCTCTCCCTGACACCTGAAGTCATTTTTCTCTTCAGAAACAGTTTTAGACTTCTTGCCATGCCCAGTGGGGTTTAGTCTGTTGTTTTCTCTTTCCCATCTCGCCGTTTATGACACACCTAAACCTCAAAGATAGATAGAATTGGAAGGACTGCTGTAATCACATATATGAAATTGTTTATCTCACAGTCCATCACAGGTTTTCACTGAGCATTTCTCCTCTCGCAAGCGACTGGTTCACTGGAGCAGGTGACATGGATTGGGTCAAAAAATCATTTGCACACATCAGTGTTATTTTCACGATTGTGAACATTTTTTGAGTGTGTGCTGTGCTGGGAAGTCGCAATTTTCAGACTGCAAAGAGAAGAGAGAGCACCTCTTTGATATCTGAAGAGTTGAGACCATGTTTGCATTGAGTGCAATCATTGTAAGACAATGTGAAACCCCATTCCCTAAAGAAAACAGCATGTTTATCATAGGGAAAAATGTAGGTTGTTGTTTTTTTTGCTTGTTTGTTTGTTTTTTTCCTTTGGAAATTGATTAGATTGTGAAAAATACATAATGTTAATTTGCTAAATCTTTTTGGTTATTGGTTGAACATTGACATTATCCCTACCGTATACAGCTGTTTGTGTGTGTGTGTGTTTGTTTTTTTCCTTGTTTTATTATTATTTTATTTTAAATTGTATTTATTATATTATATTATTAAAATTATTTTATGTATACACATTTGTAATATTCTTTATCTAGTATTGTTTATTTAAGTATTATATATGCTTTTATGTGTAATTATTTTATTACAATTTTTACATTTAAATGTTTTATTGTATATTAAAATGTAATTTATTTATGTTATTGATTAATTAATGAATTAATTACTCAATATGTATTTATTTATTTATTAATTAATTTATTATTTATTTATTTATTTATAATTAATTAAATTTATTTATTACATGTCCTACCATTATCAAATGCCCGTAGTCTAAACTGCCAATATAGAGCTATTTATAATTTTAGAGCTTCAGTGTAGGGTAAGATTTATGCTGCGTGCATGTTATGAACTACTTTTTTTTTACTTTTATTTAATTTATTTTTTTAATGAAGACATGAATTGTGAAGACAGTTGTTCTGTGGTTCAGATTCAGATTTTGAGATGGTGTTGAAGGGAAGGAAAAGTATCTACAAACTGTCAATTATAACTTTAATTTCTAGACAATAAATGATTAAATGTGAGTGCCTCACATTTCACATATTTCCAGAGTGACACTCTCCTGCAGCTAAAATTGTACATTACAACTGTTGCAGAGCAGGGCATTTATTACTTCTTCATGACTAATCATAAGCAGAGTAATGAAACTAATAATAGTGTGCCTACATCCCTTCAGTTTAAAAAAGCCCCTAATTTTCCTTTCCAAATTAAGCTGTTTATTGCCATTTAACGTGAAAACTATATTTTGCGGTGCTGTTTTTGATGGTGATGATGATAATGAAGAGGCAAATTTGGCATCCATGTAGGTTCCCTGCGAGCATATTATTTCCAGGATGTTATTGTTGCCAAGAGCAAAGCTCTAGAGCGGCCAAGCTCGCAAATTACATTTTGTCATATGATTTTTCTGCAATACTGAACCCCACGGAAAAACACAGAAACTTTTTCGTCTGACTTAAGAGCTTGACGAATTGAATTTGAATTCATTTTTTCAAGGGAACCAAAGACTGACAGACATTCATTTTTCAGATTCATGATGCATGTACATCTATCTCTGTCTGTCTGTCCGTCCGTCCGTCGGTCTATCACGTTCTGTCCTATCCGTTGTTCTATCATTCTGTCTATTGTCCTATAGTTCGTTCTGTCACTGTTTCATTCTATATGTTGCTCTCTCAGTCATTATATTGTTCTGTCATTCCTATCTGATGTTCTATAATTTTTTTCTGCTGCTGTATTGTTCTGTCTATCATTCTGTTGATCTGTTGTACATTTTTATCTGCTTTTCTATCATTCTTTTGTTATATCTGCCGATCTATCATTCTCATTCTAGATGCCATTTTATCAGTCGTTCTATTGTTCTATATGCTGCTCTATCATTCTGTTGTTCTTTCGAACTGTCTATTGTTTTATTGTTCTATATATCGTTCTGTGAGTCATTTTATCGGTTGTTATATTATCCTATCTGATGTTCTATCTTTTTGTTCTGTCTGCCTTTCTATCATTCTGCCATGTAAACGGTATCTGGATGCTATTAGAAATCTAATCTTCCTTGCTGTTACTGCCATTGTGTTGTTCTGTCGGTAGTCGGGAAGGGTCTTGGCAGTCGTCCTGTAGAAGTCTGTCCGATCAAAAAATAACGTGGAAAAATGTTTCAAATCTGTGGTTTTTATCTGTGTGTGGGGTTCGGTTCATAATGCTGGTGGGTGCTGGTATGTGGTAAGATACGACTGCTTGAGGATGTGGGGTGGGGTCAAGGGTCATAATCCGCTGTCGCTACTGAGAAGAAATCTATACCATATGGGGTGTGGGTTCTAATGTTGTTGTGTCTTGTCATTCTGTCATATTCGGACTCAATATGGTATACTGAATATATCCCCCTGTCTGTCTTCATTCTATCATCACATCAAGAAATGCCCTCACGTTTCTTGCAGGGTACAAAAGCTGCACTCTATGGTACCTTTAGACTGTTTATACCTTTTTTATTTACTAAATAAAATTTATACCTTATGGTCCTAAAGAACCTTCAAGGATACCGGATATGACCCTTAGGTCAAATGGATGTACCTTTTGAAAGGAAACCTGCCCCAGTGGCAGCTTTTGGACCTTTTTTTCTGAGAGGTAGCAACTTCCTAGCAACCAGCGCAAAGATTAAGCACCACGATTCACCGATTTTTTTTTTTTTTTGGCAATAAGTCGTTCTCATGCGAAACTTGGAGAGAGACCACTTTAAAAGTTTCCTTCCTCCAGCTTCTGCTGTACTGATTGATTTGCATAGCAAACTGTTGGGTCACGCTCTGTTATTCTCAGCCGTTAGATGGTGGAGACAACATTTCTCAGAGGTCACAAAGGAAGCTTATCAATATTTAGAGTATGCAGAAATTAAAATGGGAAACACGTTGCAACTAACCCGCGGACTGTACTGAGCCGAGCAGAATAACAATCACTGTCCGAGTTGAATAAAGAAAAAAAGGTGCGTCTCTCCTTTCAGCCACTTTAAGTGTACAACTGCTGTGCTAAAAAACTGGAATCTTAATCTCTAAGCTGTGTCCTTGGAAACACTTTGTATTTAGGATGAAAATGCAGATTGTTGTTTGCTGAAGTTCTTTGACGACTGAAGAACGGTGCACATGGTCATTGCATCTTAAAAACAGCCTTTCAGCTGGCAGTGCTACTGAGATGGGGATGCATTCTTAGAGTTTAGAATGATCCCAAAATGAATATAAAATGGGAAGTTCTGATTTTAAATTCTGAGACATTTGACATTGTTATAAAAGGCTGATAAACACACAACTGTGACTGCACATTTTATATTAATCTCCAAAAATGGGTCAAAGCCTAGCATAGTCCGTACGAAGTATTAAATGTATCTGTCTGTGTCACTATCTGTCTGTCTGTCTGTCTTCGTCTTTTCAGACTGTCAGTCCAAATCCAACTTTTGTGCATATCCGACTGGAGTTCGGTCATATTCCCGGTCGTAATGCTTTTCTGGAAATCCTTTTCAGTCTGACCTCTCTAATCTGATTTGTTTCCATAGTTTTTTGTTAGACATTGTCCACGTTCCCGTCTATTCTATTCTATTCGATTCTATTCTATTCCACTCTATTCTATTCATTCCCCTATCCATCCATCTATCCATCCATCCTATTCCATCCCATTTCATCCATCCATCATATTCAATCCATCCATCCTATTCCATCCATCCATCTTATTCCATCCATCCATCCTATTCAATCCATCCATCCATCCATGCATTAAGAACTGTTTGCCATTGTTGTAAACGGCTGCTAAATACTGCACTTATATATTATTGTGGCAGAGTGTTTGCCAACTGTAAACAGCCTACAATTAGGCTAATGAACTACAATATTTAACTTGGAAAGTATAGTGTATTCTGATATGTATACAGTAAATGGATGTATTAAATTATTATATATAGATGTATTTTATCATATGATGGTTGTTGCCACTGTTTTGTAAGTGCTTCTTCACACTGTGAATAATGTGGTAACGCTTAACTCTCAAACTCAGGTGGTGTATTGTTTTATTAAATATCATGGTTTCCCCAGCTTTTAATGAATTCTAACTTTATCTCCTCTTTCCGTTTCTCCGTCTTTGAATAGTTCAATTAAAGTGGAACACTTCAAAAATGTATGAATGTTTCAGCCACACAAAAAAGTGTTTAAGCATGCCTTTATGAATGGTCTTTTTGGTGGATTTAACATAGACGTGGACATTCCTTGTGTTTAAAAAGTCAAGAAGCTCATTAGTCATTTTTTCTTCGCCTATAGTCTTTCTAGTTATTTCACTGACGTTTTATGTTATCTAAATCAAGTAGACCAATCTCTGGTGTCAGTGGAGGGAGGAGACCACCTCAGCAGACACTGTCTCGGGCTGTAGTTGTGGATATTGCCTTTGGTCATAGGTTAAACACGTGGAGAACATCCATTAAAGGGTCAGCACATAGATGGCAGTGATGTTTGAAAGCTGTAACAGAAGGTCGCTTTGCAGTTCAAGCTCTCTGTCACCCTTCCTATCCGCTTGCCAGAGAAAGCGTGGAGGGTATTCATAACACGGAGGGAGGTAATCGCTCCGCACTGTGGGGTCTGGCTACAGGGACATGACAGAGAGCTTGGGATGAGACAGATTTGAACCCAGGAGGTCGATTGTAGTGGGTAAACTTATGTTTGTTAGTTTTAAAAGAGAAAGTATAAAAATGCTTTGCTATTAGGTCAGCTTTCAAGTGACTGAGAGTGTTTTGTTTTCTGTTTGCAGTCGCTACACTTTATAATGAGTTCTTAGTAGACTGTGAATTGATTTTAATGGAATTTTAATGACATGAATTATATATTGATTCAAATATTTTTCTCAAATAAGATTTTCAAATGAAGATAATTCATGGACAATACATTATCATGGCTAAAGATTGGAATTTTACAGTACATACAGTGCATGAAATATTAATGCATTGATTTTGTATTAATGCATTAATTGTTTTATCACATTCTTTTTAATATTTTAATACTCATTAATTGACAGCCTGTTATTCACTCTTTTATTCATGAATATTTAATTGTTATAGTCTGTTATTAATATTCTTCAATATAGAAATTATTAAACCAATGGAAGGTATTTATTTTTTTTTAATTAAACTGTATATATTTTTTTTATTTGTTGTAGGATATTCGTTCACCCTTTTCTACAGATAAAGAAGAAGATAAAGGAAAATCAGGGTTTGGAATGACAGAACAGTGAATAAATTATTATATAATTTTTCTTCCTGGGTGAAGTGTATGTACTAGGTTCTTAAGATTATGTAAAATATTAATATGTCTACAGTATTAAGTTGTAAGGAAACACGTAAGGCATTCTGACATTACATAATTGTACATTTAGTCAAAACACCAATATCGTCTGCTGAGCGCCGTCCCTTTTTCCCGCAGCTTCAGTATTGTTTCAAGTTTAATAATTTGTCTTCATTTGTGGCTGTGACATCGCTACAAAAGATGATTAAGTTGTCCTTTTGAATGAGGGTACTGAAGAGACTAGTGCACAGAGTAATTACATTGTGCCTTCTCTTCTTAGCATTACAGATTGATGTACACACTGTAAAAATGAAAGGGCAAAACTGGGTTTCTGTTTTCCCCCCCCCCCCCCCACCACCTCATTGGCTGATGGTCTGTTTTCACACTGAATAGTTAATTCTGATATAACAACGCAGTGCATACAGACGGTTTTCTAGCTTATTATAACCAGAACCTGAGATTTACTGTGACGTGTGGAAGTGGCCTTAGGCTCTGTGTACGGAATATTCACTGAGCGCATCTGCTTACAATGCGCTGTGCAAGCTTTGCCCAGAACATAGATTTCAACCTTGTTGCTAGAGACATTTTGTGCAGTGACTTTTTAAACTGTCCCCCAGGAGTGATTTAGTGGGTGTATGAATCGTTTTCCCCCTCAAGTGTCCTACTACAGCCTGCTCATCACAATGTAAAAGTAAACAGAGAAATTTTGATAATAGGTCCCCTTTATATGGACATCACGATCATGTGTGTGTGTGTGTTTATTGCAGTTACTTAACTAGTAACTTTTAGAAAATGCATGAAGTCCCTTTTATTACAATTTGTTAAAATTCAGCTATTATTTTTACTAGTAATTTTTAGTGAATATAAGTAACTTCACACAGAACGTGTGTAAATTCTGAACAGTATATTGTTTTTTATTATTATTATTGTAAAATTGTATTAATCTATGTAGATATATTGCTTGGAAAAGTGTGCTTGTTATACTCTTGATTAAAATACTGTTTACTTTTTTATCTTTTGTTCTCTGGTACAAAAATATTCATACTTTTTAGTGTGGCTTGAGTGTCCAAATCCTATTACCATCTTTTTTTTTTTTGGTTTGTTGTTAAGTAAAGCCTTATACTGAAGCCAGGTTTCATTTTGTATTTCTGACACGAGACTAACTGAAGTCTCCACCGTATGTTGGTTGCAAACTTTGCATTGTCAATGAGCAGAGAGGATATTTAGACACTACTTTGTCCTACAGGTCTCATTATCTGTGGCTAGCTACAGTTATTGGTTCACATTTTTCTGAACACACACACAAACAGACACTGGTGTGTCAACTAGACACAAATGTATTCCAAGCAGTGGAAAGGTCTGACGCTTGCAGCGGTAAACTCCTCCGGAAGGTGAAGTCATTACTCAGCTTGCCTTTGGGCCATGTTGGGCCTATTCTTGTATTCCTAACTTGACCAAAAAAAAGAGCAAAATAAATTAATAATAGCCAGCGAAATAAAGGAGTCATTTTCTCTCATCATCCGCACCATTACCGGACCATCCTGCGATGGGGGAAGGGAGGTACCGCTAGGGTTGTATGCATGTTGTGTATGTTTATGGAAATAGCTTAAGGTTCTACTCAGCCAGGCATTATCAGGCTAATTTAGAACATGACAAACTTTCAATTTACCAAGCAGACCCTAATAACAAACCTTAGTGCATTGCCTTGACAACGTATCCAGAATCAATGAGCCTGACCTTGTTGGATGGAAATGGGGTGGCGGAGGATGTCACGCTTGTGAAATAATGATAAGAAAGCGAGGTGTACGAGTTCAAGTTCTGGCACACAAGCTCTTAAAAGTTGCACATAGAGCTGATTAGGTCAATCAAAGAAACATCTTTCTGACTGTAGCCTTGTTATGGTGAGCTCAGCTCTCTGATAAATACTACTTGGATTGGCTTAGGCCCTGTTTACTCCTGGTATTAAGATGTGTTTTGGTCGATCGGATCACAAGTAGACAAGTGAAACACATTCCCGTTTACACCTGCTGTTTTAATTCGCCTCTTTTGTCGACTTTCAACTACCTTCCTATTTTCTTTGATTTAATATGGCGAAATAAGTCGGCACAGATAGTCATCGTTGGCTAATGCGTCCCGAGTTCGAATCCCGGCTCGAGGACCTTTCCTAATCCCACCCTAATCTCTATCTCTCTCCCACTTCGCTTCCTGTCCGCTCTGCTCTTTCAAAGTAAATGCAAAAAATGCACAAAAGAAAGCGAAATAAGCTCAACAATTTACAGTACTTATGAACGTGAAAGGAGACAATGGAAAACGATAGGTAGATCAACAGCTTTCATTCCTGCTCTTATAGCCGCAAAACTACATTCAACGCAGTGGGTTTGCATTAGAATCAGGAATGGTAA
Source organism: Sinocyclocheilus anophthalmus (assembly GCA_018155175.1). Classification (NCBI taxonomy): domain Eukaryota; kingdom Metazoa; phylum Chordata; class Actinopteri; order Cypriniformes; family Cyprinidae; genus Sinocyclocheilus; species Sinocyclocheilus anophthalmus. The sequence continues at coordinate 39,106 of JADLZN010006491.1, forward strand.
TTGAACAGTCTGCAAAGTTTAAACCCCGCCTGGCTAACACGCTTCAACAACACATCCCGTAATGTTTAAGAATTAGGTCAGCAGGCAGAGAGGAGGTTGTTTTTTGTGGCTGTTCAAATGTGTTTTCAACAGCCTCTGGGATTGGTCAAAAGCAGACAAGCTAAAAAGTTTTAGACCCTGTTTACACCTGTATTTAGTGTTGTCCACTTGTGATTGGATGGGCAAAAACACATCAACCTAGTTAAAGTCAACGTGTTCCAAATTTGACCCTATTTGGGTTCAAACGTAACTTTGAACTGGTAACTAGCAAGATATGACTGGTCATATAAGTGACTAGCTTTAATTGGCTAACTCTTTCTCGCTTTTAGCAGGGTCAGCAATGTTTTGTCTGGTGTCACCTTTGAAAATGTCATGAACATTTGTATTTGCCCATTTTTAAGAGCATGAAAAAAAAATCGAAATACATAATGAGTACATAATGTCAGCATCTCCTGGACAGATGACTCTTTGCTATATTTATTTATGAGGAATTTAACAAGTTGATTTTCAAACAACTGAACTAAAAAAATTTACACTTTTGAAAGAAGCCTCTCCCAGGCTGCTTTTATTTGATCAACTGTGAAATATACACTGCAAAAGTAAATAGTTGAGAAAAAATTTGGCAACTTCATGCAGTAAGACTTCTGATTGTTTTTTTTTTGTTTTGTTTTTTCACAGTAAAGAAACTTTGTTTAGCCAGCATAAATTTGTTTGTTCTTGCAATGCTAATTGTCTTATTTGCAAAAAATATATATTCTTGTCACAGCAACTGAAACAACAATAACAAACATGGTTACATAAGCAAATTGTTACAATTGAATCAAGGACATTTCTTCTTATTATTAATGTTGTAAAGTTGTGCTGCTTAATATTTTTGTACAGCCTTCTTATGTTTTTCCTTGCATTTTTTTTGATTAATAAAAGTTTTAATCTTCAGAATTCTCGTTGTAACTCATAAATTCTCAACTTTGATCAATTTAATATGTCCCTTGCTTTAAAACAAAAATCACACTTAGATAACATTTTGAACCGCATCACAGGGTTTTAAATGGTACGCGGTTAGACTGTTTGTAGTTTGCATGTTTTCAAGGGGTTTAAACCAGCTTGGCCGTGGGAGAGATCACTAGACCCACTTAACCCTGCTAATATCCAGAGAAACCCAACTTAGGCGCTCATTTGCGTTTGCCTATTCTTTTCTTCTTTCAGCGGGGATTCCAGAGTCCTGCAGTGGCTAGCAGTTCAACTTGAGGATCTTCCTTCATGGCCCAGATTCAAACCCACTAACAACAGATGCTGTTTGTCTCGCATATCCCATTTTGCTGAAGACGACGCCTAACCTGTGCGTGCACTTTTCATCTTGCTCTACATATATTACTGTTTTACTGATTATAGTCTACCCTCAACTGCCCAACCCCTCTGATCGGACTCTCGTGCAGTGAAAGGAAAAGACTGACTGAGTCCACGTAGATCCACAGTGTAACTGATGTTTGCCCTAACTACCAACTTTCTGATTTTGCTACAATGACATAAATTGACTACAGTTTCATACACCAACATCTGTTGGGACACTAGGATATGATTATTATATCAACTTCTAATGCCGGTAGCGGCTTTGTGTGATCATGGCTTGTAGAACTCCGGGGCTCGCTAGCTACATCCACGCTACATCAGGCCATAGACCCTCCTTATCTAATTATTACGGTTATAGTACAGACTCGGGGATCTCTTTGAGCCTCTGGTACAACTCACGTGTTTTTGTACCTCTCCTGCGTTGAAAGGGTTGTGCTTGCTCTCGGGTTGTCTGTGCGATGTGGAGAGCGCTAGAGTGCTATAGAGGTAGATAGGCGCATTTTTTGGGTCCTTTGGACCTTCAAATCCGTCACGAGCGTGTGTGCGCTGGTAGCAATGCACAAAGTGAGGTCGCCACAACACACGTCTCATGCGACATAAACGGACTCAGAAACCCGGCGATATCATCGTCCCCGACGCCTGTACACGGGGTTAGTTCCTACACGGTGGATGCCCACACTCGCAGGGTCGAACGTGCCTCAGAGTGTCACGATCTGTGTCTGGTCGGCACACACACCGCCCCCAAGGGTGCCGGGAATCAAGGCAGTGCATCCGAAGGCGTGCCCACCTGTGGCACAAATCCACTAGTAAAAAGACACAGTACCCCAGGCACGGCTCCATTGGGGGGACGGGCGGCGCCGTTCGTGTCAAGGCTGATCTGGGGGCATATCAAGAACGGGGGGGGGGTGCGTGGAAACGTGCGCGGGACCCCGGTGTGGGTGCGAGGGGGACACCCAGTGCCTGCAGTGCGCGTAATAGTCACAAGAGCGAAGCGGTGGCTGAGATGACAAGAGGGGGTGACAAACAGCAGGGGGCAGATGATCAGATACGACGTGTGTTAGCTTGATCTACATGCGATTGCCGGTACCACAATTGTGTGGTGCAAGTTGAAGGGTGTGTTAGCTCCGTTTCACAAGTGGTTCAAGCATCACCTGTACAGAAAAGCAGGATTTTAATGTGTTAGGATAGCTTAGTATCCTTATGCTGGCGTAACAAATTAGATCTCTATGTTGTGTCTCTGTGGTGGGCCATGGAGAGTTACACAAGCGGCAGGTGAGCCAGACACCTAGAAGAGAGGGCCAACCCCGCAGAGGCCTCATGATGCAACCCGGAAACCCCTACAGAACTACCAAATTTTGCTAGAAGTTTGATTGCATCATATAATAATTGCTGTTAATATTGTTCATCGTGTGTTTTATTACGTCTTAAATAGATTTTTCCCATACATTTCTGCCATTTGTACATTAACTGACAGTCACCACTAAGCTACCACTAAATATTGTAGAAACTTAATTTGCTGTAAAGTTGCTTTGCAATGATTTGTATCTTGATTTGTGAAAAGCGCTGTACCAATAAACTTGACTTGACACCTCAAATCTTTTTGGCTACATGCGTCAAGCTTGCACAGCAGCATTTGCAATTATCGCCGTTCTTCCTCACCTCTTACTCTCTCATCTCTGTCGTTAAATGTTTGATTGGGTTCAAGCCCAGGCTCTGGCTGGGCAACTCAAGGACATTCACAGAGTTGTCTTAATCACTCTTGCTGTGTGCTTAGGTCATTGTCCTGTTTGAAGGTAAACCTTCTGCCCAGTCTGAGGTTCTGAATGCTCTGGACTGGGGTTTCATTAAGGCTATCGTCTCTAGGTTACGTATGTAACCATAATTCCCCTGCATCGAGTTGCTTTGTGAACACCCTTGCGTGACGCGTTCTGAAGCACGTGTCAAATCAGTCCAGTGGAGCAGTGAGACGTCACAAGCGGGGTGACGTAAGCACCAGAAAGCATAAAAGCGCATCCGGCCGGGTGCAAACCAGTTTCGATGAAGTAGCGCCTGCAGGGATTCAGGGAGTATGGCATAGAGACGCAGCGTCTCGTTCCCTCAGCTAAGGCCACCACGTATACCTTCAGAGTGGAGGGAGATAACCCTGCGGAGAATCGCTCCTGCAGAAACTCCAGAACTGTACCAATTGGGCAGTTGACTGGGTCCTGTAGTTGCTGTCCGCACCATGAAGTGAAAAGTTTTCACTTCAAGGCGTACTGTTTCCTAGTTGCGGGAGCTCTGGACTGGAGTATAGTCTCAACAACCTCAGTTGAGATACCAGATGCTAGGAGCTGTGCCCCCTCAGGTGCCATGCCCACAAGCTTCCATAACGCCGGGTGGGGGTGAAGAATGGCGCCCCCCCGCCTGAGAGAGGAGGTCCCTCCTGATCGTAATCTCCAGCAGAGAGCCGTCGAGGAGGGAAAGTGGGGTACGGACACCAAGTCCGAGAACCATACTTGGGGCCGGCCAGAACGGGGCTACTAGCAACAGACGGACCCCATCCCGGCATACCCTCGCCAGAACTGGAGCAGAGCAATTGGGGGAAAAGCGTACAGACGAATCCTCGGCCACGTCTGCACCATGGCATAGTGGATGCTGGATGTGTGAGGGAGAACCAGAGCAGACAGTGTATTGATTCCTGCTACGCAAATAGATCCACTTCCACCTGGCCAAATTCCCTCCAAATGAGCTCCACCACCTCGGGCTGGAGCCTCCACCCCCCGGGCCTCAGCCCCTGTCTGGACAGGATATCTGTCCCCTGATTTCAACCCCCCCATCCTTCTTCGGAACGATGAAGTAACGTCTGTAGAACCCGGATGCTCTCTCGAGTGGAGGAACACGTTCTATGGCCCCCTTTCTCAAGAAAGTATCTACTTCTTGTTCCATTACCAGAGCCTGCTCGGTGCCCACTAGTGTGGGGATGACCCCGTTGAAACGAGGTGGACGAGAACTGAACTGGATTCTGTAGCCTTTCTCTACAACCTGCATTACCCATTTTGATATATTTGGCAGAAGTTCCCAGAAGTTTCTACTAAGGGAACCAGCCTCTCGAGTTTGGCGTCTGGTATTATTAGAGGAGCCCGTTCGGTGCCCTGAAGCGGATGACCGGCAGGGATGACCGACCTGACTGCTGTAGCACCCTCACTTGAGGGGGCAAGCTCTCCCGTGCCGTACAGTTGCCGGGCGGTAGCTGGGATTTCACTCGTCGGAGCTCACTGAGCCCTGAAGCACCGAAGGTGGCAGGGGTATCAATAAACCTCCGTGAGGGCACTGAGGAGGATTGGGCACCGTATACTGAGGTGTTATCCTTTCCTGCCCAGGTGGGCTGCCCTTGGGGACCTGACAATGGTAGGACCATTTAGCTGAGGTCCTCTTAGACAAATAATGGTCCGCAGATCCGTTTTCGGTCTAGAAGACCCTGATTGAGAGCGTCGCCCCGACCCCCGATCATTCTGTGGCGGGGTGCGGATTGCAACGCTCTTTTGTTGAGATTGGCGATATGAGGAGCTTGATGGCTTGGGCTGCTCCCGCTCAGCAGCCCCACCCCTGAGCAGGTCAGCCTGGTATTTTTGTAACACCGCCATGGTGTGCAAACCTGCGCCAGCCTGACCTACCGCCGTATAAGCTTTCCCAACCAGACTCGATGTAAGCTAACGGGCCTGGTGGGAAGCTTCGTGGCCTTCAGGGACGATGCTGAGGATGGGGAGAGATAGCTCGCAAGCGTCTGCTCCACCACTGGCATCGCCCCATATCCCTTATCATTCAACCCCACGATGTTCTTTTGAATAATTCAAGACTGTGAGGCTGTAATACGGGATGAGTACGGTTCCTCCCACGATCTTGACACCTCAGCATGGAGATCGGGAAAAACAGGGGGGGGAGGGAAGCCCCCTTCGTGAAGGCTGTGATCGGGATGGACTGTGGTGGAGAGTCCACAGTCTCCTTTGTCTCGACACTCATCACATCCACCTCTTTGTAGGAAGATAGATGAAGTGTCTGGCTCTCTCTCTGGGGGGGTGGAAGAAACAGCAGTGCGGGCTTCCGAACCGTGAGAGAGAGAGACAGACAACAGGATCTAGCAGGTGAGGACCGAGAAAATGACGAGCCCGTCTCGGATCCCTCCACTAAATCCACCCGCGATCCCCACGACAACATTCTGCGCTGTGCCGATGCACATCGCGAGCCTGGCCACTCTCATCAAACACAGCCAGGCGAGAGTGGAGCGTGCGCAGTGAGAGCAGCTCGCAGTCATGACAATCAGCTCCCTCTAGAGCTGATCTTGCATGCTCCGCTCCTAAACAAACAACAGACAGATCGTGTGTATCCCCTGCTGCCAGATATTGTGGGCAGGGAGAAACACAGCATTTGTAATGCCGTTCGCCTGCCATAGACTTTTTCATGATTGTTTTTTTTTATATGCTTGTGTGGACAGACAACAGTAAATAGACATACACAGAGTGCTACTGAAGGGCAGAAGCTGGTTTGCGCTCTGCTGGATGCGCTTTTATACTTTCTGGTGCTTACGTCACCCCGCATGTGATGTCTCGCTGCTCCATTGGACTGATTTGACACGTGCTTCAGAATGCGGTCACGCAAGGGCGTCCCCAAAGCGTCTCGACGCAGCTCGAGTTCCTGAAGGGGAACTCAATATTTTGGTGCATTGAGCTTTTCTTCTACCCTGACGAGTCCCTCAATCCCTGCCACTGAAAAACAGCCCCTCAGCATGAGACTGCTACCAGCACACTTTACTTTTGGATTGGCACTCTGCAGGTGATGAGCAGTGCCTGATTTCCTTCAAACATGATGCTTGGAATTTAGGTTCATCAGACCAGAGAATCTTGTTTCTCACCATCTGAGGGTCCTTTAGGTGCTGTTTTGCAAATTCCAAGTGTGTTTTCATATGTTTTCACTGAGGAGATTATTGAGTCTGGCCACACCAGCATAAAGCACAGATTGGTGGAGTGTTGCAGCGATGTTTGTCCTTCTGTAGGTTTCTCCTATCTCCACATATGATCATAGAGCTTAACTAGAGTGGCCATCAGCTTCTTGGTCACCACACTAACCCTTCTCCTATTGCTCAGTTTGGCCAGGAGGCCAGTTCTAGGAAGAGTCCTGGTTGTTTCAAATTTCTTCCATTAAGGGTAACAGAGACTACTTGATTCTGTGAACCTTCAATGCAGCATAATTGTTTTCTGAACTTTTCCCCAGATGTGTGGTTTAATGCAATCCTGTCTCTGAGCTCTACAGGCAGTTTTTTGAACTCAGGGCTTGGTCTTTGCTCTAATATGCATTTTCAGCTGTTAGACCTTTTTATTAAGACGTGTGCCTTTCCAAATCATACCCATTCAATTTAATTTGCCACAGGTTAACTTCACTCACTTGTAACATTTACAAGCAAAATGAATGCTGTGCTAAATTTCAACTGTCCCAGAGAAGGCCATGAACATTTATGCAATGGAATAATTTGTTTTTTTATCTTTAATAAATTTGCAAAGATGTTAAAAACCTGTTTTTTGCTTTGTCATTATGGTGTATGGAATGTAGGTTGATGTGAAAAAAAGTAATTTAAAGCAGTTTAACATAAGGCAGCAACATAACAAAACGTGAACAAAATGATACTTTTGCAAGGCACTGTATATTCAACTTTATATAGAGAGCTGTGCGTTTTCCATGACATAAACACTCTAGAAGTTGCTTATTTGCTATATAGTATATTATACTAGTGTGTGTGTGCGTGCGTGCACAGATCTTCCGCACCTCTCAGGTAAACATTATAGGTATGACCTCATGACACCAATCTCTCTCACACACATACTGGTTAAAGAGGTGTGCATGGCATTTCTGGTAGGTACAATTGTAAATATTGAATGAATGAATGAATGAATGAACGAACGCCAAACAGAACAGAAAAGGCCATTCCCTTGTGGCTACCACAGCAACTGCTGCCTAGTGAAACCATAGACCATCTAAAATAATGCTGTCATGAGGCCCCTGTCAATGCAAATTCAGTTTTTGTATGAATCTAACTGAATTTATTCTGTCTGGGTATAATTGAAGCTAGATAAATGATTTCTGCATTTAACACACAGAGTCTGACAGATTTGCTCAGCGTGAGCCAGCAGCTGCTGCTGCTGATATTGTTAGTGGAAATGTACAATCATTGAGAAATATGCACAGCTACTTTCCAACAAACATTGATGTCTAGTTATTCATCATATTTCATTTATTTTCTTGGCAGACACTTTGAGGGACAAGCTGCTTGGAAGAGCCTGTATCTTGTTATGGCTTTCTGTTTGTATTCATGTTACAGGAAGTGCAAATATTGTTTGTGACTTTGACATGAGCAGGTCGCTAACTAGGCTAAACTATCTAATGAAAAATTCCAATGAGTTTATCTATCATTTTAGTCCCCACACTCTCAGAACAAATGTGCAAAGCTGTCACTGGGACTGTACCCACTCAAAATGTACCAATATATACACTTTAGGTACTGATATGTACTTTTAAAGTACTAATTTATGAACTTTAATGTACAATATGTACCATTTAGGGTAAATAAGGTACAAAAGTGTACCTTTTAACTTTTGTACCTAAGGCTATACCATATAGTTACTACATGCAGTACATATGAATGGCAAAAAGTGTAATTTCAATACCTTGAGAAAAGGTTATTATTTATTTATTTTTATTCAGTGACTGTTCCATTGTTATGTGAGTATGTAATGACAAGATAATCTTTATAAGTGAGTCATTCAACCTATTCATTCAAAAACACTGAGTCATTGAATCGTTCAGTCAACCATTTATTTTTTTCTAAAAGACAGACTAGAGTCAAAAATAATGACTTTTGTCATCAAAAAAGAAGTCTCATGCACTCCACCCTTAAATTTTTCACGTGTTATTTGCACAGTTTCATCAATCTGAGAGAAATAACCCTGGCATATACTGCACATTATCAGCAATGCAGCCATGCAACAATCATATATCCATTACAGCCCCATTAAGAGCGAGACCGATGTATTTTCTCTCAGATTAGCCTTCAACCTTCACTCCGTGATATTTCCTCTAGATTTTTTTATGGTCCACAAGCACTCAATTGCCATGGGAACTGGACAGTTGACTGACCCAGCATGGACAAGACAAAAGCTTTTACGATTTACCATTGTATATTACATAGTGTATTCTAACCATATAATATTTACTATTTCCAGCACTATTCCAATGTATACTTTAATGATTTGTATTCCCATAATGATGAATCATCCACCAGCTGGGGCTAACTGGCTTTGGCTGACGGATCAGACTAGAACCATTTTATATACAGTGGGTACGGAAAGTAGTCAGACCCCCTTACATTTTTCACTCTTTGTTATATTGTAGCCATTTGCTAAAATCCTTTAGTTCATTTTTTTTTTTTTTCCTCATTAATGTACACACAGCACCCATATTGACAGGAAAACACAGAATTGTTGACATTTTTGCAGATTTATTAAAAAGAAAAACTGAAATATCACATGGTCCTAGTATTCAGACCCTTTGCTCAGTATTAGTAGAAGCACCCTTTTGATCTAATACAGCCATGAGTCTTTTTGGGAAAGATGCAACAGTTTTTCACACCTGGATTTGGGGATACTCTGCCATTCCTCCTTGCAGACCCTCTCCAGTTCTGTCAGGTTAGATGTAAACGTTGGTGGACAGCCATTTTAGGTCTCTCCAAAGATGCTCAACTGGGTTTAAGTCAGGTCTCTGGCTGGGCCATTCAAGAACAGTCACAGAGTTGTTGTGAAGCAACTCCTTCGTTATTTTAGGTGTGTGCTTAGGGTTATTGTCTTGTTGGAAGGTAATCCTTCGGCCCAGTCTGAGTTCCTGAGCACTCTGGAGAAGGTTTTTTCGTCCAGGATATCCCTGTACTTGGCGCATTCATCTTTCCCTCGATTGCAACCAGTCATCCTGTCCTGCAGCTGAAAAAACACCCCCACAGCATGATGCTGCACCACCATGCTTCACTGTTGGGACTGTATTTGACAGGTGATGAGCAGTGCCTGTTTTTCCCCACACATACCGCTTAGAATTAAGGCAAAAAGTTCTATCTTGGTCTCATCAGATCAGAGAATCTTATTTCTCACCATCTTTGAGTCCTTCAGGTGTTTTTTAGCAAACTCCAAGCGGGCTTTCACGTGTCTTACACACTCTGCCATAAAGCCCCGACTGGTGAGGGCTGCAGTGATGGTTGACTTTCTACACC
>JADLZN010006492.1:0-131280 GCA_018155175.1 Sinocyclocheilus anophthalmus
AGGTGTAGGCCAGGATTCCTCACAGTTTTGGTGACTATGGCAGTTTTTTCCTTTGCTAGAATAGTGACGGGGCAACACGTTTATTTATCAAGTGAGAAATGAGCTTAGAGATGTTGGACAGGAATGTCCCTCTTAAAGGGTTTGGGACAAGAAGTTGCATAAGTTACATTTCGTAATGAATACTTTGACAGCGGATGAATGTGTAAACCTGTGGGCGAACATCTTTTTGGTCTCTTTGTGTGAACGTGCATGTAAGATTGGTATGAGTCATAGTAAAGTAGTTATTTTGTAAAATCTTTGGGAATCTGGGGTTATCGTGTTCAACCTTTCAATTACTTGTTCAAAGCTTTAGCTGCTATGCCACATCAACAAACTCTTTTATGCTGTCAACCCCTGACTTTTCCTTTGACTTGAGTGCTGAGCAACAATATAACTGACTGAAGCCATGGTCACACTATACTTCCATTATTACGCATGCAACTGTGGGAAACTGGAAGCACATGCGATTTTTGCATTTTGCTGTGTATGAAAGTTTGGTAAACTCTTGCACTTTTGTATGATGAATGATAAGTAGTGGATCTAAGCATCACAAACTGACCTCTTGGCTCAACACAAAGCTGCAGGTCTGTTTTGAATTTAATATTATTTGTGATTTATGAATTATTTAATTATTAAAAACAACCTAGAGAATGATATCATATTTGGTTTGTTGTGGTGTATGCTCAAAGTCTAGTTTGATCGCATCTTAAAGTTCTTTGCTCAGCGAAATTTTGTGGGCAAAATCCAATTATTTCAATAGTAATCCAAGCAATTTGCCGTTGCAAAAAAGTTCACTCCACAGTTTTTTTTGCTCATGTTCAAGTTGGTCACATGAATTTTCCACTTTGACCACCAGAAAGCTGCTTGGTTTGAAAGGGAATTCTTTGAGCAATGCTTCATATATTACGACATATGACACATTACTTTTTTTTTTGACCATTTGCACACAAAAAATTATGATGCATCAGCCTATTTAGTCTTATGGCCTGTTCACACCTTGAACAGTAAGTGCAAAGATAACAGTAATGATAAAAATATTAGTGTCCTTACTAATTGTTTATTATAAGCGCTCTTCAGTTATGCCATCTGCCACTTTAAATGCATGAGCTCTTTAAAGTCAGGTTGATTCTGGTTCTGGCAATGTTTTCAGTTATCATTAATCAGCTGGAAAAATCATTCTAAAATGATTCTATTGATGAAGTTTCTCTGTGTTGTCATAGCTGTGGTGTTCTCATAAAGTTCTCAGAGAATTCTTATTAAAACGTTATTAGGGATGTAACGATGCACCCCGACCCGGTTCAAAATCTATAAAAATATGTGATGGTAGAGATGTTAAAGGAATCATGATATAGTTAGGGGTAGGAGTTTATATGATTGTTTGTCTGAGGGGAAATTACTCTCTTTTGACAAGTTTGTTTTATATTTTCTTTTCATCTTGCCTCTGTATAATGCATATTAAAGTAGTGTTTATAAGTGCAGCTGCTTTGTTTACAGCGGTAACCATAGAAATGCTATATTGCCACTGTTCAATACGCGCCACCTGCTAGCATTCTCATTCAGCCCGTCTGCTGTTTTTGTTTCATTCAAATATGTTTTGTGTTGTGTAGTTTAACAAAACCAAAGTCAGTCCATTCTGTTTTTGTGTCAAATTTTGAAATTTTACAATCTAATTTAGATTAAAAAATGCTCATGCTGCATTTATGCAGCATTTTTGTTTGCATCATGAGTAAAATACAGTGGTTTTATTTAAATGGAAATAGCACAGGCAACGCCTTAGTTTGTGTATATGAAGAGTTTTCTTTAATTTGTGTAATATATTTGATTTAGGGTTTGTTTTAAAATTTCAATTTAGTTTTGTTATTTGACATATTTCAATTTCACAAATCAATGTACAACATTTTGTCCAAGCAATAATACAAGTACACCATTTCATTTAAAATTTCTTAATCTCGTTTTGTTAAAAAAAGGTTAGCTGTTCTAAGTATCAACATCCACAAGACAAAAAAATTGACTTCCTCTGGTTACAGCTGACTACTCTGCCTGATACTTGAAACGGCAGTGTTTTTGTTTTACAGAAACATGGCATCCTGACAACATCCCATACATCACCAGCCTTTGTTAAGTGCTAGTAGTGGTTCACATTGTGCTATCTGCTCATTCATCTGCCATAATTCAATACCACAGTGGCTGTGTCTGTGTAAGTACTATTGAACATTCTTTATGGGGTTGCAAGAGCCGCAAAGGCTAAAGGGTCATTCCGTGTCATCTTAACCAGAGGTCCCTGGCTCAAATTTTTAATTTTGTCAATATTTTTTTAAGAAAGATAAACATATATGGTGATGAAAGCCAAAATATTTAATGTCATGGATGAATATTTACTGAGTGATTTGCTTTTTTGTAGAGGAGGGTCAAAATGACAATTTTAGAGGGAAACAAACTACATTTCTAGTTTCAACATTATTTATTCTTCAGACACATTATTTTTTTTGTATTGTATTTTTTAAATACAATAAGTATCAGCTCTATACAAAATGACCAACATTTAGCTGCATTGAGGCCCCCATATCTCTGGGACTGAATGATGCAGGGCGTTGAAAATTATTAATGTATTATTGTTAATGTATTAATGTATTAAGAATCAGAATCTAAAATCATATTGAGATCTCTTTACTACTTTTTGAGTTATAGGCACGCAGACTTTGGAAAAATAATGTTTATGGCAATTAGACAGATATGTTCAATGCAGATGTTTTGACAGAAGGAAAATATATACATTTCTAGTTTCAACATTATTTGTTCTTCAGACATTCCTCTTTAAAAGAAAGAAAATAAGTATTATATTTTTGCAAAATGACCCACATTTGGTTTTTGCCCACTGAAAATGCGTACAATTAAACGATTTACTCCTGGAGCCATCTTGAGGTTCCAATAACTCTGGAACTAAACCATACAGGGCCTTAAAAATTAATATGCCAAAAGAAAAGTTTGTTAAGACCCAAAATCTAAAAGGGCATTAAGGGCATCTTTAATGCTTCTTGAGTTACAGGACAAAAAAAAAGTGTGAAAAGTGCTTTTTGCCATTTTTGAACTGTCACCATTAGCATATAATGAAACAAAAATTGCTTCAACAGATTTTGCTAATAGACCTGTCGCTCTGTGAAAAAACATATAATGCTCCATCGTTCTGGACTTTGTTACCCCCCTGATTTGCTCTGAAATTCAGGTGAAATTGGAATTTGACACTCCTCTACAAAATAGTGGATTGCTCAGTAAATATTCATCCATGACATTTCATATTTGGGCTTTCATCACTTTTTATGTTTGTCTTTCTTCAGAAAAAAATATTAACAAAATTACAAATTTGAACCAGGGAAGTTTCTGAAATTTGGTTGATTTGACACTGAATGATGTTCTGGTGCTCAGCATGAGATGTTGGTATGCTGATGTTCCTGTTACCCTTGAATAACTTCAAAGACTTCCACCTAACAGGTAGATTTCTTTAACCAGACAGGTTCTTCTGGTGTAAAACTTTGTCCACAAAGCTAGACTAGAACCATCAGAAACCAGCCTGACCTATATGGAAATTCATGTAGTTTTCAGTAAAGTTAAGCCCGACAAACAGGTAAATCTTCAAAGCTAATGCATAACATCAAATCCAAAAGTTCTAATGGGTCTGGAAGACTAATTAGTCCAGGAACATAAAGCTAATACCAGAGCCAATATGGTCTAAAGCCACATCCAAATGCATACTCTCTCCAAGAGGGTGTGTGTGTGTGTGGTTTCTTATTCCTCACTTATTATGGACGCATACACCTTACGAAGCCTTTTTCAATTACTCCAGCTCTGTCGTTCTTCTTGCCTGCTGTGATTAATAAGCTTTTATGAATCCCAATCTGATCTCAGATCGGGTTTGGACATATTTGATAAGCAAAATAGAATCTGTGAAAGGCCACACTGAATGAAAATTTAATTACCTCTGAGTCTGGGCATATGTGAGCAGCCGTTCTGCACCCCTCCTTCCGAACTCAGGTTAAACGTGCTCATCATCCTTCGCTAATGAAGCACCGGACGTTGCTGCGCTTGAGCGATTTGTTTTGGCAGGTTCCAGATGCACGCCTCTCTTATTTGCTTTGGTTAAGAGTCCCTAAAACAGCTATCGTTTAATCAGGCTAATGTTCCAGCTCGATAGGTCTAATGAACTTCAACTGGGTTGTGTCGTCTGAAACGTTTTTCCTTTGCTCACTTGCTTTAAGACACAGATTCCACAGATTCGTTCACGTTTTGATGAACATGGCGTTAATATTGCACCCTGTCGCCACCCCCTCTTGCTCTTTGGTTTGGATAAACAATTTAATAGAGTAAAATGACTTTATAGTCCAGTAATTACAATTTTGTTCACCTCAAAATACCCTTAGCCAGACGAGATGTTTTCCTGAGGCAGTTTTTTTACGGTACATTAATAAAAATCCATTCATTTTAGTAAATGTACTGGATTTCTTGATGCTAAACACAAACATACTGAGTCTGCTGGAGCACAAGATCATTTAGTTTAATGTGTATGTGTGTGTGTTTCTGTATTGATATTTGTCGTGACTATTACAGACATGTCAGTCATCCAGCACAAGAGACAATATGACAGAAAACATCATGAACATAAGATTGATAAATACTGAGAAATGTTATTTATTGAACACTATTCACTGCTGTGCCACTGAAGCTGCATGTCTACTTATTAGATAAACTATGTGTTTTAGCTTTATGCATTGATTCAGTTTTTCCAAAATTCTTTACATCCTTTTTTAAGAATTTGAATTACTTTGCTTTGTTTTTAAATAATAAATTATACATTATTATATATAGATTATATATATTTGTCATATGTACAGCTCTAAATAATGAATAAAATTGAAAATGATAAGTAGATTAACCATTTAATTTTGAAAAAATATGTTCCAAAATTAAAAACAATCATTTTTACTGTGATGCATTTTAGTTATTTTTTCGAGGTAATTAGTCACTCATAGGACTTGAAATTTCATATTCTTGACAACAGCACTCAAGAGTGCAATGAATGCAAAAACTATAGCAATGAGCTCCCGGGTGGCCATCAGGATCACCTGGAAATTTCCTGGTGGCCTGGCGCTGATTTGCCCGTTGCCCTGTTGATGCAGGTGGTTCCAGGGATTCAGGTAAGTGTTATTGAGATTTTGTAGGTGTGCATCGAGTTTCGACTGACCTAGTGATGATGCAGGAGAGCAGCAGGTGGTTTTTAGCTCTCTGTTCTGCCCGAACGTCACAAGAAATCTGATGTTTGCGGTGTCGCTTGGCTCTTGTGGCACCGACTTGAGCTTGCCTGAGTCGTGTTGGTAGAGCTTTCGCCGTTGGGCATGTGGGCCCGTTGCTCAATCCAACGTTGCCTGGCTGCTTCTAGGGGTGTCGACCGGTTTCAAGGGATGCTCCTCCCTTGGAGGTGCCTGATGCTGTGTTGCAGCAGGCAAGGATTCAGAGGTTTGTCCTTCTCAGTACTCTTTAGTTGAGTTTTGTTCAAGGAGCTTTTTTTTTTTTTTTGCGAGTGTCAGCAGCTCCTGTAACCCAGCGGTAGGCGTGTCCAGCTGTCCTTGTGTAGCTTCCGTTCAGCACCCGTGTGGAGGAGGGTGTTGTGGTGGACTGCTGTTGGATATACCGTGGTGTTTTCAGGATGAGGATGCCTTTTTCCATGGTTTTTCCCGGTGGTTGGTCTGGAACCTGTGTCTGTTGCCATGTTGATGGCTCTGTCCTCTTCTGGCTAGGGCTTTCTTTAGAAGGGTCTTGCATTGTGGCAATGCTGGTTGCCTTCTGGTGCCCGCTTTGGATTCTGAGTTGTGAAGTTCAGAATCAGTGGGGTTTGACAAACACCTTTAGTGGAGGCCTTGTGCTTGTTAAAGGCCTTCTGTGTCAGGGTACACAGCTGTTGATTAGGCATTGTGCGGCAGGCCCTAATGCCTATATGACTTCTTGCAGCTGGTGTCCTCCGCCATCCCAGGGTATTTGTGAGCTTTGGAGTAAGTTTGTCAAATTCTGTGGTAGTAAGCATGGGGAGTTTTCACGCCGGCCCTGCTTGGTGTCTGGGGCAGTGATCAGTCCGTGTTCAGTCTCTGGGTCTGAGAGTATTTAGGTTGTCAGATGTGTTGTCTCTGGCCAGCTCGGTGGGGTCTGTGGGGTCACACGGTGTGTGTGTCCGCAGTGATCCTCTGGAAAGGTCCCTGCCCCACCCTCTTGTGGCTGCTGGTTGGTGACGTGTGAACATTGGCTCTCGCCCCCCCCTCGCAGGTTCTGACTTTTGGCTGAGGGGGTGGGCCTGCTGGCTAGGGGAAGTTCTGTTTCGTTTTTTCCCTATCTGTTCGCCTTGTGGTCTGCAAGCATATTTCAGTTCATTTGTGACACTGAATTCACCTCGTTGCGTTGCTTCGGTTCGCCTGAAAATTTTTTTTTTTTGTTGCCGCTTGCAGAGTTTTCATGGAGCTGACTTGTGAAGTGTCAAGCAGAAGGCTTTGGCTCCCTTTCCCCCCTTTCGTAGCTGTGCACAGGCGTGGAGGGCTTGCACTGCTGGCGACCGATATTCAGCCGGCTGTCTTTTGCTTAAGTCTATGCGCAGTCGTTAGGACTGTTTAAATTCTTTCTGAACCAAGGCAAGCTCCTTTCTAATTGCTGAGTCAGGGTTTGGAAGGGGGGGGGCCTCAGCTCTGTCTGTATGCAGGTTGCCTTGTAAGGCCTAAGATGTGGTGTCTTTCTCATTTAGTTCCACATATGTTGTTTTAAGAGTGATTTTGTGTGAAACAGTTCTCTTTTCAAGTCCTGTGTGATGGCTTTTTCCAGCGGCGTTTGGTGTCTAGCAGCTGTTAGAGCCTCTTGAAGACTGGTGATTTCCTTCTGTCGAACCATTCTGTGGGGTTCTTTGCATCCGTTTTGTGCTTTCTCTCGTTGAGCAGGTGTCCGTTCTCTGCAGAATTCTGTGACTTGCAGTTTCCGCTCATATACCTCCTGTCTGAGGCCCTTGAGTGTGTGGGCCGAGGAGAGGATGATGCTTGTCAAGTGTTCGCTTATGTCGCAGTCTCGCTGTTCCTTTCTTTGCCATTGCAGGTCGTTGGCTGCTTTGTGCTGAAGGATGTACATTACAGTGCTCTTCTTGGTTTCCAGGTGGTCCTGGTGAGCTGCCAGGGCTGGATGTCTGTGGAATGTCTGCGACATACTGGCACACTTGTGGGAACACCAGAGAGAGAGAGACACAAGGCAAATGCAGGTACGTACAGAGGTGTTAAACTATCTCTAAGGGGAACGGCTGTGTAGGCCGTGTAAGGTATGACTAGCTTGTGGGAGGCAGCTAGTGAGGTAGGGTTCTATGTTTTTGTGTTCGTGAACACAAAGGAGAGTTTGAGTAACTTTGTTGAGGGGCTGTAAGCAGGGGTCAGCTGATGACTGGGCTATACTACTGATGGTTCACGGGGTTGGTCACTATGACGAAACTGAAATAAATAAGATGAACTCAAAAAAAAAAAGGAACATTTTTTACCTATTTTAGTTTTGTTTCTAAGAGATATGGCTAAGCAGGTTTCACTTGTGTGTGATGCTGCAATAGACTTCATAACCCTAGGGTTAGGCTGTTAGCTAAACTAGCATGGACCCACCAAATACCTCGTCAAAAGTAAAAGAAACAGTGGGAATTGTTTCTATTTTTATGTTAGCCTACATTGTGTTGCAATGGTAGCTGCCCTTCAACGTATTAGGCCTGGCACTGAGGCGTGAGGAGAAGTAGAGTGGAAACAGGGATTATGCTACTAATAAGCTGTATAACTCGCTAAGGAAACAACATTTGCTCGAACTACTGTAATCCTATCCAAAAACGACTATGGTGATGGTGAAATAACTAACATCAGGTACAAGTAAAACCACAACACCAAAACAATTAAATAAATAAATACAAAAGGGGTCGCTAATGATCTGTAGGAAAGTAAAAGGGAAATAAATAAAAAAATTAAAATAAAAATAAAAATGGAATAAAAATAAAAAAATAAATAAAAATTGATTTAATTAAATCTCAAATTTAATACAAATAATTTCGCTGAATTGGTACATTTGTGATAAACAAATGTAAATAAATGCAATAAATTAAATTAAAAAAAAGGTAGAATAAAGTCAAAAAATAAACAATAACACAAGTAAACCCAGTATGTGGGTGGGTCCCACAGGGAACCTGTGAGGCATCAACAGGAAGTGACACAGGTGACGGAGAGAGAGCGGGAGAGAGAGAGGGAGAGAGAGGTGAGGTTAGAAAGTTACACTTTACACGCCTCTCTAAGCGTTAGTCAGATGCTAACAGCTAGCAGTTTGAGGTAAAGGGCTAGCTTAAGAGTTAGCGTTAGTTACACGCCATTCTTTGTTTACACACAGGTCTGTGAAGTTGGTGCTGTTGTCAGATTAACCGGAAGAGTCTGCTCACACTTCCGGGGTCACGTGTTGCTAGGAGACCAATGCAAGCTCACAACAGGTGCAGGTGGAGCAGACTTGCACTGCTGTGAGCATGCATTGGAAACTCATGCATGTCCCTACCATCATTCATTACTCAAACAGCACATTCACTTCACAGGCAAAATTCATAGTTAGCTACGGTAGAATAACACCATTAATTTTACATAAATGTTTCAAATGAGCGAGTCATAATGAAATACAATGATAAGTAACACATAATAAGGCCTTAAATTAATGAAATGAGGAGTATCGCTCAGATCACCTACACAGTGCTGAAAAAGGGGATTTCTTCGCCCAAGATCAGACCGATTCATTCTGGTACCATTTATATGAGCTGCTAATCTGAGATTGCGTCGTCAGAAAAAGACCTATGCTCCACTAACCACAGAGATTAGGATTTCTTCGCTAAAATCTGGTTCGTTTCTTATCGTACGATTTAAAAACATTACAGCACTGAAAACTCTCTACCGCTTGTAGGAAGGAACTTTCAAGCTATAGTTTTATCTGATTATTTTCAGAACCTGGTGCGCGCATGTATAGGAGTTACGTAAATGTTTCACATGAGTGGGTCGATATGAATACAATGATACATAACACATAATAAGGCCTTAAATCAGTGAAATGAGGAGCATCGCTCAGATCACCTACACAGTACTGAAGAAGGGGATTTCTTCGCCCAAGATCAGACCGATTCATTCTGGTACCATTTATATGAGCTGCTAATCTGAGATTGCGTCGTCAGAAATTAGACTTATGCTCCACTAACAACAGATATTAGGATTTCTTCGCTAAAGTCAGGTTAGTTTCTTATCATACGATTAAAACACATTATAGCACTGAAAACTTCATACTGCTTGTAGGAAGGCGCATTCAAACTATAATTTATCTGGTTTTGATCAGGAACTGGTATGCGCATGGAGAAGAAGTTACTAACTTATGAAACAGACACATAAGATTGATTATTGGGTCTGCTTGCAAGCAATGTTTAAAACGACTCCACCGTTCTAAATTACTGCTCGTACTGCATAAAGTAGGAAACTATTGTTTTCTGGTTAGCTTGTCAAAGTTTCTGGGGGTCGCATCATGCGCTGCTGCAGGGATGCTTGGAAGGGACCCCCTCCTCTCTGTGGTTGCTGGAGGTATTATGGGTCTGTCTGCTGTGTTGTTAAGCAGAAAGTGCTGGCTCCCACTTTCGTAGCTTCGTGCACCTGAGGGAGTTTTTCACTGCTGAGTGAGGATGCAGGAGTATGGTGTTTCTCCCACTGTGTTTCCTTTTGCAGCCTATAAGAGTACCTGAGTTCTCTTTGGACCATGTCAAGTTTGTCTTGAGTGTTGTTCAGCTGCTGGATCAGAGTCTCAATTCTGGCAACTTTGTCTAAGAGCTCAGAATTTGCTGCTTTAATAGTAATTTTGTGTGGGTGTTTCCTTTCCAGGTCCTTTCTGGCTACCTTTTCCAGGTGCTCTTGCTGTTCAGCAGCTGTCAGAGCTTTTTGAAGTCTATTGATTTCCTCCTGTTACTCCATTTTGCTGGGGTCCTTGTGGCTACCGCTGTGATCTGTTGCTTGAAATCATTTACCTCCTGTTTCAGAACCATGAGGTTGTGGGCCAGGAAGATAATGACCTTGGCGAGCTTTTTGTAGCCACAACGCTCGCCCGAGTCCTGAGTCTGAGGCACACTTCTCTCTGTGTCCAGTTGCTTTCGGCTCAG
This sequence comes from Sinocyclocheilus anophthalmus, assembly GCA_018155175.1. Taxonomy (NCBI): domain Eukaryota; kingdom Metazoa; phylum Chordata; class Actinopteri; order Cypriniformes; family Cyprinidae; genus Sinocyclocheilus; species Sinocyclocheilus anophthalmus. The sequence continues at coordinate 10,253 of JADLZN010006492.1, forward strand.
TAGGTGGTCGTCAGCCCTGGGTAGAAGGGTGTTCTTCACAACGCCTGGCCAGTCCTCTTTGTTCTGCATTCTGGGCAGTTAGTCTGAGCTTCTGCAACGTTTTGACACACTGGTGTTGTGAGTAAGGGCTAGAGACTACTACAAGTTCAAAACAGAGTGTGAATGCTAAAATATTTTTTTTTTTTGTCAGCATATGTTTTGCTGAAAAGGATGTAAACAGGATTTTGATTGATGATTTATGACTACTGTCAAATTATTGTCAAATTGTCACTCAGAATTTGCTGACGGTTCCCAACAGGCTCAATCTCTGAGGAAGTGAAGTAGAAGAGGAAAAAAAGGAAAAGGAGAGCATTTCTATTCAGATTATGCTTATTATTTGGTGCTCAGGACTAGAGTTGTGCCCTAGCATTTGTCTAGATGACCTGTGTAACAGGATCATAAAATTAGAACACATGGGAAAATTAAACACATCAAATAAAGTTGTTTCTGGTTCATTTTGAGTTCAGAAGATCATCAATCAAGTGGACAAGGGGGCATAACATTTAAATGGATTTAAAATTAGCTGACTTATATTATTAAAACAGGGTAATCAATCTGTTATTGGGAACAATCAGTGGCACTAGTGATGAACTGGTTTGTGTTGGGCAACACACCATGTCTGGTCACAGCTGCTGCGTGTTCAGCTCCCATGCTGGGCCATGCCATGTGTGTGCCCCGCCCTCCGTAGCGCGTTATTCACTGTGCCACTAAAAACACCCAATACCTTAATGATTCTTCTCTCGATAGACAGTTAAGATTTAATTAATTTTAGATTTAATTAACTAGTAACTGAGTAATAGCATTCAGGAAGGATACATCTATATAGTTAAATTCGCTGAGACGAATTGCAGATTGAGAAACATAGAAAAAGAAGAAAAAGGAGGAAGAGAAATGGAAAAATCAGAAACCATGGATTAGGTTAATTTCAAATTACTTCACACTGCACACACGCGTGTATTTAAGAGCTTCAATTAAAGAGTGTTAACCCCTAATTGTTAAAGCTATTTGAGTAGCTTAGCCTAAAATGAAACTATGCTAAGTCGTGTTAGCTTAGCTGCTTCAAATGGTTTGTTTACAAACATGGCGTGTTGTGCTATGTGAAGTTAGCACTTCTTGTGACAAGTTGTTGTCACGGTAACCATTGCATGCCAGTGTAATTAACGCAGTTAAATGTCTGTCTATGTTAAACAGTCATAGATTTAGAACGTGGTGCTTTCAGCCTTCAAGACTTGTTTAAAGAATTACAAAACGGGTTTACTGTAAGTTAAAACCGGTTTAAACATATATGTAGTTATGTTTGCCTCACACATGAGTACTAAAGTACAGTATTACACCTTTAATTTCACTCAGCGAGTGAAACACAGTAATGACCACCAGGTTGCTCGGCTTATATATATACAGTCAAAGTGTAGATTAATTGCTTCTATCTAATTATAAACTATAAGGCCTTTATGCTGTAGAAAGGGGAGCAGCGCTCACATCTACCTTGATATAACTGTACTGAGATTTCTTCTTCAAAGAAACAATTTAAACAATACTGCAATTTTGTGATTTCTTCACTAAAGCATATGACATTATGGTACAGTTTGGACATGCCGATGAGCTGAGATTCAGACTTACGCTTTGTCAAGACAGATTTATGCTTTAATACTGAAATTAGGGTTTCTTTGCTAAAATCAGATTAACCTTACACCGATGCCATTAAGCATGAAATACATAAAGACTCTCACAATTATAATAGCGGTACCAATTCAAACCCCCACTTTATCTGCATCTCAACAAGCCAGCAAATAGGGACACCACCGGGCATCTGAAGTCACGTCCTATTTTAACCTGGGCTATCAAGCACACACTTTTAAGTTGCCAGTGTTTAAACTCATAACTTTCGTTTTATCATGCCCGCATATTCTCCACCAAAAATCTGTAGCGAATTAGCTCATGGAAAATATGAATAATTAACCATAACTAAATATAATTAATTATTCATATTTTAGATCCACTGTAGATATTTACCTGACCACTCAGGGTCAACTGTCTTGTCAATTCTAAGATTGTTAATTTCCTGGTTAAGGGAAATAAATTTCTTACTGTACAATTCTACCAAGCTTGTATTGTAAATCTGCATGATTAGTGACTCCGTTATGAGTAAACAATGAACACGTCAAGTGTGATACAAGTAAGGTTTTATTAACTACATAAACACTTAAACTAGTCTAACATACTACATAAACACATTAAGCCGGTCTAACATACACATACACACACACACATACATTTTTAAGGAAAGGGTTTAAAGTTTAACCAGCATAGAAGAGCATAAAGAATGGATGTTATTAACACTTACGCATGTATACAACAGATAAATCCTGCAGTGATCGTCAGATTTCTTAGTTCAAACACACCTTTGTAAAACGGTGTAACTGATACTTAATGCATCAATTAAATCGACTAAGTTTGATACTTGCACGTCTGTATGAACAAAGATTCCTGATGCGATCTTACGGCCCCAAGATCTTGCTGAAGTTGGTTGATGAGAAAGGACCAGTTTGAGTCAGAGTCACTTGATGAATGGAAAGGACTAGGCCGAAAGGCCTGGCACAATCTTTGATATCCTGAAGCGTTTTTTTCACATCTTCTTAGCTTAAGACCGAACCACCGACTGGGCGGGTCACATGGAGTGTGGCCTTTTAAAGCCTGCAGAGATTCACGCCTCTCAAGATGGGTTCGTCCAATGAGGAAGGCTGAAATCCCAAGCGGGAGGTTGGAAATACTGGGGATTTTTATGACTCTTTGTCTGTAAGCCTGGTATTTTGCATATGTAATTCGCTGGAGTGTTGAGGCACGAATTAGTACAGATTCTTAGAACATCAATATGTTGCATAGGTATCAGCATATAATATACACGCTTTTTTCGATCATAAGAAGGCGAATTCATAGATACTAGACATGAAATAGGTGAGGTTATATTAACTAGTGGTCTATGATAACATGAATAAAACAGCATACACTACAACAGACAATATACAAGACAGTAATGGTATACACAATGACCAAAGGATATGGGTATTCAATCAAAGAAATGTTTTCCTATGAATTAATTAGAGAACAGTCCATTTCTCTGGGCATTGTGTGTCTTTCTCATGAGTAAAATGAGGGAGTTTCTCCCCTACATTCCTTTTAGGCCATAAAACCAGTGATATCATGATTAGTTGTCATGTTGATCAGGTTGGGATGTGTTCAGCCGAAGCCCTGACTCCCAGTATATTGAATTGAGGGGAACTGTACGATTTTGTTAATCTAATTATACTTGCTTTGTTAATCAAAATAAAAATTAGTGTTCAGATTGTCGAGACGCTACATGAATATAATAAAGAACAGCATTTATTTGAATAGAAATCTTTGTAACATTATGTCTTTATACTTTTTTATTTTAACGCGTGACAGTAGTGTACAGTAAGCAATTGTCCTTGACCTATGTCCATTCATTATGATGTTGTTTTATTCAAGGACTTTTCTCAGGAAACAGATTAAAAATTAGATTAAGAATTGAATAGAGAAAATACCTCTTGGCCAGTAGCAACGTCAATGGCTGTGTACACCGTACCAGACGCACTGTAAAGAGAAAACATTCAATTGAAGCAATCTTTCAAAGTTTATAAATTCAGCTACTGATAATACAGACTGATATATTGAAAGTAAAACTTCCAAAATAGCTATGAATCATTGAATATATTTACCCTTGTCCAATTTTTTCGTATCTTGTGTATTTTTTCTTGGGGTCTCCAATACTGACAATAGTTCCTGAGATCAATCACAACAACACTGAATTCTGTCATACAAAATCACTTTCACATGTTGCAGTGCATATAATAACAGTATTGTTATAGTGAGCATCTTTTAGCATGTTTAGTAATCACCAAAGACATACTAAGTTTCTCCATAATCTCCTCATCTGTCATCTTGCCCTTGCCCTTCTTCTGTTTATCTGCAGCTTTGCAACCATCTGTATCTGCAATGGCAGCAGGTGCCGGAATGGGATCGATGACAGAACGAGTGTATACCTATCCAGACAACAAATACACCAACAATATGGCATATACTCAAGAACCATAAAGTATAAAATGAAAAAATAATATTGCCTTTTTGATATGACAAATATGACCAAAAAAAACGTTCACTCACAGATATTGTATGATGAGGACGTGGTGCTACAACAGGAGGTGGGGCTTCATCATCGTCATCATCATCAGGATCCTTGACTGGTGATTGCTCTGAGCCTTTTTTTGCTGGTGGTGCATCTTTATCTGAAATCAAGAGAATGAGCATAGACATTAGAGGATAAATACTAATACAGTTAGACTGGTGTTATGTATATGTACTCATTTACCTGTAAAGCTGAGGTATTTCTGCCTGCTGTTGCCTGTGGAGTCGTAGAATTTGAGCACATCCAGCACAGCCTGAGGGTTTTTCTTCTGCTCAGATTTTGTGATGTTGGAGGTCTGCAGCAGCCGAGCCCACTGCTCTGGCATGCCCTGAGACACAGATAAAGATAGAGAAATGGGAATGAAAATAAGAAAGGGTTAGGGCCTATCTAATAATTTGATTAATTAAACTTCAGCAAATTAAATCAGCGCACTATGACAGACAGGAGACAAATGGTCACAGAATTCAATCTAGGCAATTGAATTGGCAATTCTTTCAGCATTTGATGGATTAGGACAGATCAGGGGCAGCATGGGTAAACTGCACTAAAAGAAAGTAGGAAAGTACGTCTCACTCACAGTGAACTCCCCCGTGACAGAATCGAAGCCCACGTGTATGGTGTGCTCAAAGTCTGAAGGGTTTGAAATCTCTGGACGCTCCTTATCCTTGTCTTTTTTTCTTCCTTCAACAGAAAGAATGGTTGTGGTTACATGCTTCTGATCACTGGCAAAATGACAGATTTCAGTGGATAATTTTTTACGATCAGTGATCCCAAGTCTGAGATGAGCCTCTATGTCCAAAAATGTGATCAGTTACAGCGTACTATAGAGTACTATAAGGTCAATAAAAGGGATGTGTTGAGTTAAATACAAGCAGAGCCTTATTGTCACCATTTGTGGCATTGATTACCATTGAAAATATTTAAAAAAGCAAAAATCTGCTTTATAGTAAGCCATTAACAATGAAAGTAAACAGGGCAATGCCATAAATGTTGAAAAACACATTGATTTGAAAATATAGCAACTAGAATTGAACATGAATCTTAACATGAGACTAATGTGATGGAATCACTTGCTAACCTTGTACATTACAATTTTATCCAAGGCCAAAGAGGAGAAAAATACTTTTTTTTTTTTAAAGCAAAGAACAAGATTTTCTGTGTTTTTAGGGCCATCAATTAAAAAGTTAATCAAATTAAATAATAAGCCAATATTTAATCAAATTAATCACATAAACAAACACATTTTACAAATAAGCTGAGAAAACCCCAAAAAATCTTTATAATTGAGAATTTACAAACAAAAAACTATTCTTAATTATTAACTTACAAGCTAAATTCAAACCTCATAACATGCATAAGGTTAAACGTTTTCACAGAGAAAATTAATATACATGAATGATGCTGTTAAAATATCACAAGTTCATCTGCTTAAAATGTTAAGTCCTACTGCTAAAATTACAAATTTGCAGCTCAACAATATAATAAATAAAGACAATCTAAATGCAATTTTTTGTGACTTAAAAGAAAACCCAATTTCTGAGTCAAGTATTTTTCTGTGGTATTCAGCACAAATTGTGTTTTGTATTGACCCAAAATACTGCTTTTAGTGCAACCTGGGTCGTCTGGTCCTACCTTTCTCTGCTGAGAATATGGATATGATCTTGTTGCGCGGTTTGTCCCTCTTCTCCTCTGGGACAGAGGGCAGGGGTTTAGAACTGGGGTTTGTTGACATACTGTCCTTGATGCTGGTGCTAAAGTTGCTGCTCATTCTGACTGGGGGGGCAGGGGGTTTGTCCTCCAGCTCTCCGTTGTCAGACATGACAGGGAAACACACTCAGAGGGGTAATAGGGTTTCAGAGATCAACCTGCAGCAGAGAAACAAACATCTTAGCTGATAAATGAATTGCTGCACTAAAGACAATTAGGATACAACAAAATGAAGAGAATGACAGATAACAGTCCATTTTGGCAGGAGACTTTATCAGGGAAAATCAGATTCATCACTGGCAAATAACAAGCAAAATAAACAAACCAGCCAAGGTTGTTCATCCAGTAATGCGTTGCTTTAAATGCCCATAAAAACAATGTAACTATTTCAGTAAAATTTCAAAGGAACAATTTCAGAATTTTATTGTACAGACCTTTTATGAGAGCTTTCCAACCTCTATAGCCACACCAAGAGTCTGCTAAAACAGTGCAAAGCTAACTAACCACTAGCCAACAGCTGCTACTGTGCTACAAAAGCAGCCAGTCAACAAGTTAGCATGGACAGAGAGACTCTGTCTCATGTTCTGCTAGCTGCCAACTCTTTTTTTTAGATCCGCCAACAATGTCCGCCCCTATGCGAAAGCAACTGAAACTTTTTGGAGTATTCGCTGCCACTGCCATTCATCTGTAACAGAGAGCTGTCAGTTAGCTTAGCATTGCAATCCTCTGAGAGTGACAGTTCTAGCAGGTCATCATTTCAACTGAAAGTGCTGAGGTTTTGAGGTCAGAATGCAAGTCTGCACAACAGGATGCCTTGCTAAGGATGACTGGGTGACATAAGCACACTTAAACCTGGTGAGCTTTGCTACCTTGCTGTCTAGTGGCTATGATAGCATCTTAACCAAAATACAACCTCTTAACTAAGTAACTGATTTTTGCACTTATAATATATATATATATATATTTCTGTACATTTTTCTTGCCTGATTCGGTCATCTTGGATAAGAATTTTCACTGATGCTGTCACAATGGACTATGGGATTGCCTTCTTTGTAACAGGCACATGCCATGCTGATTAGATTTATGGGGATCTTCAGTGGGGCCACATTCTTAGGGTATATTTGAGAGTATTTCTTTGTTACTGTTATGCATTTTAAGGGCTGTCAAAGTTTATTGTAAAACTGCACCGGAACAATATTAAATTGACAAAGTGCTATACAAGTATATTTGAATAAAATTGCAAATGATTATCTTAGTGATGAAACAAAACTTCAGCAACGATAATGTGTGGTTTTGGTCGATTTTGGCCGAGATAGTTTTGAAGCGCGGACAAGCTACAACAGGTAAACATGTCAGCAGTGTGGACACATTTCACCATGACCAAAAATGATGATAGAATAACAACATCTAAGTTTAGTTGAAATATTGAGAGGCAGAAGAAATTGCTGAAGAAATTTGGTTCATTACCTGTTAATAGCCCTCAACAGCATGTTTAGTTCAGTTACCGAAAGATTATTTTTCATTTTTGGCTAAAACCTACTTATTGATTGCTTGTTGGAAGCACATTTATTGTTCTTGAAAATTCTATCTAAAATCTTTTTGATTTGATTTTGGAATAGAGGTGAATTTAACAATGTGTCCTGAACCTTTTTGCTTTCAAATTTCTAATAGTAAGGAAGACATATTTATTCTGTAGCATAATAGAAAACCCCATCAGGTGCATATGACCTCAAATAGTACAAAGGGGTTTTCGCCAACAGTCTGTCAAGTCTGGTTAGAAATCAGTGCCATCACACGGCTGTCTGCATCCTCTCCGCCCCGGTCATCAACATGTCCAAATAAGGTAAAACCCTGTCTCACCTTAGTGAGGTTAATTCAGCAAATCATATGCAATTCAACCTCAACATGACCACAATGTCTTCCTGTTTGACAGCACAGTTCAACTGTGCATTGTATTCAAACAACAAAGGCCATAGATACCTGACTGATTACAACTGCAGAGACAAAAGAGAGTGTGATGGCCAAGAGTTCTGAGGTTTAATGAATCTGAAAAATACTTTTCTAACAAGTAATTGCTTCAAGCATCCATAGATTACACACGTTATGGTTTCTTCTGAATAATTTCCAGAATCAACAGTCTAGTTGAGCAAACTCAAATTAAATGAAAATGACAAACAGTGATGCAATAGTAAAAGTTTAGTGGAAACATTTCACTACATCACTTAACTTCTATAACTGAGACCTAAATAAATCCCAAAGAAGTGCTTTCATCATGACTTCAGCTTTAACAAAGATATTTCTGAAGAGTTGAGAAACGATCAATAAAAGACTAACTATTGCACAAGACTTGCATGATCTTAGACTAACACTCGTGAGCCAGTTCCTGTTTCCCTATAGAGAAGAAACATGGGCAGAATAAAGATCAGTGCAGTTACTGCAACAAACATTCTCAGAAGCTAGTCTGGTTAGAAATAGAAATAAAACTTATATACGTATCACATGAAATCTAACAACAACATAAACCCTACACAAAACAAAAACCATGAGCTCAAAACACTTGTATTTTTTCATCAAGTAGTCAAACAAATAAAATCTAAATTAATTCATTTATTTTGAAGCCCAAACAGTTTAAAGAGCTTATTCCAGCCACTTCCACGCCACACTTCAGCTTGTAAAAAAGGCGCATAGTCAACTCTAAAGAAATCAAGGAAAAAGGATGCAATCAGATGCCAGTACCACCAGTGATGCAATCTCACCCTGAAGAACCCTGATGGAAAGATCCAACTGACGTCCCTGGCCCAGATCTGGCACACTCCTGGGACATTGAGGGTCTTTGCTATGGTGTGTCCACAGCCTCTTTCTCCCTGTGCTTCCACTGAAGAGAGCTGAGATAAGAGGCGTGTTGAAGCAGGCGTGCTTCATTCCACAGCAGGATGAAATGCTGCGAGTGCAGTCATGCCTTTGTGCTGCGCACTGCTATAGTGATATACCATTCCTCAGGCTTGATGTAAGGCTCTACGGCGGAGGAGACATTAGACTGGACAAACCTTTACACATTACTGACTCTCGCTCTGAGGAGCCATTACTGTTACACAAAAATCACACACCTAGAATGAATCAGGATTATGGGAGGTGTCTTAAAAGCTTGATTTGAGAGCATGTTCACCCCCACAAATCTATAAAAAAGGATGTGAAAAGAAAAATCTCTTGTTTGAAGCATGGCTTCATTCAGTATTGAATAACACAACACAGATTGCCAGATCATTGCAGATTTCAATACGAAATTTTCAATTTTTCCTTAAGGAATGTTATTTGGGATCATCAAGTCTTAACTTGCTGTCCCGTAATGACTTGAGTGATTTGGAGAGGTGTGGCTCTCTCCAGCACACGGTGTTTTATAGGCTCAAACACACTTCTGAATGGTCCATTTCATGAGTTTTTCCACTCAGAGCCAGTGTTTCGGGTTTCCACTTTAGAAACTGTTAGTCTAGCGCTATCATGAATCTTACGGCCTCAAGCTACTGATTCTACAACTATTTCTGTGAAGCCATGCATAATGTGATTCAGGACTCCAAGGAAAAAAAGAAAACATTTAGGAATCAAATTAGCCAAATGACTTATTTTGTTGATAAATTACAGAATAATTTGATAAAGAGCAAGTGTTGTTCCAAAATGACTGAGATTAGTTTTAAAATGCTTCAAGAATCTTTTTCACTGAGAACTGCTTTGTAAGAACTATTTATCTGTGAATCAGACATCAAGGCTCGTGCTGAATTCACTGTTGCATGCAGGAAATACTGGCATGCACTCTGAAGATGTACTTAACCAATGAGTCACAAGACAAAATGGATGCATACAAAGTTTTCCACAAAGTCAAAGGTGAGCAAATTTTAAATTATTGTCAAAAATTATAATTTTTTTTAATCACATCTGTGATAGGCCTGGGCAAAAAAAAACATTTGATTTTTCGATTAATCGTTTCTTTAAATGACGTCAATTCGATATCGATTCTCAAAAGCCGCGAATCGATCTTTTCCGGTATTTATTTCAGCAAACATTAAACACAAGATCTGATTAACGTGAATCTTACAATTAGTCTTCTCCACTAAATGTCACCCTTATTTACCTTGCGCGATGTTACAACAAAAAGCCTGTCTACGCGTGATTCGCAATTCTCAGGTGAAATGCTATAGTAATACTTTAAATCTGCGGAAGCATTTGATATCACGCTTAAGGTGCCATGATTTCCGCAATGAACGAATGGCGGATGGCGCGGTGTACTGTTTTGTTTACTACACACATACTAAAGCGTGGATGACGCTCGCTGTGTTTTCAGCTTCTGCCGTTTCACTATATGATGATTTGAACACGAATGTCATCTCCAGCTGCTCTGAGAGACACTTCATTAGCATTTTACCATTTAAAATTGACAAAACTACCATCAAATCACATACACAGCAGCTGCAAGTTCCTAATGGCAACCCGTCAAAATAAAAGTTTAGTTTAATGTTAAGAAACTGTCAGAATATATTACTATTTAGCAGTCTTAAGACTCAATGCTACTACTGCTAATAAATATTAATAAATATTTATTTTTAAAGGAATAAATCACATCTATTTTAACAGTAAACCTCTTTTGTGCAGCACTTTGTTTGCCAAAAAATAAAAGGGTTTAAATTTCATTTGATTAGGATCAATTAAATTAATGCTTTATGCCTTCATCTGCATACCAGAAAAATTAAGAACATTTTATAGGGCCCTACTATTGTTTAAAAAAAGGTTTAAAATACAGGCATGTGGTTCTTAATTTCTTTTTATTAATTCACCATTTGTAAACTGATGTTTACTGTTAATTTTTTAGAAATATCAATAGCATTTGTATTAAAACTATATTCACTGAATGTAATAAAAAAAATCGAGAATCGAATCAAATCGAGAGCTTGCGAATCGAAATCGAATTGGGATATCTGAATCGATACCCAGCCCTAATCTGTGACCATTTCAGTTGTAATTTCTAGAGCACCTGCTGATGACCACATATCCGTCTGTCAATCATCCATTAATCTTGAACTTTGCTGATTATGTGAGACAGTGCTTGAAGTGGAAAAAAAGAAGAACTCCGTACTGGCAACATATCAGAAGTGCCGGTACGCATGAAAAAGCATACCGCCCACTTCAAGCACTGATGTGAGGAATTAAAACAGTGTTCCTCAAACCAGTGCCCTGCAGATTTTAGCTCCAACCCAAACACACATGAGCAAGTTAATCAAGGTCTTCAGGATCACTAGAAATTCACAGGTAGGGGAGTTTGACCAAGGTTTGAGTTAAACTCTGCAGGGCAGCAGCCCTCCAAAACCAGTTGTGAGGAACCCTGCTTTAAAAGAAGATAACTATTCAATATAAAAAAATCTCAATGAACACAAAGTGGACAAAAGTGTTTGCTAAATGAAAAAGTGCACATAAATACAGTGGTGGTGTGAAAAGGTTTTGCCCCCTTCCTGTTTTTTTTTTTTTTTGCATATTTGTCACACTTAAAAGATTCAGATCATCAAACAAATTTTAATATTACACAAAGATAATGCAAGTAAATGAAAAATGCAGTTTTTAAATGATGATTTCTTTTATTAAGGGAAAAAAGCTGTCCAAACCTGCCTGGCCCTACGTGAAAAAGTAATTGCCCCTAAAATCTAATAACTGGTTGTGCCACACTTCGCAGCAACAACTGCAATCAAGTGTTTACGATAACTTGCAATGAGTCTGTTACAACGCTGTGGAGGAATTTTGGTCCACTCATCTATGCAGAAATGTTGTAATTCAGCCACATTGAGGGTTTTCGAGCATGAATGGACGTTTAAAGCATCTCAATCGGATTTAAGTCCGAACTTTTGATTTTGGCCACTCCAAAACCTTAATTTAGTTTTCTGGAGCCATTCAGAGGTGGACTTGCTGGTATTTTGGATCATTGTCCTGCTGCATAACCCAAGTGCGCTTGAGCTTGAGGTCACAAACTGATGGCCGGACATTCTCCTTCAGGATTTTCTGATAGAGTGCAGAATTCATGGTTCCGTCAATTATGGAAGTCATCCAGGTCCTGAAGCTGCAAAGCAGCCCCAGACCATCACACTACCACCACCATGTTTGACTGTTGGTATGATGATCTTTTTATGAAATGCTGTGTTGGTTTTACGCCAGATGTAACGGGACACACACCTTCCAAAAAGTTAAACTTTTGTCTCATCAGTCCCCAGAATATTTGCCCAAAAGTCTTGGGTATAATCAAGATATTTTTTTGGCAAATGAGAGATGAGCCTTTGTGTTCTTTTTGGTCAGCAGTGGCTTTTGCCTTGGAACTCTCCCATGGATGCCGTTTTTGCCCAGTCTCTTTCTTATTGTTGAACCATGAACACTGACCTTAATTGAGGCAAGTGAGGCCTGCAGTTCTTTAGATGTTGTTCTGGGTTCTTTTATGACCTCTTGGATGAGTCGTCGTTGTGCTCTTGGAGTAATTTTGGTTGGCCGGCAACTCCTGGGAAGGTTTACCACTGTTCCAAGTTTTCTCAATTTGTGGATATTGGCTCTGAACATGGTTCGCTGGAGTCCCAAAGCCTTAGAAATGGCTTTATAATCCTTTCCAGACTGATACATGTCAACTGTTTTGATTCTCATCAGTTCTTGAATTTCTTTAGATCGCGGCATGATGTGTTGCTCTTTAAGCATGCTTCACTTTGTCAGACAGGTTCTATTTAAGTGATTTCTTGATTCAACAGGTCTGGCAGTAATCAGGCCTGGGTGTGGCTAGTGAAATTTAACTCAGCTTTCTAAAATAATGTGGTTAATTGCAGTTCTTTCATGATTTAACAGGAGGGGGCAATTAATTTTTCACATAGGGCCACGTAGGTTTGGACAGCTTTTTTCCCTTAATAAATGAAATCATCATTTAAAAACTGTATTTTGTATTTACTTACATTATCTTTTTGTGTAATATTAAAATTTGTTTGATGATCTGAATCTTTTAAGTGTGACAAATATGCAAAAAATTTAAAAAACAGGAAGGGTGCAAAAACCTTTTCACACCACTGTAGATGTACTGTAGTTCAAGTGAAGCATGCCATGATCTATGCTTGACAACAACTACTGGCTTTTCATTTGCCCCACTGCTGTGACAAGACACCATTTGACACCAAAGGTGAGTCAGCTTGTTGTTGGGTTTTTTTTTACTTTCTGTTTTTACTTTTACTTTTGATTTATGCATTATCAACACACAGTGATAGACTAATCTAAGACATGAATTCAAGACCAAAAGAAGAGCATGTCGCTAGTAAGACCAAAGTCATGGATTTGATTTCCAGGGAGCACGTGAACCGATAAAAATGTAAACCTTGAATTCAACGCAAGTTCCATTACATAAAAGCATCTGCCAAATGCATATATTCACAGTAACATCACAGAAACTACCACTTGTTACAAATTACAGGATTTTCTCCAATAACATCATAAAGATATACTTTTTCCATTTATGTCATGCATAAAAAGTAAGTAGGACTTCAGCCAAAGGCTGAACGCTGTCCTCTCAGTTTGTGTGTACGAACAGGTGAAGTGAGATGAAACTGCCAGAGAAAGCTCATGGGAAGCGGGACTGTGAACATTCCCGTCTGCTCCCCTGAGCCTCTTTGACACGAGCCGCGCCAGGCCTAAACTTACCAGAATATATTTGTTTTTCACACTTACAGACTGGAGGGTCAAAAGTAAACATAAGGTGCCAGTGACTATGAATGCAATGTGGGTCCTCAGTATGAATGCAAGAACATCACTATTCACTAATCAGCATTCAGCCAACAGGCATGATGCACTGATACAAGTTCCATGGACTGAATCTATCAAACATTTTTGGTCAAACAAATTCCAGCTATGTTACTTCTGATAGTGCTGATTACAATCTTCAAGCAACCACTAGCGAGACAGTGAAGAAGAAGAAACACATCAGCAGAGTGCCACCACTTCCTATTACTCATATCCCCTCCTCTTCTGATTGGTGGACGGATAACAGAAGCATTTCCTGATCCTACCAGTCACGACCACTATAGGTCACACACTTGCACTTAATCTGAGCAACTGGACCAAAACAAAGATATCAGAGCACGCCTCTCTTTTACAAATGTGTGGTTGTGTAGAGGAACTGTTTACAGGAAGACAGACCAGGGGCTTTTTGTATTTGCAGCTTCTATATAAGGAAATACTGAGCAAGACTTCCTAAACTAAGCCTAGCTGTCATCCTCCTTCCATGCTATTGGAGAATAAAGGCATGTGCTGGTCCAGAGAAGCAGCAGCAAGCTTTCTAACCACAAAATGCTTGCTTATTGTTAGAGAAATTAAAATGGTCATTATTTACTCACCCTCATGACTTCATTTCTTCTGTGGAACACAAAATGAGATGTTAGACAGAATGCTATGAGAACTCGGTCACCATTTATTTACTGCATCTTTTTCATACAATGATGGTGAAAGGTGACTTAAATTGTGATTTATGCCAAACATCTACTTTGTTTTCCATGAAGAAAAGAAAACATAATTGTCACATGACATACCAGCAAAAACATGAAATGCCTGTAAGATGTGACTTTGATTTACAGTCATTTTTTCCCTCACACAAGAACACTTCAACAAACACTAATATAAAACAACAGTTGATGTAAAAATGTTAAAACGTAATGGAAACTAAGGTTTAGATCTCTGTGTTTTTGTTGGCCATCTACTTGTGTTAATTCATAATCTTTGGGAAAAGATAACCCAGAATCCTTCTAAGCGGAAAAACAAACAGCTCTGTATTAAAACAAGAGTATTATCAAATCAAAAGCTTAATGATAAATCATAAATACACATCATCTTTTTTGAATATGAAGTGGTCTGCGCACTGCTGGCCGAGCAGATGTCAAGATTAGACCAGTTTTGCGTTTTCAACTCACCAGAACTCCCGCAAACCTCTTCGAAGTTTTAGCCCCGCCTTTTTCACTCTCATAAACAGATTTTGCTGCAAGTATAATGTGAATATTTCTCTTGAGATTATGATTTGGGATGCCGTGTCGACGTACTTGTAAGTTTGTTTGAGTTGACTTCTTCTTGGACCCGGGATCTGTCTGCTATGGCGGAGGGGAAGCGGAACTGTCGACCCAGCCCAGTGTTTGGACTTCACTAAACGTAGCTTTTTCGGTTGATCAGGTTTTTATTCTAACCTATTATTATAAAAATCTTAATAAATATTATTAAAATGCGCGCAAAAACTAACTTTGATCATACGTTTTCTGCAAGCTCAAACTACTGTTTGCAAATGGGTTCCGTCCATGCGTTCTGACGGCTGTGTTGCATGACGGGAAATGTAGTCTACATTTCCATTGTGTTGCGCTGAGATGGAGTTCTCTAGGAACTACATTTCCCAATACTGATCGGATTCTAACTTTGTCAAATAATTTCCTTCTACGATTCACCGGTATGCCAACGTAAGTATTTTATGCAAGTCCTATGAGAGCCAGGCGTTTAGATTAGCATAAAAATAATTGTATATATTATAGATAGTATGATACAAGATCAAGCTATTTAGACAAGGCATAAAAGTCATCACCATAAATAAACTTTATTCTAAAGCAAAATGAAAAGAGATCCAAGCCCTCTGCTGGCAGCAACTGGGAAATGCATTTAATATTCTTCCCTGTTGTTACATTCATGGTCGTCTACACAGCAAAGGCACTTTTACAAAAGGTTAATTGATTTCCACTGAATAGGTTGTAACAACTGGACATTTAATTCAGGATGCATTGTTGAAGTAGACTATTTTTTTTTCATCTCTTGGGTGCATCGTGGGCAGTACCTGTAAACAGAGAACACATTAAAAAATGCAATATTAAGTACAGTGGGTACGGAAAGTATTCAGACCCCCTTAAATTTTTCACTCTTTGTTATATTGCAGCCATTTGCTAAAATCATTTAAGTTCATTTTTTTTTCCTCATTAATGTACACACAGCACCCCATATTGACAGAAAAACACAGAATTGTTGACATTTTTGCAGATTTATTAAAAAAGAAAAACTGAAATATCACATGGTCCTAAGTATTCAGACCCTTTGCTCAGTATTTAGTAGAAGCACCCTTTTGATCTAATACAGCCATGAGTCTTTTTGGGAAAGATGCAACAAGTTTTTCACACCTGTATTTGGGGATCCTCTGCCATTCCTCCTTGCAGATCCTCTCCAGTTCTGTCAGGTTGGATGGTAAACGTTGGTGGACAGCCATTTTTAGGTCTCTCCAGAGATGCTCAATTGGGTTTAAGTCAGGGCTCTGGCTGGGCCATTCAAGAACAGTCACAGAGTTGTTGTGAAGCCACTCCTTCGTTATTTTAGCTGTGTGCTTAGGGTCATTGTCTTGTTGGAAGGTAAACCTTCGGCCCAGTCTGAGGTCCTTAGCACTCTGGAGAAGGTTTTCATCCAAGATATACCTGTACTTGGCCGCATTCATCTTTCAACCATTGCAACCAGTCGTCCTGTCCCTGCAAAACACCCCCACAGCATGATGCTGCCACCACCATGCTTCACTGTTGGGACTGTATTGGACAGGTGATGAGCAGTGCCTGGTTTTCTCCACACATACCGCTTAGAATTAAGGCCAAAAAGTTCTATCTTGGTCTCATCAGACCAGAGAATCTTATTTCTCACCATCTTGGAGTCCTCCATGCGGGCTTTCATGTGTCTTGCACTGAGGAGAGGCTTCCGTCGGGCCACTCTGCCATAAAGCCCCGACTGGTGGAGGGCTGCAGTGATGGTTGACTTTCTACAACTTTCTCCATCTCCCGACTGCATCTCTGGAGCACAGCCACAGTGATCTTTGGGTTCTTCTTTACCTCTCTCACCAAGGCTCTTCTCCCCCGATAGCTCAGTTTGGCCGGACGGCCAGCTCTAGGAAGGGTTCTGGTCGTCCCAAACGTCTTCCATTTAAGGATTATGGAGGCCACTGTGCTCTTAGGAACCTTAAGTGCAGCAGAATTTTTTTGTAACCTTGGCCAGACCTGTGCCTTGCCACAATTCTGTCTCTGAGCTCTTCAGGCAGTTCCTTTGACCTCATGATTCTCATTTGCTCTGACATGCACTGTGAGCTGTAAGGTCTTACTGTATATAGACAGGTGTGTGGCTTTCCTAATCAAGGTCAATTCAGTCTAATCAAACACCGCTGGACTCAAATGAAGGTGTAGAAGAACATTCTCAAGGATGATAGAAGAAAGGCCAGAACCTGAGTTTAAATAATGAGGTGTCACAGCAAAGGGTCTGATAACTTAGGACCATTGGATATTTCAGTTTTTCTTTTTTAATAAATCTGCAAAAATGTCAACAATTCTGTGTTTTTCTGTCAATATGGGGTGCTGTGTGTACATTAATGAGGAAAAAAAATTAACAAATGATTTTAGCAAATGGCTGCAATATAACAAAGAATGAAAAATTTAAGGGGGTCTGAATACTTCCGTCAACAACTGTACATGGATAAGTCAGTCAGTATATGAAGTATGCAAATAAAATAAATATGAAGTAAAGGGATTTGGCTCACCATTTTCCCTTCGGTTTGGTTGCTAGGCCGACACAAGCAAAGTGAAACCATTCTACTGGACACTGTTAAAAGAGAAGAAACCTTTTTAATTCTTTTACATATCAACAATATGATGACTTTTCTCCATTATTTACAAAAAAATGCCTATTCCCACTGGACTGGCAGTATTTTGGATATTATAAACCATAATTCAATCCATTAGTCTCCTTTTTCCTTATTTTATTATGTAAAATGGTACTTGTTTCTGTGTGACAATTGTGTTTTCTCAAACAATGGCTTAAAAATAATTTTTAAATTATATATAACTATTACTCACATCAGAATTGTCACATCCAATCATTTCTCCATATGATACTTGACTACACAAACAGTATGTGGGTTCATTAGGGTCCACTGGCATATCCAGGACATCTGATGGGTGCATGGCGAGCAGAGATTCACTTATGTTGGCACTAGTGTTTGAGAGACAAGACACACACACACACACACACACACACACACACACACACAAAGAGTTGAATACAAAGCCTTTAAATAATATATACTGGCATCAATCAAATGTGTACTTTTATTATGACAGTTACCCAGTTTTCGTTTTTTTCTGCTTGGGTGAATCTTGATCCGATCCTTTCTTGTCTCTTCCATGGGATCCCCTCTTGTCTTTTATATTCTTATCCTCTGAAACAACAAATGAGTCTGTTTAGTCTCACCCTAAATGACAAGGGTTCCCACTCTTTCATGAACACCAGATTCAAGGACTTTCAAGGACTTTTTAAAGCACCATTTATGTTATATCAAGCACCTATCAAATTCACACCCCAGAATATGTAGTGTCATGAAAGACCTTACAGTACTTAACATTTCACTTACACTTAACATTTACATTAAAAATTTCAGAGTAATGTTTTGAATGTGTAGGTTTCATAAATTTAGACCGTTTTGAGCAGTTGTGTAAAAAGGAATTTAATGAAATCCATTGAAGTCAGTACTGGGGGATTACATGTAAAATCGATTTATGGGGTGTTAAGGTAAATTTTGATTTTGGGCATTGTTTTCAAAACTTTGAGTGGTTTTTGATGTAGTTCTTGTACAAGATTTAAATTTGAAAGAATTTCTCAATTTTTTAATTAATAAAAAGTGGTTAAATGTTGTAATAACATGGTAAAACCTGTTAACATTAAATATTTGCACATTCACTCAAAAGATACGTTACTCATTAATAAATAAACTCAAGTCAAAATAATTTTGTAAATTACTTTTTATTGTAAATCCCATTTTTTCATCTTTGACCTAGGAATGCAGCTCAAACATGCAGCTGCTCAAAACGTCAGTATTTTTGAAAATATTTAATGAGCATTTTAAACCTTGTACACGTGCAAATCTGTAAAAAAAATATATAAAGAAAAGAAATAAAAAAAAATAGGACTTTCTATTCGACACTTTTCACTAAGCTGCTTTTCAAATTTTTTAAGTTCTACATTTTCTCTTTAGCTCCATGTTGCAGTAAGTTTTGGGAGTTCATTTTTAGTCCATCTCCTATCCTTAGAAGTGTGTCTTGCAGAGACCGACAAAAATGAGCTCCTAAAACTTACTGCCAGATTCTGGAAGATCAATTCTTCTAACAGTGGTACAAGAGGATGTGGTGTTGGTCCTTCAAGAGTCACTCTCAACTTATCTGTCAATAAAGCCTAGAAAAATAGTCTTCATGTATTTCACAACAATTCAGCATGTTATTCTAATTAAGTGAGGGTCATTTTTAAGGATTTTTTTTACCCAAGCAAAGCCTCTGAGAACCTGACACCTTGTAATTCTGGAGACTCAAGGTTGCAGTTCTGGAAAATAGTGGCACTGGAGACTAAAAGGTTCCTGATGGTTTCACACTTAATTCTTCACATTAATTATTAATTATTTTGCAGTTAACATGCTCTTTTCTTCTCCACCTGTTTTTTTCTGACCCCGCTGACCCAATGAGCATTTTACTGACCAATGGTCGTGCCTTAACTTTGAAATTTCTGTATTGCATTCGTTTTTAATATTTCTCATGGGGATTTAATCATTTTTGACTTCTCAGTCTGAGTTAAATCTCTTCTTATTTTTTTGGCTCATTTCAAAAACGCCATAAAAAGCAAAAAAAACATGCTATAATTTTCGGCACCGTAATAAGGGTGTTTATTTCCAGCCTTCATGTACAATTATATATCACTTCTAAATGATTAAATACAAAAATAATAGTAGTTATTAAGATTGATGTGGTTTGGAATTGGTAAAATGTGCTTGGAAAAAAATATGATCAGAAACAACGTGCCTAATAATTATGCACACACTGTAAGATGTGCTCCCTTTACACAGAGTGCGCATGATAGCGAAATTGAAAGTGAAAAGCGAGCGCTCATTCAAATGCGATTTCAATACCCCGCATATTGATAGCGGCTCCCTGATGTGCGAAAATAATATACAATATTAGAATGTTTGCGGGAGCGGGACACACACGTTGTGGGAGTGGGCGGTAATGGTCAGAAATTCCGTGGGAGCGGGCTTAAGAAAACTGTCCCCAAGGCTCTAGGCTGCGCATCAACACACACGCTAAGCTTTTTTTTTCGGCTACCCCATCTCCACCCCCAATCATTAGTGCCGTTTCGTTCTGTCTTTGACAGAACATATAGGACAATTTTTGAAATAGCACCATAAACAGGGGTTAAAGCAAAAAAAATAAAAAATCTTTTGACTGAATTTTTCCTCAGCCAAACCCTATTCCACAGCCATACCTGTCACACACACGGTTTAAAAGCATTTTTTTCTTCTTGTAATCAGGAGCGCTTGTCCTCCTAATTTAAACAACATAGGAGCACCTTCTGATCAATAATAAAAAATTCTGATAAAAAATTTGCCTTTCTAATACGAGGTGACATTTGACTCAGTGACTTAAGGGGTATTTTCTTTTTACCTTTGTAATGGCATCTTTTTCATCTATGTCAAATTCAAAAATGTACGTTTATAAGCTTTTTAAAAATTTTATTTAAAACAATATAATAAGAAGTAGAATAAGACAAATAGGTTATCAATCATATGAAATTAGTATTAATAAAAAATTTATTTATACAGAGGTGGCACAGGTACATTTTCAGACGTTTAATGAGGCTCAGAGGTGGCATGAGTGCAATTAAATTCATACATTTATGTGGAGATTAACGTTTTAAATAAAAATTTGAATACAGATATATTAAATGATTTAAATAACTGAAATTATACGCTAAAAATGAAACTAAATCCGCCAGCAGGTGGCGATAAGTCACAGATTTTTATCACTGAATCATTCATTCAATTGATTAGATCGAACGGCTGATTCATTCAGGAATGAAGCAAGTCTTTATGAATGGGTAATCATGAATCACTGACTTACTAGATTCGTTCAAAAACGCACTTTCATTGAATGAATGAAACTCAGCTGTGTTTGCTTTTAGAGATGCAAAGTGGCTGAGCTGTTACTATATTTGGAACTATTTTCGTTAAAGAAATAGAGCAAAATCAGGCAGTACTTGTTTACTGAACTGTTGTATTGAATCAATATCACATTTGCAAACTCCCTTAAGAACTATTAAAAGCCGTCACTCTCCTTATCGCGATCTGTGGGCATGCAAAAAATGAGAGTGCACGAGCGAGTTCTCAAGACTCAAAAGCATGTGCAAATGATTCGTTCCGTCATCTGTCATTGCGTTATAAGCACGGAACCTGCGGGAATGAGTACAATTGTAATTAATAGCCGCGATCCCAGCACGAAATTCAAGTCCTGCTCTGTGTTCTCTGCTAATAACCCGACTGTGAATGATGCGAGCGGCGTCACTATGTTGTCACTGAGAAGCAGCATGATTTTTGGTGTGCCGGCACAACAACAACAGTGCGCTACATGTTTCTTTTCCCCTAATTTTTTCCCCAATTGACAGAAATCCGTCATAGCAATGGAAAACTTGAATCCCTGCATAAACAAAACTTATTTCAAATTTAATTCAAGCACTTAAGGACCTATGTTTGTTTTCAAGCACTTTCCAGGCCTTGAATCCATATGTCTGAAATTCAAGTACTTTCAAGAAGCGTGGGAACCCATTGTATTAACTGTAATAATATGTACATGAAGATAGGTTCTGAACAATAAGACTTACTTCGAGACTGCTTCTCATCTGAGCTATCCATGCTACCCGTGTCCAGTTTCTCCTGCAGATCATTCTCAAAGCGTGCAAGATCAGCATCCAACCGCCGAATGTGTTTATCCACCTGGAAATGCAAGGAGACTTGTTTTTGCTTGAGGCATCAAATGGCACATGCAAATATAAAACCGAGGACTCTGCATCTCACCATTTCATAAATCTGCATTGCAAGCTGAACTTTGTCATCACTGTACTCTTTGCATTTGTTGTAGGCATTTTCAATCTTCTTTAAATGCTGGGCACGCTCCTCGGATGCCAAATTTCTAACCTTTGCAACATACTCAGAAGCTAGTTCACTTATCTCTGTTTTTTTCTCTGTGAACAACAGTAAGAATGTAATTGCTCATTAATCATAATTTAAAAGTTAACTGTAATGGCCTCTAAAACAAAATGATACTGATGCAAACATACCTTCAGTTCTATTATCTAAATCCTCCATTAATGAGAAGTTTCTCTGCAACTCGCAGGGAAGTCCCTCGATGCCTGGAGTGAATGATTCGAATTAAAGATCGTGCAAACAGTATTTACATGGCAGGAAAAAAAGAACATGCATGCATATGCTACAGGAAGTTAACTTCACACACTGACCAAGGAAGGGTGGTATAAAATACAAAACATTATTCAAGCACTCAGTCATGTAACGTTACAGTTCCGCGTTTTATCGTAACGTAACACATAAGACAAATGCTGAAACACAACAACTCCTCAACTCACAAGTAGGCTGCAAGAGGAATTCATCACATTTCATTCAACTAGGCAGTAATTAAAATGTGGCAACAAGTTTTTCAAGAATACCGTTTGAAATACTTACTGTCCAAATAATGCTCTAAATACATTCCTTTCGCCATTCTTCTTACTACTTTGCACTGCAGGCGTGTACGATGGTTTATTTAGCGCGCGCTGAAATTTCCTTTCTGGAGTCGCTGTGTAGGTTATTCGATTTTTATATGAAAAGGATTAACCGAACTACATAATAAAGTAAACACATAAGACTGTCCACGTGGTTTACATATCATATATTGTAGCGTTACATCTTCATCTGTAGTACATGAAGTAACAAGTTGCTCTACATCGCCATCTACTGCAGTGGAGTTGCAATGCACGTCTTCGCTCTCTGTGAAAGAACAAGACAATACAGGGAATTTGGGTGGGTTTTATATAGTTTTAAGTATGTCGTATACTCTGTCGTAGGTTTATTAATATTAACTGCAACCTTATGTCTTTTTTGATAATGTTTAAAAAGTGAGGGACAAGACAACGTGATGATATGATTACCACAAGGTGGCAGTGTGGTCTTAGTTATTAAACTGACAGGCTGAGCGTCATTATCATGTGAAACACAACAAATGGCATAACTGATAGGCTATTGATTTTATTAAGCAATTTCTTTGTATGAATACTGCACATGAACAATGGACATGGTGAAAAACAGCTGGAGTGTCTACAGAGTTTAAGAAGGGATAACAGAGACCTGAAGTCATCCTCAGCATCGGTGCTCTGAGACCCACTGTGACCAAATCACATTCAGTCCTCATGCAAAAACACTAAAGTTGTCGGACTGCAACACCATAGACCTAAATGCAGACATGTCACCCCAATATTCGATTTAAAAAAGTTAAATTAGAGTTAGGTTTAGGGCTAAAACAAACAAAAAAATGAGTTGAAAATATAGCCTATTGGACTAGACAGCTCCTTTATTACATTGTCATTTATGGAATACAAATGGGATACGGTTACTTTTAAATCCGATTATGTGTTTAAAGTTTGCCTTTGAAATAAGCCCAATAGCGATAGTACTGTTAAAAATAATATGATATAAGTGTATACCCTGCGAGGCAATAAGGATAAAGCTATATGTAAATGACTCCTCCCAGGTTTTGTATTTAGCATTTGTAAGTGATGAAAGCAGAAACAAGCCATAGACGTAAGCTCTAGTCTAGTGAATATCTCTTTTATTTAGCATATATTTAACACTGCAATGATGAAACTGTGCTATATATTTTTTATGACATCATTTATCCTAGGTATGCATTTTGACTTTCTTCATTTTTTTTTTTAAATCATAAAGTTCACTTTGTACAATAATTTATGTTTGATTGAACAGGATGCACAGCACAGGACAATGTAATACAGTCCAAACCAGTTATGACAGCTTATGAAGATGGAACAGCCACTCTTGACTGCACTTACAAAGCTACCAGCACTCAATATCCAAATCTCCTCTGGTACCAACAGAAGACAAATAGATCCCCAAAATACATGCTGATCAGACTTTCTGGATCTAGCAGCAATAATGAGGAGTTCAAGGAGAGATTTAATGCAGATCTCAACACATCTTCAAAATCAGTTCCTCTGACAATCAAGGATGTGCGTGTGTCTGACTCTGCAGTGTATTACTGTGCTCTGCAGCCCACAGTGACTGAAACACACTCAACAATAAGACAATAACTCCTGTTACCTCTATTTCTAAAATCAGTCAACAAAAATACTTCCTATTTGGTGGATTGCAACATTTAAAAGTTACATTTAAATGAATCCATTTGGCAGAGTCACATGCAAAGTCACATGCAAATCAGAGTAGTATATTAAATCAAGGAGATGAAATTGCATTTAGGATATGAATTCCTTTTGGGAAATTATTTATATGCAACATTAACACATTTTATGATAATTTCAGTGTTCATAAGGTTTGGAGCAAAAACATCTATAGACTGTGTTGTAATAACTGGCAGTACCAGAGAGAATATCTCACACAGCCAACCTTGAGAATGGGAGGAGTTACATGCGTTATCAGATACATTCAAAGAGACCAAACCAGATATTGTTTCTTCTCCCATCAGTCTGTGGATGGTGATTTCTACTAAGCTATCCAAGTAGGGAAACCATGTCGCAATGGTTAAGGAATTTGTTTCTTGTTTTTGTACTTCATTTAGGTATGGCAATAAAATTTTTACATATCCATGAGCATTTTTATATAAGTCATCCTAGCTGATGAGTCACTTTTTTGTATTTAATTAATTTAATATGTTTACAGAATGTAGAGGGGAAGAAACAGTCCGCCAGCCAGAAAGACATCAGACTGAATTAGAAGGAAAATCAGTCACATTAAACTGTAAATACAGCAGTGCTTCAGCAGCTCCAGATCTCTTCTGGTACATCCAGAGAGCAAATGATATTCCTAAATACATCCTGAGAAGAGACAATTTTGGAACTGGAGAAACTGGCACTGAGTTTCAGAAGAGATTTCACTCTAAACTTTCATCAGATTCAGTTCCACTGACAATCCAAGATGTACATGTGTCTGATTCTGCTGTGTACTACTGTGCTCTGAGGCCCACAGTGAGAAAACTCAAGTCAAACCACATACAAAAACACAGGAGCAGAAACACTGTGAAGTTATGTAATATGGTCAAATAAAGTCTATGCTGCTGATATTCTTGTTCTATAGTTATATCATAAACAATAAATGTAGATAAGCAATGATACATTGTTAAAGATCATGTACATTAATACTGTTTTGATATGAGCAATTAAATAACAGATGATTATGTTGCAAGAAATACATGTTCAAATAACTTTATATTTACTTTTAAAGCTGACCACACATTTTGTGTGTGTGTGTGTGTTCATTTAGATTCTGAAAAGCCTGACTCATTTGAAATAATGAACGAGTACCTGGCGAACATGCTTTTTTTTTAGAAGCATTCTACAGTATCTATTAAATGCAGTGGAAACTGAGAGACAATTTTAGAACTTTCTTCATTTGCAGGGTATAAATATAAAAATATTTGACGCATTAAACTGACAGTAAAGACTTCTAAATTCTAAAGAGTTAAAAAAAATTCAAATCTCAAATAAATGTCAAAGATATCTTAAATAAATGTTGTTCTTTTTCAAACTTTCTATTAATTAAAGAATCCCCAAAAAATGCATCATGGTTTTGACAAAAAAATATCAAGCAGTACAACCTAATCATATTAGAATGATTTCTGAAGGATCATGTGACACTGAAAACTGGAGAGAGACCTATTTAAAAAATATATATTACCAACCTCAAACTTTTGAATAGTAGTGTATATTATGGAATCACTTAGATGCATTTAGAGCACACAGAAACATACAAATGTTTATTTATTATATGTATACCATAGACTAAATACATGCTCTTGTTACCTAGGTGTGAATGATTCAGCTCAGAGAGGAGGGACTAAGTGTTTCCAGATCTGACATGATCTAATGTGTCTAACAGAGACTGTGGTTGAAAGGATTCAGGCTGACTCTTCTCAGAGTGAACACTTGTACAATGGATCTTCATTCAGTTATTCTGTTCTGTGCCTCAACTGGTGTGTATTTCTATTGAGAGAATGATTAATTTGCTTGACTGATTATCTGAAATCTCTCTAAAATACTACCCATTTCTCTTCTGTTTCAGCTGTTGTCTTTGGAAACAACATCAGTCCAGATACAACAGATGTTGGTGCTGATGAAGGTCAAAAAGCTACTCTGTCCTGCAGTTATTCCTCCTCTGGGGTTACAGAAAATCTCTTCTGGTACCGTCAGTATGGAAGATCAAAACCTGAATTTCTTGTAGCCACATACAGTACTGCAAAAGAGAGTGAGATATCTGGTGTAGATTCAAGATTTTCTGTTAAAGTAACAAAAAAGGAACAAATCCATGTGATTCTGGAGATCTCCTCTGCTGCTGTATCAAACTCTGCTCTGTACTACTGTGCTCTGAGGCCCACAGTCACAGGAAACACAAGAACACTGTACAAAATCCTTTCCTTATTTAATCCAATTAGAACAAGCAAGAGATACAGAGACAAAGATGAAAGGAGAACCTGTAAACTGCAGATGTAAGTAATAAGTTGAACAACACGTGAATGAAAAGAAATAAACGAATAAAAAGCTAATGAATCCAAAATCTACATACATAAAATAGCAGATGAAAAGATGACATATTTAAAATCAATGTGAGATCAAAAATAGAAGCATCATCCTAATATTGTTAATTACATTAATTAAACCCATATAAAAATGGACTATCAATCCATTATCATGTGACAGATTGTGTAGGTATAATGTGCCACAAGGTGGCAGTGTTCTCAGACATTCAATAAAGAATTACAATGAACAACTTTCGTCTTATTTATACTATATTTTAATATTATAAGAATAGAGACTGAAAAGCACAAACATTTTTTTGTTGTTGTCTTTTTTCATATATCACACCAGTAAACATGCTATTAATGAAGGTACAAAGCTCACAGAGATCAGGAAGTTCCTGAAAGTCTTGATTACTGAACAGCAGAAAGCTTCAGTAACACACAGTCAGAGCACAGAGCACTGAGAGAATTAACACACAACTGATCTGATCATATTCACCATGAACAAATACATGCTGCTGCTTTTCATTATGGCATCAGGTGTGGCATTTATGATTACTTCAGATCTTTTAGCAACAACTTTAAAAAACACTGGATGGTATTTTATTGATTTTCTTTCGAAACACTTGTAATTTATATCTTTAACGATATATAGTGTTTAAAGTAAGACAAAATGAGTTAATATTGTGCTTAATGTTTGCAGATGTGACAGCTGTGGACAAAATTGAGCCAAATAAAGGGACGAGAATCATCAAAACAGAAGGAGAGTCTGTAACGCTGAGCTGCTCATATGATTCAGACAGTGAATATGTACGTCTGTACTGGTACAGACAATATCCTAATGGAGAACCTCAATATTTATTAAGTGAAGGAGCACGAACAAACAGTGCTAAGCACAGCTCTGATCCTCGATTCCAGTCAAGCACTTCTCGCATGTTGACTGAACTCATTATTAGCAGTGTGACTGTGTCAGATTCAGCTCTCTATTACTGCGCGTTAAGAGTTAAAGCCCAGTGATACAAAACATGAGACAAGTCGTACAAAAACTACAAGCCATTTTCACTTTGAAGCTCTTATTATGAAAACCAAATCAAAACCTCAATGTGAGATAATAACTGCAAACACCTGTGTGAGGTTGAGGGAAGAAATGTTTTATAAAAGGAATAAAAGGGCAAAAAAAAGAGCTTTTCAAAAAGGTAAAAGGGTTTAGGGTTGTGTTTTACAAAAATGTACTACAAGTATGTAACACTTCAATTGTGTTACACCTGCAAAAAAACAACAACCCTAAAGCTTCCCCATATTACACATACATATGTTTCATGTAGTTTTGCTTTATAAAGCTTATGGTGACAGACTATCTGACACTAAAATATGACTAAAGTTAATTTTAACTTATTATAACAAAACCCACAATGGATGCACTTAGAATTATTACTACTTAGAATTAATCTTAACAATAATGGACAGAAAATTAGTTTCACTTAGCAATAATGAGCCAGGCTCCAAGAAATACCATTCCCTCAAAATAAAGCTTCTTTTGTCTTGAAGTGTCAAAAGAGGAGGGACTTACATCTGACATGATCTAATTATGTCTGACAGAGACTGTGGTTGAAATGATTCAGTCTGACTCTTCTCAGAGTGAACACTTGTACAATGGATCTTCATTCAGTTATTCTGTTCTGTGCCTCAGCCGGTATGTGTATTTATTTGCTTGATTATTATTACATAAATGTATATTTTTATTGTTAAAAATAAGTACTATTAAAAACATCTCACAAAAATGTTCCTCTTCTTTTTCAGCTGCTGTCTTTGGGAATGTCATAAAACCAAACAAAACAGATGTTTTTGCTGAGGAGGCTTCAAGTGTTACTTTGTCGTGTAATTTTTCTGACTCTGCAGGTACAGATTATCTCCACTGGTACCGTCAGTATGGAAGATCAAAACCTGAATTTCTTGTACTCACCTACGACACTGCAAAAGAAGCTCAGCGGTCTGTTGTAGATCCAAGATTCACTGTTATCATTACAAAAAGGGAACAAAACCATGTGGATCTGAAGATCTCCTCTGCTGCTGTATCAGACTCTGCTCTGTACTACTGTGCTCTGGTGCCCACAGTGACAGGAAACACATCAGCTCTCTACAAAAACCTGCTACAATGAGTGACAAGAGAGATTTTTCTAAATGTAAATGAATGGATTATCTTGGTTGGTCAATCATCTACTTCTTATTTTGTTGTTGTTTTTGAATTGTTATTTCTCTGTTTCTTTGTTCTGGAGATGTCAAACTCTAACATTTCAAATGTGGTTAGAACGTCAAAATTCCTAAGTGATATTTAATCTACCACAGAATAGAATGTGTTAGCTTAAGCATCAAAAACCATTCTGACTTTTAAACATAAGATTAAAAACTGACTGATGTGCTACTGAAGAAACTTTAAGACAGATATAAATATATTGTCATTCTGCAGTAGCATAATCAGTATGCTAGTCAGATCAGTATCATTTGCTGATATGAGGTGCTGAAATCGCTCTGCATTCCAGGGATTTATTAAATTAAATTACTCTCTCATAACAAAATATTCTAATTGTGTTCATATTTATCATAAAAAACACAGATTGAGTGCAACCAAACTTAAGAACTAAAAGACATAATTTCATGCATGTCCCGACTAGCCGGTTTTAGTCATTCATTCATGAACCATGTGAACAGGATTCACAGTAAACAGCATTCAATGGTAAACAGACATCTAAATGGCTGCTTATAAACACTTGTCTGATGATTGACAGGACAGAATGATCAGGCTCCCCAAAACTTACATTTAGAACTTCATTATGTACATGCGGCTCAGTCAGTATCAGCTTTATCCCTAATTTTCTTTCCATGCACTCTTCAAAACTTCTTAGAACACCTCTTAGAGAAGTATTTTCAGGTAAACATAGATGGGTGTTAAACTATTTCTCTTTATCTCTGACACATGAAAATAGATTTAAAAATTAAAATAAAATGTTCAGTTACTTTGAATTGTATGGTTTTTCAATTTCTGTACCTGAACCTGTTCTATTTTTGTGCTATAGGCCTATATTTAATTGTGCTATTACTTGTAATTTGTTAATTTGTTCTTATTTACAGGGCTTGGCACTTGTTCTTTAGAATGTTTAAACTTTTATTTATGTTATATTTGTCAGGCTAGTCGTTTTTGCGGTTGTATCGAAATTGAAATCGAGAATTGTAAAATGTAATTTGTATCTAAAATATTGGTGTCATATAGGCCTAAGTTTATTTATTAGAATACAAGATAGCGTAGATCAAAAACAAGGATAAAGGCAACTATTTTGTTTTATTTTTTTGTGGCAGGGCCAGTAAAGTTGTAAAGTTGTCTTTACTGATATACAACATTTAACTTAAGACAAATGTTTGCAGATGTGACAGCTGTGGACAAAATTGAGTCAAATAAAGGGACGAGAATCATCAAAACAGAAGGACAGTCTATTATGCTGAGCTGCTCATATGATTCAGACAGTGAAAGTGTACGTCTGTACTGGTACAGACAATATCCTAATGGAGAACCTCAATATTTATTACGTGAAGGAGCACGATCAAACAGTGCTAAGCACAGCTCTGATCCTCGATTCCAGTCAANGATGTATAATCACATAAGACATGATCAAGGTCTTGGGAGGATAAAAAGAAAGAGAAAGTTACTGCACTTAGACCACCCGACTGCATATTTAGATCTGAAGGACACTTGATTATTTGATTGCATATTACCTTAACTTTGAAAGTAATTCATAAAGAAGCATAAGAATCTGATTTTCTAAGTGTGTTCTTGTATTTTGTCCCAGCAGCAGGTCTGGAGCACAGGACTTCAGAAAACTGTCCGCTGGGTCACTTTCCATGTGGCAATATGAGCATCTGTCTGCCACAGGTTCTGCACTGCAACGGCCAAAACGACTGTCCCAACGGAGCTGATGAGGACAACTGTGGTCAGAGCTGCTTATAAATACAGACATCTCACATGTAGCTTCTCTGTATTTACTGCATTTCTGATTGGTCACAAGGGCTTTATCACAACTATAAAGTATAATTCAAATGTTTTCTGGCATTTTCAAACACCTTTCAAACTCTTAAATTTAAAATGACATTTTTTGGGAATTGTATCTTCCAAATGTAATAAAATAAAAATAAATAATGCAAAATATAATGGCAGATATTTTGATGTTTATACTAACTTATGTGTGTTTTGTATGAATGTGTGTGTGTCAGCTGAACCAATGATTCTAGAGTGTCCTCTTTGGAGGCCAAACAAAAGTAGTTCGCTTTCATAAAGAAAACACAGCGTCAAACACTGCGGGGCTTAGAGTGAGGAATGGCCCCGGGTTAGAGTGAGCCGGAAACTTATAAAGAATATATCTTTGGATGTGAGACTTTAAGGCTGATTTATACTTCTGCGTCGGACCTGAGCCGTAGGCTATGCGTCAGTTTTCATTTATACTTCTGCATCGTTGTCCGCGTCAACGTGCAGTACACATGCAAACCGCTAGTCTGAAGTGTCCACGGGCATGTTGCTGGTGTAACCCGCAGTACCTAATACAGGTGCATCTCAATAAATTAGAATGTCGTGGAAAAAAAAAGTCATTTATTTCAGTAATCAACTCAAATTGTGAAACGTGTATTAAATAAATTAAATGCACAAAGACTGAAGTAATTTAAGTCTTTGGTTCTTTTAATTGTCATCACATTTGAACCAACAAAAACCCATCAATTCACTATCTCAACAAATTAGAATATGTTGACATGCCAATAAGCTAATCAACTCAAAACACCTCCAAAGGTTTCCTGAGCCTTCAAAATGGTCTCTCAGTTTGGTTCACTAGGCTACACAATCATGGGGAAGACTGCTGATCTGACAGTTGTCCAGAAGACAATCATTGACACCTTTCACAAGGAGGGTAAGCCACAAACACTCATTGCCAAAGAAGCTGGCTGTTCACAGAGTGCTGTATCCAAGCGTATTTTATTTATAAGTTGAGTGGAAGGAAAAAGTGTGGAAAAAAAAAGATGCACAACCAACCGAGAGAACCGCAGCCTTCTGAGGATTGTTTAGCAAAATCGATTCAAGAATTTGAGTGAACTTCACAAGGAATGGACTGAGGCTGGGGTCAAGGCATCAAGAGCCACCACACACAGACGTGTCAAGGAATTTGGCTACAGTTGTCGTATTCCTCTTGTTAAGCCACTCCTGAACCACAGACAACGTCAGAGGCGTCTTACCTGGGTTAAGGAGAATAAGAACTGGACTGTTGACCAGTGGTCCAAAATCCTCTTTTCAGATAAAAGTAAATTTTGCATTTCATTTGGAAACCAAGGTCCTAGAGTCTGGAGGAAGGGTGGAGAAGCTCATAGCCCAGTGTCCAGTGTTAAGTTTCCACAGTCTGACGATTTGGGGTGCAATGTCATCTGCTGTGTTGGTCCATTGTGTTTTTTGAAAACCAACGTCACTGCACCCGTTTACCAAGAAATTTTGGAGCACTTCATGCTTCCTTCTGCTGACCAGCTTTTTGAAGATGCTGATTTAATTTTCCAGCAGGATTTGGCACCTGCCCACACTGCCAAAAGCACCAAAAGTTGGTTAAATGACCATGGTGTTGGTGTGCTTGACTGGCCAGCAACTCACCAGACCTGAACCCCATAGAAAAATTTATGGGGTATTGTCAAGAGGAAAAATGAGAAACAAGAGACCAAAAAATGCAGATGAGCTGAAGGCCACTGTCAAAGAAACCTGGGCTTCCATACCCCCTCAGCAGTGCCACAAACTGAATTGATGCCACGCCGAATTGAGGCAGTAATTATAGAAAAAGGAGCCCCTACCAAGTATTGAGTACATGTACAGTAAATGAACATACTTTCCAGAAGGCCAACAATTCACTAAAAATGTTTTTTTTATTGGTCTTATGACGTATTCTAATTTGTTGAGATAGTGAATTGGTGGGTTTTTGTTAAATGTGAGCCAAAATCATCACAATTAAAAGAACCAAAGACTTAAACTACTTCATCTGTGTGCATTGAATTTATTTAATACACGAGTTTCACAATTTGAGTTGAATTACTGAAATAAATGAACTTTTCCATGACATTCTAATTTATTGAGATGCACCTGTACACTGTTTGGGAACAGAAGGACAGCGAATCTACAATACTTTGCCTCTTTCCGCTGATACATATGATGGATTACAAGCACTGAAACAGTTCTTCTCCCCTAAACTGAATGTTGTTTCCGAGAGATATCGCTTCAGGCAACGCGCTCAAGTCGTGGGTGAGTCTACAGACCATTACGTTGCAGCGCTTCGTGAACTGGTAAAAACATGTGCTTTTGGCGATATGGAGCATGAAATGGTCCACGATCAGATTGTGGAAAAAACGTGCATGCCCCGAATTCGTGAAAGACTGTTATTAGAGCCAGATTTAACCCTTGAAAAGACGCTTACTATTGCAAGACAAATTGGAGCACCGGTTGCAGATGCCAAAGTCATTGCTGAAGGGGAATCGAAACATGTATCAGTGATTCAAAAACAAACTAACATGTGGATCCAGAAAAGTAAACAAAATAGTAAGTCGAGAGAGGATAGACGCATAAAGGGTCAACAGCAGTGTTACCGCTGAGGTTCTGTGAATCACCTTGCAAATGACAAGTCCTGCCCTGCCAAAGACTGCAAATGTAGAACATGCGGAAAAATCGGGCATTTCTCAAAAGTGTGCAAGTCATCACCAAAGTCAGTTAATGAAGTAAGCCTACCTGAAGTGACAGTCCTCAGTGTGAATGACTGTAATACAGATGATGGAGCTCCAATGGGCACTTTTACTGTAGTAACATCCATACTCCCTGCACAGTCTTGCACCATTAATATGATGGTAGATACAGGCTCAGGTGCATCAATTCTGCCTCAGAACATTTACAAAGAACACTTCTGTTCATGTGCCTTGTCTCCACCCAAAGTGCAGCTTCTGAACTATTCAAGGGACAGAATGCCTGTTTGCGGCTCCTTGACATTGAATGTGACATACTATGGAAAAACAGTTGTTGGTGAGTTTAACATAGTTAAATCAGGAACACCTCTAATTGGACGTGACATATGTAAAGCACTGGACATTGAAATTAAAGGTGGTCGCTTAATTGAACCTGTCACTCACTGTGCAATGCTTCAGCTGCCAAGCAGTATGCCTACATGTACAGATGGCCCTGCTTCTGTAGTAACCTCAGAGGGGTTTGGATGCGCTAAAGACTGTACAACAAAAAGTACGTCACTTGCCACTATCAGTACGAGCAGCAGTGTCAGAGGAACTGAAAACACTGGAGGAGAACGGAATCATTGAAAAAGTCGACTCATTCGAGTGGGTGTCACCCATTGTCGTCACAAAACGAAAGAATGACACAATTCGTATGTGTGTTGACTTACGGGAGCCCAATAAGGCTATAGTACCAGATAGCCATCCCTTACCATTGATCGAAGATATACTGTCTGCACTACATGGATCAGTAATGTTCTCTTCGAGCGATCTTAAGAATGCATATTACCAGTTAAAGCTACATGAGGAGAGCAGAGGACTGACTGCCTTCATCACTCACGAGGGCCTATACCAGTTCTGTAGAGTTCCCTATGGCCTGTGTTCAGCACCATCTGCTTTTCAGCGTATGATGACAATGATCCTAAAAGGCCTTGAAGGTGTACAGTCTTACTTGGATGATGTAATTGTCCATGGTGCATCTGAAGACATTCACAATGCAAACCTCAACGCTGTTCTGCATAGGATCAGTGAAGCTGGCCTGAAACAGAATCCGGACAAATGCAAGTTTAATTTAACTTCACTAAGCTTTCTCAGATACAGACTCTCGACTGCTGGCCTGCACCCTGATGACACCCACACCACTGCAATTACAAATGCACCGCGCCCTACAGATGCAGCTACACTACGGTCGTTTTTGGGCCTCACCGCCTGGTACAGTAAATTTGTACCTGCCTATGCTACTCTGGTCGAACCTATGAGAGCTTTACTTCGCAAAGACTGTGAATTTCAGTGGACTGTTGCAGTACAAGAAAGCTTTGGTCAGGTCAAAACGACTATAGTGAACAGTCCTGCACTTTCCCTCTTCAACCCCAATCACGGCACAATACTTTCCTGTGATGCTTCAGATTATGGTGTCGGTGCTGTCTTGACTCAGCTTGATGACCAGGGGATAGAGAGAACCATTGCTTTTGCTTCATGCTCCTTATCTGATGCAGAACGAAAATACTCCATTGTAGAAAAGGAGGCTCTTGCCTGTGTCTGGTCTGCGGAGAAATGGTGTACGTGGCTGTGGGGAAGGAAATTCATGTTACGTACCGACCATCAAGCTCTTACTACTCTACTCAGCAGTAAAGGTAATAGTCGAGCTGGTTTACGTGTTGCCAGATGGTCTGCACGTTTACTGGAGTTTAATTATGGTGTTGAGTACAGACCTGGCCCCCTGAACAGTGTTGCTGATTGCTTGTCAAGAATGCCACTCCCTAACACTGATCATAACTATGCTGAAACAATTGAATCCGTTGCTTTGATCTCATTTGCTTTTAGTGCAAAAAACTCAGAGGAAATGAACTGGGGTCCATTGTCTGAGACAAATTCTACTGGATTTCAGTCTCCAAGGGTGATTTCCAGACTGCATGCAACAACTGCCCAGTGTTGACTAAACTGCGTACGTATCAGCAGACTGGCTGGCCAAAGTACAAGAAGGATGTCGACCTGCACGTACAACCCTACTTTCTGATCCGCCATGAGCTTGCCGTAGTGGAGGGATGCGCAGTCAGAGGTCTTTTGGTACCGGAGTCACTTCAGAAAAAACTCATAGACCTTGCGCATGAATCGCATCAAGGCATGGTTCGTACAAAGCAGCGGCTTAGGCAACTGTACTGGTGGCTGAAAATGGATAGCCAGGCTGAAGCTCTGATACGGGACTGTTCCACATGCAAATAAATCGGCTGTTACATATGATTCACCGCTCAAACCTGTTGAGTTACCATCAGCTGCATGGGAGAAGGTTTCCATCGATATTGTAGGTCCATTTGAGACTGCACCAGCAAACTGCAGATATGCCATAACGCTCATTGATTATTTCAGTAAATGGCCAGAGGTTGCTTTCTCCTCCAGAGTTGACACAGATGCTGTCGTACAGTTCCTGACTTCAGTCTTCGCCCGCGAAGGAAATCCAGTAGAATTTGTCTCAGACAATGGACCCCAGTTCATTTCCTCTGAGTTTTTTGAGTTTCTCAGGGAGCGAGATATACGCCATTTCAGATCTGCTGTGTATCATCCACGTGCGAATGGAGAGGTTGAGAGGTTTAACAGGGTCCTAAAAGACTGTTTACAAACTGCTTCAATTCAGGGAGAGCCTTGGAAATCATTCACGCAAACATTCCTGATGAACTACAGGAGTACCCCTCATGCTACCATGGGCGTTACACCCTCAGAGTTGCTCCATGGTCGATACATGCGAACAAAACTACAAATCATGGACTATCCTGTAAAAGATACAGACAAAAACATGCTATGACAACGTGTGAAAAGGAAACAAAACAAAGTCAAACAGTACACTGATACCAGGAGACATGCAAAGTCCTCTAGACTCCAACCTGGAGACCTGGTGCGGATTAAGAAACCCTGGAAAGTAAAGAAAGGTGACCAAAAGTTCACACAACCAAGATCTGTTATGCAGAAGAGAGGTGAGGATTCCTACCTCCTGGATGATGGTAAAATATGGAATGCTTCACGTCTTGCTGGAGTGCCAGAACCGAGTGGCGCTGACACTTATGAAAAGCAACAACCTGCATCACAAACTGTTAACCTCCCGAGGGTGCCATTCAGGTGTACTAGAATGAGGCAGAAACCTATCTGGACTAAGGACTATGTTTTGCATGAGTAAGAAAATGAAGAGAGGTTGAACTGTTAAAATAATTGAGTCAAGAAGATAAACAGTTAAAATATGTTCTTCATTTCATTGTGTTTCACAGTACTTGTTTATTCTGGGCTTATACGTATTTCTGTTGTTTAAAGCCTGCTATATTCTTTCTGAAAAGGGGAAGATGTTGTGTCTGAATAATTGTGCTACTTTTAAGGCCTCCCCTAGATGACACTGTTGTTCATGTTCTATTGTAGGACAGTAATGAAGGAAGGAGATTAAGTAAACTGTGTGTGGTTCAGTACTGCTTGTTTTCTGCTTCTTTATTTTGCTGATTCCCAACATAACAGTAGGTCCGACGCAGAAATATAAATCAGCTTTCAGTCTTTGCAACTTTACAGATCTTCTTTATGCACCAAGAGCTTGTAACACTCCAAAGAGAAAGGAAAATTTGAAATCACATCATATGATCCCTTTAATATAACTGCATTTTCAATTGTTTTACATTTAATATTCATGTTGTTATGTTTTACAAATAAACCTTTACAAAGTGCAGATCAGAGGATATGGTTGATCAACCAGACAAACATGTGATTGAAGTTGAAAGCAGATCCACAATATATGACACAGATTCAATATGAGTTTTTTTCTGGTAGTTTTGAACAATCATATAAAAATGGTGGGAAAAGATTTCTCACACATAATCAAATAATATACAAAATACATTACACCATATGGATGAAAGTGAACAGCAGCAGGAAGTTCAGAGAGGATGAAGTTCCTGTGTGTGTTTATGACTGATCTGCAGTGACTTACAGCTCAGAGCACTGAGAGCCTCAACAGAGAACTGAGCTGATCTGATTGAACATGGACAGATGCTTCATACTGATTCTTATTGTGGGAACAGGTATTTTATTTTTTTAGATAATTACAATAGTATTTTGTCCAACTTTGCTTTCACGATTCAAAAATTAGTTTATGTGTGCTTATTGTTCACAGGTTTGGTGACTGGAGACAGCATTGAGCCAGATAAAGGGACAGAAAAAAACTCTAAAGAAACAGAAACTGTCAAGCTGAGCTGCTCATGTAGTACAAGTAGTGATTATACTTATCTTTACTGGTTCAGACAGTATCCTAATGGAGAACCACAATATCTATTAAACAAAAACGTATGGTCCGCGAGTGATGCACACACCTCTGATCCTCGGTTTCAGTCGATTGCATCACGTACATCCACTGAACTCACTATTACTGATGTACGTCTGTCAGATTCAGCTCTATATTACTGTGCTCTAAGAGTAGCAGCCCAGTGATACAAAACATGAAGAATGTCATACAAAAACCTGAAGCTCTTTTCACTTTGAACTTATCTAGTGAAAACCACATTCAAATCCACAATCTATCCAGACCTGAATGTAATAAAAAAAACATGGTAACACCTGCGTTGAGGCTTGTTATAAAACTTTAAATAAACATTAAGTTCAGATATCATGAGAATTAAAGCACCTTAATTAATTATAATGTGGAATTAATATGGAAATCAGTACTAACACAGCCAGAAAATTTATTTTGAGTTTATGGGCACAGAAGGTTTGTCTACCCTTGTCCACCACAACAAAGGAAGAAATAAACTATGAGCCAAGTTAGAGGGAGGAGTCAAAGAAACCTCATCAAGCAAACTCAGTAGCTCAAGTGATCTTGCACGTTACAGTATTTACAGTCACTCTATGAAAGGCTAGATCAGGGGTGAGAACAAGATCTGGATTTAGATGATACTTGAGTCTTAAAGCAGGAAAAATGACACACTGGATAAAACAAACTATTATTGTTTTCATTTATGTCTGGCGTAAGTAATATTTTTGTGAGTATTCTTTTCAGTACGCTACCAAGTAATTTTGAATGTTTATCATTTGCTGATGTTCTTCATGATTTGCTTCTACAGGAATAGAATCACAGGACAGCATTGAGCAGAAAACAAGAGGGAGTCGAGTGAGGGAAGACTGGATTGTATGAGGTGGAATCGGAACTGTAAAATCAACTGTACATATCAAATCATACGGCCTCCGACTCTCTTTTGGTATAGCAAAAGTGAAAACAGAGTCCCTAAATATAGCTGAACAGAGTTGGTAAGACTGGAGATGAAGACAAAGAGTTTAAAGACCGATTTAATGCACATATCGACACATCTTCAAAATCAGTTCCACTGACAATCCAGGATGTGAGTGTGTCTGACTCTGCTGTGTACTACTGTGCTCTGAGGCCCACAGTGACTGAAACACACTCAACGCTCACACAAGAACCTTCATTATTCAGTCAGTTCTGATGGTTGTAGCTTGTTCTAAATGTAAATGAAAGGATTATCTTGGTTGGTCAATTCATAGATTCTATTTTGTTTTTGTATTTTGAATTGTGTATTTCTCTGTTTCTTGTGCTGGAGATGTTTTCAAACTCTAACATTGCAAATGTGGTTTAGAAACGTAAAATTCCAAGTGAATTTTATTATCTACCACAGAATAGAATGTGTTTAGCTCTTAAGCATCAAAAAAACCTTTGACTTTAAACATGAAGATAAAAACTGACTGAATGTGCTAACTGAAGAAACTTTTAAGAAGATATAATTATATGGCATTCTGCAGTAGCATATCAGTATGATAGTCAGCATCCCCCCCCCCCCCCCAGTATCATTGCTGATAATGAGAGGTGCTGAAATCGCTCTGCATTCCAGGGATTTATTAAATTAAATTACTCTCTCATAACAAAATATTCTAATTGTGTTCATATTTATCATAAAAAACACAGATTGAGTGCAACCAAACTTAAGAACTAAAAGACATAATTTCATGCATGTCCCGACTAGCCGGTTTTAGTCATTCATTCATGAACCATGTGAACAGGATTCACAGTAAACAGCATTCAATGGTAAACAGACATCTAAATGGCTGCTTATAAACACTTGTCTGATGATTGACAGGACAGAATGATCAGGCTCCCCAAAACTTACATTTAGAACTTCATTATGTACATGCGGCTCAGTCAGTATCAGCTTTATCCCTAATTTTCTTTCCATGCACTCTTCAAAACTTCTTAGAACACCTCTTAGAGAAGTATTTTCAGGTAAACATAGATGGGTGTTAAACTATTTCTCTTTATCTCTGACACATGAAAATAGATTTAAAAATTAAAATAAAATGTTCAGTTACTTTGAATTGTATGGTTTTTCAATTTCTGTACCTGAACATCTAAAAACATAAATCGTCATTTCATTTCTATTTTTGTGCTATATTTAATTGTGCTATTACTTATAATTTGTTCATTTGGTCTTATGTACTGGCTGTCACTTGTCTTTAATAATGTTAAAACTTTATATTTATGTTTATTTTTGGCAAGTGATTTTTGCTGTGGTATCGAAATAAAAATTGGTATCTAAAATACTGGTGTCACATAAGCTTATTTATTAGAATACAAGATAACAGATAAAAAACAATGATAACAGAAACTATTTTATTTTTTTGTGGCAGGGCCAGTAAAGTTGTAAAGTTGTCTTTACTGATATACAACATTTAACTTAAGACAAATGTTTGCAGATGTGACAGCTGTGGACAAAATTGAGTCAAATAAAGGGACGAGAATCATCAAAACAGAAGGACAGTCTGTAACGCTGAGCTGCTCATATGATTCAGACAGTGAATATGTACGTCTGTACTGGTACAGACAATATCCTAATGGAGAACCTCAATATTTATTACGTGAAGGAGCACGATCAAACAGTGCTAAGCACAGCTCTGATCCTCGATTCCAGTCAAGCACTTCTCGCATGTTGACTGAACTCATTATTAGGAGTGTGACTGTGTCAGATTCAGCTCTCTATTACTGCGATTTAAGAGTTGAAGTCCATAAAAGTCGTATAAAAACTACAAGCCATTTTCACTTTGAAGCTCTTATTAAGAAAATCAAATCAAAACCTGTGAGATAATAACTGCAAACATGTGCGTGAGGTTGAGGGAGGAATTTTTTTATAAAAGGAATAAAGCTGCAAAAATATTTTTTCAGAAAGTTAAAAATACTCAAAAGTGTTTGATACACTACAACATTGTAACAAATTTATATTGTGCAAATTATACTGAAAATGTAAACGTATATACAGTATTTAAAATGATGTAACAGAAAACATAACCCTGTAAATAAAAATGACATATTTTTTAGGTTTTCATTACTTAATATTCCCATGCTCATAATAAATATGAGGTAACTGGCAAAGTGAAAAACATAGGCATCAAATATTTAAGCCATTATAGCCTTAAAAGCCTTGGGGGTAAAGGCCAGTGTAAGGTGTGCAGTATATTTCATTGGCCGATAGTTGGCTTTATACTGGCACTTAATGAGTTGAATTTGTTTTGCTCTTTGTAGAAATACTACATGGCCAATGCACCATCATCAGCACTGTTTTGTGCACAGTGTGGAATCTAAACTCCATCAAAATTGTTTAAATAACATGCTCCTCGTGGTGCTTTTGATGTAAACACTCATGCAAATCTTTATATGTACTACATTCTCTAATTCTCTAATAAAGTAGTGTGGTTATCTAGCACAGTTAAATGACAATCATGAACCTTTGCAGGAAGTTCAGAGAGGAGGAAGTTCCCATATGTGTGTTTGTGACTGATCTGCAGTGACTTACAGCTCAGAGCATTGAGAGCCTCAACAGAGAACTGAGCTGATCTGATTGAACATGGACAGACGCTTCATACTGATTCTCATTGTGGGAACAGGTACATTATTTATTAATTAATGAAATTCTGTACATAAATATTTATCTCAAACCACAAAGGCTATTAAAATTGCTTTAGTCATTTGTATTTTTGTAAAACATGACCAGAAATGTGTTTGCAATACTATTTTATCAACTTTGCTTTCACCAAATCAAAAATCAGCTCATATGTTCTTATTGTTGACAGGTTTGGTGGCTGGAGACAGCATTGAGCCAGATAAAGGGACAGAAAAACTTCTAAAGAAAGAGAAACTGTCAAGCTGAGCTGCTCATGTAGTACAAGTAGTGAATATGCTCGGCTTTACTGGTACAGACAGTATCACAACAGAGAACCGCAGTTCTTATTATACAAAAATGAAAGGTCAGATTATGAATACACCTCTGATGATCGGTTTCATTCAGCTGCATCACGTACATCCACTGAACTCACTATAACTGATGTATGTCTGTCAGATTCAGCTCTCTATTATTGTGCTCTAAGAGTTGGAGCCCAGTGATACAAATTATGAAACATGCCGTACAAAAACCTGAAGCTCTTTTCACTTTGAACCTATCTAGTGAAAACCACAATCAGAACCCCAATCTATCCAGCCCTGAGTGTAATAAAATATGTGGTCACACCTGTGAGGTTGAATCAGGCCTGTTAAAAAAATTCCAAGATCTTCTTTGGAGCTTCTTGTTACATCTCAAATCAAGTCCTCGAAATAGAATGATACATAGAGACAAAGACTAAGAGAGCAACTGTAAACTGTATAGCTGTGATTAATATTTATAGTAGATATAATAGGTAAATTATCTGATAAAATGCTTCCGAATCCAAGTCTACATGTGCACAACTACAAATTAAAAGTAATTTAAATAAATATGAAATTCAAAGTTATTTGTTAATTATAATTGTTAATTACATAAAATACATACAAAAGTAGTCCATACACTCTTAAAAATAAAGGTGCTTCAAAAGGTTCTTCACAGCGATGCCATAGAAGAACTTTTGGTTCCACAAAGAACCATTCAGTCAAAGGTTCTTTAAAGAACCATCTTTTTCT
This sequence comes from Sinocyclocheilus anophthalmus, assembly GCA_018155175.1. NCBI lineage: Eukaryota > Metazoa > Chordata > Actinopteri > Cypriniformes > Cyprinidae > Sinocyclocheilus > Sinocyclocheilus anophthalmus. The sequence continues at coordinate 52,620 of JADLZN010006492.1, forward strand.
TACCTTTTTATAATCTGAAGAACTTCTTTCGCCACAAAGAACCTTTTGAGAAACAGAAAGATTATTCAGATGTTAAAGGTTCTTTATCGAACCATTTAGACAAAAAAGGTTCTTCCATGGCACATGAAGCCGCCTTTTTTAAGAGTGTAGTAAAGTTCACTGCATTATCCATGTGTAACCCACTGTGCTGGTATAATGTGCCAAAGGTGGCAGTGTTCTCAGACATTCACTAGGAACTACAGCAATGAACAACAAAATTGAATTTACCGAACAGAACTTATAGGTAATGTGGCTCAGAGAGGAGGGACTCAGTGTTCATGGTTCTGACATGTGACAGAAACTTTGGTAGAAACAATTCAGTCTGACTCTTCTCAGGAGTGAACACTTGTAAAAATGGATCTTCATTCAGTTATTCTGTTCTGTGCCTCAACTGGTAAGTATTAATTTGGTTAATTATAATTTTTTTATAATCTCACAAAAAAGTTACAAATGTACTTATACAAATGTTTTCTTTTTCAGCTGTTGTCTTTGGAAATGTCATCAAACCAAACAAAACTGATATTGTTTATGAAGAGGGTTCAGATATTACATTGTCCTGTAGTCATTCACCTGGAGCTTCAGATAATATCTACTGGTACCGTCAGTATGAAAGATCAAAACCTGAATTTCTTGTACTCACCTATGGTAGTGCAAAAGAAGCTGCGGTGTCTGAGGTAGAGCCAAGATTCTCTGTTAAAGCTGAAAAACGGGAACAAATCCATGTGGATCTGAAGATCTCGGGGGGGGGGAGAATCTGCGAGCCTGTATCAGACTCTGCTGTGTACTACTGTGCTCTGAGGCCCACAGTCACAGGAAACACATCAGCTCTCTACAAAAACCTGTTACAATGAGAGACAGGAGAAAAAGACAGCAAGAAATAATGCAAATGAACGTTAAATTATCTCAAATGATTCTCATGTGTAATACAGTATATAGTGCATACTGTACATTCACATGGAGTGTTCCTGCTTGTTCCAAATTCTGATTACATTTTAATCAAATAAAATAGCTAGACTATAAATACTAAATATTCTTCATATTTTCATCAGTCAAAAATGAAAATGATAAATGCGAAGACATCAAGTATTTAGGCCATGCCTTTATAAAGCAGGAAGTTCTTGTGTGTGTTTGTGACTGATCTGCAGTGACTTACAGCTCAGAGCACTGAGAGCCTCAACAGAGAACTGAGCTGATCTGATTGAACATGGACAGATGCTTCATACTGATTCTCATTGTGGGAACAGGTACATTATTTGTGGAAGTGGAAACAAATGAAAGTGTATTTAAGTGATGTTTACATGATGTTTTAAAACTTCGAAATCTAAATGTGAAAAGTTTTTTGAGATATTATTTTGTCAACCTTTCACATTTCAAATTTGTTCATATGTGTTTATTGTTAACAGGTTTGGTGGCTGGAGACAACATTGACATTGACAGAAATAATCACTAAAGATAGGGAAATTGTCAAGTTGAGCTGCTCATGTAGTACAAGTAGCAATTACGTTTGGCTTTTCTGGTATGGACAGTATCTAAAGAGAGATCCCCAGTATTTATTACAAAAAGGTGACTTGACTTAAACTTGAGATGCCACATATGCAATATACTTGCAGCGAACCAGAAGAGGGCAGTAGGTGCTCAATATTACATTTAATAATATGGCAGCTTTCATTGGTCTCCACAAGCTCCTCCTTGGATTATCATTATAATAACAAAAGCAAAACTGTCATAGTCACTGATTTATCTGGACTTCAGCATAGACACAGTCATGTCACACAGGTTGATGAAAATATTTCTCTTCGCACTATTCATTCTTGGTATGAATTTCAATTTAATACAGCTGCATATTCATGTAAGTTGTTTATATTTTGTATTGTAATGTAGATTACATATTCTTAAACCTTCACAGAGTGCAGATCAGAGGAAACAAACATGTGACTGAAGTTGAAGGAAGATCAGTAGAATTAAAGTATAAATATAAAACAGATTCAACAAGATTTATTCTGGTACATCCAGAGAGCAAATTACTTTCCTAAATATATCCTGAAGAGAAGCAAATATGGAGAAGATAATGGCACTGAGTTCCAACAGAGATTTTCATGCTTTCAGCAGATTCATTCCACTGACAATCAAGAATCTGCATGTGTCTGACTCTGCTGTGTACTATTGTGCTCTGAGGCCCATAGTGAGAAAACTCAAGTCAAACCACATACAAAAACACGAGACATAAACACACAAGATTATTTCTTCACAATAAGCATTTTTTAAATTTACAAGCTATAATAAAGTCATACTGAATGTAATAGTCAAATGAACAACAATAACAATCATGCAATCAATTTAATATTGTCTATCCATTCTACAAGCTGCTTATCCTCTGTAGGGTCACAGCAATGTAATATTGTATTGATAATAATTTTATTTAATTGCATGATTTCAACTTAATTTGAATTATGTAAAAGCATTTTTTTGTATTTAAAGTCATACTGAAGGTAACAGTCAAATGAACTACAATAATAATCATGCAATCAATTTTAAATTATCCAGCCATCCATTCCTCAAACTGCTTATTCCCTGTAAGGTCACAGAAATTAAATATAACTGTACTGATTTTAATTTAATCAATTGCATGATTTCAATGTAATTTTAATAATGTCATAGTGTTTTCTTGATTTAAAGGCTGTACATATTAGAATTGTCTAGCAAACACATGAACAATTGGATTATGATGCATGATGGAAACTGAAATATGTGTTTCATCTGTTTTTGTTTTAAAGAATTATTAAATTAGAATTTATTTGTAACTTAACACTGATGGACAGATAAATGTGTTTCACATGATGCATGCTACACTGTAGTGAGCCAGGCCCAAAACAAGATTATAAATATTTCTGAATCTAATTGAAAAGGGGTTATATGATGCGATTTCAATTTGTCCTTTCTCTTTGGAGTGTTACAAGCTCTTGGTGCATAAAGAAGATCTGTAAAGTTGCAAAGACTAAAGTCTCAAATCCAAAGAGATATTCTTTATAAAAGTTACGAGTCAACCACGCCTACCTAAAACGGCTCATTCTAACATGCCCCCACATGCCTACGTCACTGTGTGGGAAGATCTGCATAACACCGCCCAAATGTTCATGCAAAGAAAGAAGGCGTAACTTTTATTCTCTCTGTAGTATTGTTGTTGCCGCCGGCGCCATGTCGTGGAGGCGCTGTGTGTTTCGTTGTGAAAGCGAAACTACTTTGTTTGGCCTTCCAAAAGAGGACGATATCTGCTTCGTCATGCCTGGAGCTGATCTGTGCTGGTCGCTGAGGAAATACATCAACTTTGCGCTGTGGATCGCCGGATCGGCTTTCACAGTGGACGAAGAGGAGACCAGCCCGAGGTCGTCACATTTGTTGCGCAAACCCCCCGGCCGCTCACATTCGGATCCGCGCCGGGCCGTTTCTCAGACCGCCGCTGTTCCCTCCTCGAGCCGCAGGTGTGATGCTGTTTGAACCATCTGGACGGGTTTGCCTGCAACCTGCAGACTAGCCTACATGGGTCTGTGCTCAAAGGCTGTTCTATAAAGTGGGCAGTTCCAACTTGCAAGGCTCGACATCTGGCGCGTTTCTGACTCATCCTGTAGTCCATTTTTTATATGTAAAGAATTGCACTGACGATTCAAAACACCAAGTTTTAAGCAGTGTAGAAGTAGCCTTGTTGGTTGGTCGTTTTCTCCGATCACAAATGCAACATGGTTTAAAGTTTACACGACGGCGCGAACCAACGCAACAGTAAAACAAGACATCTCATTATAATAAGTAATTATGTCCCCACTGGATGCAACAAATGCCTAATTTGTAATGGGTTTTATTGGTTTTGTCTGGTCCTGCCGGGAGACGGCATCACAATATGTTAAGGGGCGTAACATTTCTGTCACACGCTTGAGGTATTCAGCCAATCACAACGCACTGGATAGCTGGCCAATCAGCGTACACCTCGCTTTTAGACCGATGAGCTTTGTAAAAATTGACGCGTTTCAGAAAGACAGGGCATAGAGGAGCAACAATAATGTACAGTATGTGGAAAATAATGTGTTTTTTTAGCCTTAAACCGCATAAACACATTTCATTACACCAAATACACAACATAATGTTCTTTTTAGCAACGTCATATGACCCCTTTAAAATCTGACTAAAAACACTTCCCTATTTAAAATAGCATTCATTACTGACAAAATAATGTTTATTTAATCTGTCACACCTAATCAAATAGTGATAAATCATTATAACTATTTTTTTTTGTTGCTTAAGCATCATGTTCATTTCATAAGGACAATAATTTTTTTAATATATAGTTGTTACAGTCGTTCATGTGATTAGATCTTCTCTTCTCAATGTCTACAATTCAGGTATAATGTGGCTCAGAGAGAAGGGATTCAGTGATCTAATCGTGTCTAACCGAAACTGAGGTTGAAATGATTCAGTCTGACTCTTCTCAGAGTGAACACTTGTACAATGAATCTTCTTTCAGTTATTCTGTTCTGTGTCTCAGTAGGTAGCGTATTTATTTGCATTATTATTGATTGATTGATTTTTTTTGTTAACAATTTTACTAAAACATTTCACAAAGAGACTTTTTCATTTTCAGCTGCTGTCCTTGGAAATTACATCAAACCAGACCAAACAGATGTTGTTAATGAGGAGGGTTCAGATATTACATTATCCTGTAGTTTTTCTGACTCTGACTGGTACCGTCAGTATGGAAGATCAAAACCTGAATTTCTTGTACTCACCTACAGCAATGCAAAAGAAGCTCAGTGGTCTGTTGAAGATCCAAGAATCACTGTTAATGTTGAAAAAAGGGAAACAATCCATGTTGATCTGAAGATCTCCTACAAAAACCTGTCATAATAACAGACAAGAGAGAAACCAACAGACAGAGATGAAGATAAGGAGAAATAAGCTGCAAATGGCAATAACAGTATCCAGTAAAAAAAAAATCACAGGTAGTACCAAAATCAAAAGGTAGACATAGATTTATTTTCTTTTAATTATAATGTGTGAATTTGTGTGGTAATGTGAAAGATTTAGATTACATTAAATTAGCGTTACATTAAATCATCATGAACCTGCCCTTTAATAGCACTAATTCAGGCAACCGTCAATTGTAAGAAACAATAAAACATCTTAAATCATGTTCATGTGCAATAAACAGAGCAGGTTCATGTATGCCACAGGATGGCAGTGTTCAAACCCAAATTATATTGAAAATATGCATAATAGACACATAACCCTATAAATAAAAGTTACATATTCTTCCTATTTTCATTAGTTAATATTTCCATGCTCATGATAAATAGGAAACTGTCAAAGTGAAAAACACAGGCATCAAATATTCAAACCATTATAAGCTTAATAAATAAAAAACTTGGGTGTAAATGCCGATGTAAAGAGTACAGTATTTGACTGACCGATAGTTGGCTTTATACTGGCACTTACTGATTTTTTTTTTTGTAGAAATACTCCATCGCATACCCTTTTTGCCCCACTATTATCTCGTTCATGTTTTGCACACAGTGAGAAAGCTGAACTCCATCAAGACAGTTTAATTAACAACCATCTCAAATTGCTTTTGCTGTATAACCTCATGTAAACCTTTTTATAAAATTCTCTAATAAAAGTGTGTAGTTATTAAAATATAACCATAAACAGCAGCAGGAAGTTCAGAGAGAAGGAAGTTCCTGTGTGTGTTTGTGACTGATCTGCTGTGACTTACAGCTCAGAGCACTGAGAGCGTCAACCGAGAACTGAGCTGATCTGATTGAACATGGACAGATGCTTCATACTGATTCTCATTGTGGGAACAGGTATTATTGGTATTATTTTAGTAATTTGTATTTTTGTAAAATATGCTTCAAAATGTGTTAGCAATATTATTTTATAAACTTTCACAAATCAAAAATCAGTTCATATGTTCTTATTGTTGACAGGTTTGGTGGCTGGAGACAGCATTGAGCCAGATAAAGGGACAGAAAAAAACACTGAAGAAAGAGAAACTGTCAAGCTGAGCTGCTCATATAGTACAAATAGTCAATATGTTCGGCTTTACTGGTACAGACAGTATCCCAACAGAGAACCTGAGTATTTATTACTCAAAAATGCACGGTCAGCAAGGGATTACGAACACACCTCTGATCATCGGTTTCAGCTGACTGCATTACACACCTCCACTGAACTCACTATTACTGATGTACGTCTGTCAGATTCAGCTCTCTATTATTGTGCTCTAAGAGTAGGAGCCCAGTGATACAAAACATGAAGAATGTCGTACAAATACCTGAAGCTCTTTTCACTTTGAAAATATCGAGTGAAAACCACAATCAGAACCCCAATCTATCCAGCCCTGAATGTAATAAAATATGTGGTCACACCTGTAAGAGGTTGAATCAGGCCTGCTAAAAAATTTCCAAGAAGGATTGACAATGTGTTAAGATATCACAACCTATGTGGTTCCTTTTATGCACAAATGCATTCTTAATATAACATCTTAATGGCTTGTCATGTAGTAAAAACAGGGAGCAAGTAGAGGGAGGATGATTTGTTTAATGGGTGCTGAGATATCACTCTGTTTTAATATTAATATTTTTGTACTTCTTCAAATGACTGTGTCTTTCAGCACCAATCCTATTGAGTTCATTGCTCTGTTGACTCTCCAAGAGCATTCAGCCTATTTGATAGTATCACTCAGTCTTGTAGGTTTATTTTTATGGCTTTGCCAGTGACTTTGGAGCTTGTTCTGCACTGACACAAATATAATTGTCATACTTAAATCTAGTCCTCGAAAAACTAAAGCCACATACATTATAAATGTGAAAATCCCTTTAAAGTCACAGGCTTTGCTATTCCAGTAATTTTACATTTATTCATTTAGCAGATGCTTTTACCCAAAGTGTCTTTATAAATTCTGACATACAATAAGATTCTGGGAACTGTGTACTTTTTAGACTTGCTGCAGCAGTTTGGGAAGTTCTTTACTAATTCAGCATGACAACAACCCTGTGCACAAAGACAAGATCATAAAGAATGACAACATTTAAAAACATTTGTTTTCATGATAGTACAGAAAAAACTAAGTTAAAAGTCAGATAGGGACTTTTAAAATTATTTCAGCTTTTGTCCCTGAGAAGAACAATTTATTAGGGGTTCAAGCGCGTAGCGCTGAAACCCTATTGTTATTGTTAGAATGGCCAAGGATCAGCAATCTCCACATAAAACTGATCGTGCAGACCAAACCGTAAGTCGTAGAGACTTGAAAGTTAGAATGACGGTAGTACTCACACCACTGTCACCAAGGCTCGCCCCAATCGGCCTGACAGGGGTGCTACAGCGATCAAAAGTACAAAATCGCTCATAACTCCTAAAACGTTGGTCGCAGGCTCAAGTGTCTTATGAATTTTCTGGTATTTGGGATTTTTTGAATACTAGTCCCAGGTTTTTTGCTTGATCGGAACCAAACCAGTGCAGAAATATTCCGTGGAGAGTTAATGTTAATAAATATAAAAAAAAAGTTGAGATTTCGTCTCACCGTTGCAAAATGTTCGAAATGCACGGGCCACTTTCACTAAAATGGCTATAACTCTTGAACAAAATGAGATATCTTCACCACACTCGTTACACTTTTGTAAGAGCTCAATCTTTGGTCAAATTAAAAAAACAATCCAATCAACATGACAATTGGTATGCACTTGGTCCAATATGCCACGAGCGTCTATAAGAACATTTGTGTATCTCAAAAAACATGGCCGCCATTGGCCAATGAAGTTTGAGCACCTATTAGACAAGGTTAACAGAGGTCGATCGGAACGAAACTCAGTGGGCCTTTTAGACTGATGGTCCAAAAGGTCTGTGAGAAATCTGAAAGAAACTGGCAACCCAGGGGCGATATTGCATTTTAAAAGGGTGTAAACCATTGTATTTTGGCATAAAAAAAAAAAATTTTCACACAGACACACAATAGTCATATTGTAGGATAGACCTCCCCATTCTTAACAACTTTGCCTCTAGGACCACTGCTGTCAATCAAATCGTTTGTTAAATAATTGAGATTATGTAAAAACCCTACTTTTGCGAACTAGTCCTAGGTTTTACATTCAATCTAAAAAAAAACACTGCAGTTCAATTCACATGACTCTCTAGGTCAATAATTATAAATAAAAAAAATTCAACTTTACCCTCTGAGTAGCTATAATGGGGTCGTTTAGAAAAGGGGCCTGTCCAAATATACCCAAAATCCTGTAAAGCCTAAACGAAACCTCAAAACTTCACGAAACTAGGTGAGCACATGCGATAGGTGATTCTAAACAAGCATGCAACGTTTTATGGAGATCGGACCACAGCTGGCGCTATAAGAGTCATAACCGTTAAAAATCATCATATTTCTATGGCAAATTACCTGGATTCTCCAAAAATGCTTTTTTTTAAAACTTAGATTTAGGTGGCTACAAGCTTGCTAAATAATATGTATTGTGTTTTTTCATATGTGCTTAAATGCCTTAAAGCACTTGGACACTGGTAATCGCTGCTTACAGCTATATTAATTTAATTAAAAATTAGTAATTTCAGAAGTTGGCCACTGTGTGACATAATCTATGATGTTGGTGGAAACTACTCATTTAAGTTCCTGCTGTATGTGTGTAACATCTGCAAACATTTGTGTGCTGGTAAACTTCAGACTAATATTGCCTATAAACATCCTGACAAGAACTAAGAGCTCTGAAATGTGCCGTTTTTGACATGAGCATGTTTTTCACTATAATAATCACACTCCAGTGGGTGGAGCTTATTCACACTGTTGAGAGTGTGAGACAGAGTGAAACAGTTACAGTTATTCAGATATTGTTGCCATCACTACCTCTGTAAGGACATCATGTTTCTCTTCACCTGTATAATAATCCAATTTTGCATGGGTAAGAGATACTCTTTCAATCAATATGCTTATTATGAAAAAATCCTTAAAATAAAATGCAATTAGCTTTGCATATTCAGTGTATAAATATGTGTTATTGTTTAATTAATTAGGGTCTTTTTCTTTTTCACAGGAAATTCTTTTGGTGGCACAATACAACAATGGTTTCCAGAAAAACATGGTTCTGAGGGTGAAAATGTGACTCTGTCCTGTAACTACAGTCTCACTGGCAGCACTAGTGTTACTCTCCAGTGGTATCGCCAGTATCCTCGAGCAAAACCAGAGTTTTTACTTCTTGTCACTGAATATTCAAGTAAATCTGAGCCTGAGTTACGTCTATATTCTGAAGCTAAAAATCAAATCAAACGTTTGGATCTGGTGATCTTCCCTGCTGCTGTATCAGACTCTGGTAACAAACTCAGTAACACTGTACTAAAACCTTTCCTTATCTTATCTAGTGGAAAAAAGGAAAGATACAGAGACAAAGACTGAGAGAGCAACTGTATTATTATGCAGAGCAGAATTATAAATAATTAATATGCAGAGTAGGTAAATCATCTGGAAAAAAACAACAACTAATAAATCCAGGTGCAAAACTGAAAATATTTTTTAATCTGTGTAACATTAAAATTCAACATACTTCTTACATGACAACCATCAAAGTCCTAATAGTTTCAGTTTTCATGCATTCCAAGTGTAACACTTCGGTATAATAATTATTCCACCATGTGGCAGTGTTCTCAGAGATTCCCAGGCACGGCAGTAATGAACAACAAATTGAACTTTATAGGTATAATATCGTCGCAGCCTCAACGTCACGCCACGGAATGTTGAATAAACGTCTGATGCATATGTCACAAAGGGAAACAACTTCAGGAGTTTTCGAAGTCACCATCGATTGTTGATTATACAGGATTTCGGGAGACAGTGTGTCGCTTTCGTAACGGTCACTGAAACAAAATGCCCGTGACGCCACCCCCTCACGAAAGAAAAAGCCCGTCGTGTTACAACTGTTATAAGAGCGCTTATCAGGATCCCTTAATGCTGGATTTTCAAAGTATGTGAATATTTACAGTTCACGGCCAGAAGCTTTAAAATACGTCCAAGAGTTTTACACACTGTTCTGTTATTGTGGCGACATTTCCACGGCCCGAAACGTGTGATTGGTTGTTTGACATATCGATCAAACGGTCTCATGGGCGGGCTTTGGCCAATGAAAGCTGCCATGTATTCCAGACCTTCAGCCATCAGTCTGAAGGTCTGGCAACGTGAGACTAGGATTTAAGTGGCTCAGAGAGGAGGGACTCAGTGTTCACAGATCTGACATGATCTAATGTGTTTGACAGAGACTGTGTTAGAAATGATTCAGTCTGACTCTTCTCAGGAGTGAATACTTGTACAATGGATCGTCATTCAGTTATTCTGTTCTGTGCCTTAGCAGGTGTGTATTTAATTGGTTAATTATACATCTTTTTGGTTACACTTTATTTCGATAGTCCACTTTAGACATTCTACTAACTATAAGTAATTTTGTAACTACATGTCAACTACATGTCGATTAATTCTCATTAATTTGCAACTACATTTCTACTAACTCTCAGAGTAGACTGTTAGTGTAGGTTTAGGGTTAGTAGAATAAGTTGACATATACTTGCAAAGTTTCTGATATTCAGTGTGTTGTATGTTGTTGACCCAACAAAATAAAGTGTTAGAAGATATTAAGCAGACAGTCTACCAATACTCTAATGACTGCTAGTTGACAAGTAGTTGCAAAGTTACTTACTGTTAGTAAAATGTCTAAAGTGGACTATCGAAATAAAGTGTTTTTTTCTTTAATATAAGTTGTAAAACACAATTTTACCAACGAGTTTTCATTTAAAATATCTCACTAAAAACTTGTCCTACAAATGTACTCTTACAAATGTTTTATTTTTCAGTTGCTGTCTTTGGAAATGCTATCAAACAAAACAAAACAACTGTTGTTTATGAGGAGGGTTCAAATATTTTATTAATCTGTAGTTATTACCCTGGAAATTCAGATGATCTCCACTGGTACCGTCAGTATGAAAGATCAAAACCTGAATTTCTTGTACTCACCTACGGTAGTGCAAAAGAAGCTGCAGTGTCTGATGTAGATCCAAGATTCTCTGTTAAAGTTGAAAAAAGGGAACAAAACCATGTGGATCTGAAGATCTCCTCTGCTGCTGTATCAGACTCTGCTCTGTACTACTGTGCTCTGAGGCCCACAGTGACAGGAAACACATCAGCTCTCTACAAAAACCTGCTACAATGAGTGACAAGAGAGAAACACAGAGACAGAGATGAAGACAGAGAGAAAGAAGCTGTAAGTGTTTAATACTGTGTGTACAGTATACAGTATTATATATGTCAGAAAACTAATAGAACCAATGAAAATAAATCACTGGCAGCTACCAAAATCTAAACACAGACAAATCATTTAACTAGTATATGAAAAAACTAAACACAAACAAAATTTAACATTTTAAAGTGAGTGAATCTTTGGCAATATTAAGATGAAGTATTTTAAAATCCTACAGAACTGTCTTACAATCATAGTTGAAAAATAAATTTTAGAACATGGGTAAATTATAATATATAATAATAATAAAAAACAGTCAATGTAACCAAATGTTAAAATATCTCACATGATTCTCATGTGTAATATGTAGTGCATTCAATCTCTTGCTTGTTCCAAATTATGGTTATATACAAACATAGCTAGACTATAATGAGAAAGTCAATATTATTCTAATTTCCATCAGTTAATATTTCCATGAGAAATGAAAAATGAGAAATTAGACTGAGTGAATAATGCACATACATAAAGTAAGCCATTCCTTTATAAAGCAGGAAGTTCCTGTGTGTGTTTATGACTGATCTGCAGTGACTTACAGCTCAGAGCACTGAGAGCCTCAACAGAGAACTGAGCTGATCTGATTGAACATGGACAGATGCTTTATACTGATTCTCATTGTGGGAAGAAGTATATTTTTCTAATAAAACCGTGCATTTAAATGATCACAGTATGTTTTTTTTTTTTTTTTTTTTGGTAAGTGCTGTGAAATGTGTTTCCGTTTATTTTGTAAACTTTGCTTTTACAATCAGAAATCAGTTTATTTGTGCTTATTGTTGACAGGTTTGGTGGCTGGAGACAGCATTGAGCCAGATAAATGGACAGAAAAAACCTCTAAAGAAACACAAACTGTCAAGCTGAGCTGCTCATATAGTGCAAATAGTGATTATGTTTGGCTTTACTGGTACAGACAGTATCACAACAGAGATCCACATTATTTGTTGAACAAAGGTGCATGATCATATAGTTATGAAGACACCTCTGATGATCAGTTTCATTCGACTGCCCAGTGATACAAATGAGACATGTCATACAAAAACTTTAATCTCTTTTGAACTGATCTAGTGAAAACCACAATCAAAACCTCAATCTATCCAACCAACCCAGAATGTAATAAAATATGTGGTAACACCTGTAAATTAGGCCTGTTATATAACTTCAAAGAAACATTTAAATACATTCAGGATATCATGTTCAAAGTAGTTACTTCAGTGCACAAACACGTCTTAATTTCTACCTTAATTATTACATTTCAATTGTTCATTTTTTTTCAAGAAAATGATATGTAGGTCAATAGTAAAACTCATCTATAAAATATTCTGCTTTTGTAAGTCTAAAATAATTTAATAAAATAATATAATAAAAAACAGCACAGATTGCAACCAAACTTAATTTGGTTCAAAAAGAAAATAAAAGACAATTACATTCATGTTGAAATTCAGTATGACTAGACTAAGGAGATTACTATATGACAAAACTTTCTTATAGTTTACATAATCAACACCACTATTCTTACCTATTTTTGAACATTGAACTTCTTTTCACACTGACAAACTAACAAGTAATCGTTCTGCTCACATATAATCCAAACATCTCACTAAATGCAAAAGCATGTGTTTGGTACATTCATACGTGGCCATCCCTTGTAATTAAATGGTGTTGATATTCCAGTAATTTATGTGTGGACAAATTAAAGCCATAGAATGATGTTCTAGAGCGTTTGGGGAGGGCCCATTCTGTTCCAGCATTACAATGCCCCTGTAATTTCAGATGTTGGCCACAGTGTGGCATAATCTATGATGTTTTAAAGGGGTCATATGATGCTGCTAAAAATAACATTATTTTGTGTATTTGGTGTAATGAAATGTGTTTATGCGGTTTAAAGAAAAAAAAAAACATTATTTTCCACATAATGTACATTAATGTTTCTCCTCTATGCCCCACCTTTTTGAAACGCGTCGGTTTTTACAAAGCTCATAGGTCTGAAAAAGCGAGGTGTGCTGTGATTGGTCAGCTATCCAATGCGTTGTGATTGGCCGAATACCTCAAGCGTGAGACGGAAATGTTACGTCCCTCACATACTGTTGATGCCGTGTCCGGCCGGAGCGACGAGACAAAACCATTAAAACCCATTACAAACGAGGCATTTGTTGCATCCAGTGGGGACATAATTACGGATTATAATGACTTATACTGTCTTTTTATGCGTTGCGTTGCATTGCATCGCGTCACATAAACATAAAACTCTGTCTGCATTTGTGATCAGAAAAATGACAAACTACAAGCGCTACTCTAAACTGCTCAAAACTCGCATTTGAATCATCATTGGCAAATCCTTTAAATGAAAACGTACTTACAGACTGTGAGTCAGAACAGCCGGCATTGTAGTCTAACGTTACTCTCCCAGGATCAGTAAACAGTCCTCCATAAAATGTGCTGCACACATCTGGATATTTGGGTTAAACTGTTCTGGAACATTATTGTAAATACAACTTAACCACTGCTTTCTAGTCGTGTCCATTTTTGGAAGGTCAAACTAAGTATTTTCGCTTTCACAACGAAAAACATGGCGGCCTAGCTTGAGGGGAAGCCCTGGCTTAGCGTGCGTTGAGGCTGGGATAGAGTGAGCTGAGGCGGCGGTGTCGAGAACGGCGTGCCCGGCGGATGCTACGAATGAGCGGCAATCACATGTGACGGCCCCAGGCTGGACTCCGCTTTGTCCGCGGTGAAAGTTGATGTATTCCCTCATCGACCAGCACAGATCAGCTCTAGGCATGACGAAGCGGATATCATCCTCTTTTGGAAGACCAAACAAAGTAGTTTCGCTTTCACAACGAAGCACACAGCGCCTTCACGACATGGCTGCAGCGTCAACAATACTACAGCGAGAATAAAAGTTACGCCTTCTTTCTTTGCGTGAACATTTGGGTGGCGTTATGCAAATCTTCCCACATCGGGACGTAGACATGTGGGGGCGTGTTAGAACGAGCCGTTTTAGCTAGGTGTGGCTGACTCTGAACTTTTATAAAGAATATCTCTTTGGTTTTGAGACTTTAGTCTTTGCAACTTTACAGATCTTCTTTATGCACCAAGAGCTTGTAACACTCCAAAGAGAAAGGAAAAATTGAAATCGCATCATATGACCCCTTTAATGCTTTAATACTCTTAGAGAAACTCTTCCGAACTTGCAGCAATACATTGATTCCCAAACCCATTTCTAACGTACATTGGATCTGTGTTATGGTAGCATTGAGGATGCATATAGGGCAATATGTAGAGCACCCATTGGCAGATCGGATCATAATGTGATCCATTTACTGGATCACATACAGACAACGTGTTCGAAGTGAGAAATCGGTGGGGGGGGATCCAGGTTTGTAGTAAGGATAAGAGAATATGATAAGAGAACATGTTAAAGGATTGTTTTTGCACTACAAACTGGGATGTTTTCTTTGATTCATGCAGAGACCCTTATTATCAGACTGTATCGCCTCTTATATTAAATTCTGTGAAGATACTGTTATTGATACTAAAGTGGTTAAAATCTTTTCAAATAACAAACCATGGTTTACTAAAGATCTGAAGAAATACCTTAATGAGAAAAATGCAGCCTTTCGTGAAATTGACTTTGAGGGTTTTAAGATGAAAAGAAAGGAATTAAGAGCTATGATACAAAAAGCAAAAATTTATTTTAAAAGTAAGGTAGAGGATCAGGTAGCAAATCATAATGCAAGGAGTGCTTGGCAAAGGTTAAATAAAATGATGGGGCGTGACTTAAAAGGTGTAAATAATGATATTATAGACAGATATTTTAAAATGGGTTAATGATTTAAACTTGTTTTATGGAAGATATGGTGAGGTTGGTAACAAAGATAAGGTTGAAGAAACTGGTGCCAGGATTCCTGTGGGTTCACCTGTTTGCTTGATTGGTGAACACTAATTAGAATGTGTCGCAAATCAGGTCCCGTAAAGCGCCAGGTCTAGATGGCCTTAGGGGCCATGTTTTAAAGGTTTGTGTGAATTAATTAACCTACCCTTTAACAAAATTATTTCAGTTTTTACTAAATTCTCAGATTGTGCCTAATATGTGGAAATTGCCATTTATACGGCCCATTCCTAAAAAAGTGGGGGTGAAAAAATTAGAAGACTTCCGCCCTGTAGCCTTGACTCACTTGCTAAATGCATGGAAAGGGTCATTAGTTATCATCTTAAATCGTACATATCAGAGCACCTAGATGTGTTGCAATTTGCGTATAAGCCACAAAGAGGGACCGAGGATGCTACGCTCACTATGGTCGATACACCTGCTAGTCATTTACAACACGCAAACCCTATGCACGTGTTCTTTTCATTGATTATACATCTGCATTTAATACGATGCAGATACATCTACTTTTAGAACGTCTTTTAGTTTTAGGAGTGAACGGAGTAACAATTCATTGGATTAAAAATTTCTTAACAGATAGACCACAACAAGTCTGTGTTAGGGGGGTTAAATCAGACATTATGTTTCTAAATTTCTAAATACAGGAGCACCTCAATGATGCATTTTGTCTCCCCTATTATTTGTCTATACAAATGAGATGCAAATCCAGAGTACAAATGATAAATTATATAAATATGCTGATGATATGGCACTGGTTGCACTCTTATGGAATGACTGTGTTGATTATGAGGTATAAAGAGCATGTTTTGAAATTAGAGTAATGGTGTAAAGTAAGTTATATTTGCAACGGAATTTGAGAGAATTTTCTGTTAGCCAAGGTGTTCTACAAAGAGTTTATACTAGTCTAATAGAAAGTGTTTTAGGGTATAATATAATGGTTTAGTTTGGGCGAATTACTTCTGTAAATAAAGTGAAATTAAACAGGATCATAAGGATGTCAAGTAAAATAATAGAGTCTAAGCAAAAATCAATTGATCAGCTGTATTATATGGCAGTTAGGAGGAAAGCTTTGGCTATAAGTGGAGAAATAACACACCCTCTGAATTATGCCTTCGAATTGCTACCATCTGGGCGCCGTTATAGGACACTGAAGGCAACTAAAGCAATATATGAACAAACGTTTGTGCCATATGCAATAAGTCTCTTGAACAAAGGGTAGGACTGCATTGTTTTTAGGAGGGATGAATATATTAAGTATTTATTTTGATGATATGTTAATTGTATTGTTATTGTTGAATGGTAAGCGAGACCAAAGACTAATTTTCAGCCAAGGCTGAACAATAAAGTATAACAAACAATGTTTTGGCAACTGTTTATTTACGCTCCTGCTGTATATGTGTAACTTCTACACCAATGTCCACTGGAAAACTTATTAGACTAACATTGGCTGCTGTACATAAATTATGTTAATTTGAATAAGAAATTTACTTTTAATGGCTGCATCCTTGTGTTCAGGCGAGACATGCAGGTGAATAGGGTAAAAAAACTAATAGGTAATGAACCTTACTTACCCATACTGATTGATTTACATTGATAATTGCAAACATTTTTTGTATTACAAGTTTTTTTAGTCATTATTTAATGAAATATGTGCTAATTTGAATACATTTCTAGTACAAAAATTTGAACACTGGATGAAGTCAGTTTCAAAAAATTCTTGTTTAATTTTTTTGACATATTAGAGTTGGGTATCTAATTTTGTCACTCCATAATTCAGAAAATGCTTAGAATGGACAGAAAACACTATTTTCAAAATTTTTGGGGGAATAAAATGTTGTATACAATCAAGCAAATTATATATGAACAAATCCTTCTGTAAAAACCTTCAGGATATAGACTATAGGAATAAAAATGTAAAGTTTGGTGTTTGTAAGTGCTACTGAAGTGGAGATTTATTGCTCAGTGTAGGAGAAAAAACTCATTTTGAGAAAATTGCCTTTAAAAATATGTATTGTATTTGAAATCTATTGACACAAATAGATAAAGTAGTATAAAAGAAACACTTAACAGTGTCTTTTGGGTGTTTTCTTTCCACTAGTCTGAAAAACCCAAACACTTTATGAAAAACCAACAAGCCCAGGAATCTCAAATTGTACACTCTTAAAAATAAAGTTGCTTAAAAGGTTCTTCACGCGATGCCATAGAATAATCATTTTTGGTTCCACAAAGAACCATTCCGTCAAAGGTTCTTTAAAGAATCATTTCTTTCTTAACTTTTTGTAATCTTAAGAACCTTCTTTCGCCACAAATAACTTTTTTTTTTAAACAGAAAGGTTCTTCAGATGTTAAGGTTCTTTATGGAACCATTTAGACAAAAGGTTCTTCTATGGCACCGTGAAGCACCTTTATTTTTAAGAGTGTAGGTGCAGAAAAAAACTGTGTTTTTGCCTGCAGTGCCTCCCCTTAAATGTAACACATTTGTTTTGTTAAAGTTTGAGTTGAGTTTATTTTATAATTTTACTTGTAGCTATGCATATCCAGACAACATACCGACAGATGAACTCTGCAACAATTTAATAGTACTTAAATACTGAAGTCCATTTAAGATAATTTCAAGACCATTGATGACTGAGATGCATGATAGTCCTTCCGCCGTGTTTCAAACTAGAGAGTCTGCTCTGGTTTCAGTTACTGTGATGAGCAGACCAATCGGACTATACAGCATTGCTATGGATGATGGTAAATATTAGGAAATATAAGACTGGTGCTGAATGCAATGTTTGACCAACCAGTCAAATAATTCAGAGAAGTGTAATAAGAGACTGTATAGTGTGCTTCAGTGAATTAAGTGATATAAGCTAATCAAATGAGTGGATGCATACTGCATGTACATTCTAAGATTAATCATTGTACATATAGACATAATTAGTTGATATGGTTTTACCCATACACAATATTACAGTCTTCACTGACACTCACTGTAGCACAGGCTCCTCCCAGCAGTCAGACCAAGTGATTTGAATGTATTGCTGCTTTAACAGATGCAGAAAGAGGAAGAGGATCACAACATCTCTGCACATTTTTCAAGAGTTGGTGATTTCAATTGTATATAATGGCACTGTGGAAAAGTGCCATTGTGATCGTAGTTTTGTATATCTGGGGTGAGTAGCAATATCAAACAATGATTATTTTCAAATATATTTAAAATTAATTTTCATTATGTGTGTACGTGCATATTTTTTGCTTTCTTTTTTAATAGTAATATTTTCATTCAATTTCAGGATGTAATTCCCAAGACAAAGTTGATCAGCATACAAGGATTCAATCTGCTTTTGAAGGTGCTACTGTAACGATCGACTGTACATATCAGACTGCTTTCACAAACCCGACTCTCTTCTGGTACCAGCAGAAAGTCAGTGGAATCCCCAAGTACATGCTAAATAAATTTTCTAAATCTGGAAACAGTGAGGAAGAATTCAAGAAGAGATTTCATGCGAATCTCAGCAAAACTTCAGTTCCACTGACAATCCAGGATGTGCGTGTGTCTGACTCTGCTGTGTACTACTGTGCTCTGCAGCCCACAGTGACTGAAACACACTCAACACTCATACAAGAACTCCAACAATGCAACAGCATACATTACATCATGCAATTAAATTTGTTTTGCTTAGTCTATGATTTCATGTATAAAACTCCTTTCATCCATAAATATATTCTATTTTAGTAGGTTTCTTTCACTTTCACAAAGTTTACATTCAGTTTACATTATCTAATTTTACTGTTTAGTTGCATTTAATTTTGTATTAATTTCCCCCTACTGTTGGTTTCAGGTGATTTGCTATTGTTCATGCAGCTAAAATAATATACTTTTTTTTTTACTAAGGTTTGCGGTTGTCAATTTACTGGTATTTGAACCATTATTTAAGTCCCCCAAAAAGCACGCCTTAACCCATTTTGCGCTCAACATGGCTGCGATAGCTGCTAATTTGCACTGCTGTCAGTAGATCACTCGCTGAACTTTCCACACCCATCTGTGCTTTTATGGGATTGCCCTGTTTTTTTTATATCTGGCCCAAAATATTCTTCACATTTGCATTATATTTTTATGCTTATGAATGATGAGTCACTTCATAGACAAATTTGGCTTATACATAAACTAATAGACGAACCAAAAATTAAATAGTGCAGATCTTTTATTACATTAAAAGATACGAGTAGCATACTCGCTGCAACTAAGTCTAACCTGAAACACGTTTACATGTACATACAATACAGTCTGTCTATTATGTCTTGAACACTCTCCATTTGCACTGTTTGCCCTAAATGTGTCTTTTTGTACTGTCCTTTTTATACCATTGCACAGTGTTGTTCTGTATATATTGTATGCAATTAAAGTATATGTTAAGTGTACGTATAGTTAGATTACTTCTTTCAATAGTTTAGCTATGTATAGGTTTATATATGTTTATATATCTAGCACCGTGGTCCTGTGAGGCACAACATTTCATTCCTTTGTAGTAACATATAGCTAGCAGAATGACAATACATTTGACTTGTATTTGAGATGCCACTTATGCAATATACTTGTAGTTAACCAGAAGAGGGCAGTAGGTGCTCAATATTACATTTGATAATACAGCAGCTTTTATAGGTCTCCACAAGCTCCTCCTTGGACCATTATTATAATACCAAAAGCAAAACTCTCATATTCACTGATTTCAGGTGTATTCAGCATAGACACAGTCATGTCACACAAGTTGAGGAATATATTATTTCTCTTTGCACTATTCATTTTTGGTATGAAGTTTCATTTAATACAACTGTATTGATGTAAGTTGATTATATGTTGTATTGTATTGTACATTAAATATCCTTAAACATTTACAGATTGCAGATCAGAGGACACAGTTGATCAGACAGAACAACATGTGACTGAAGCTGAAGGAAGATCAGTAGAATTAAAGTGTAGTTATAAAACAGTCTCAGTACAAGAAGAACTATTCTGGTACATCCAGAGAGCAAACGACTTTCCTAAATACATCCTGAGGAGAAACAAATATGGAGGAGAAAATGATGTTCAGTTCCAGGAGAGATTTCACTCTGAAGTATCATCAAATTCAGTTCCACTGACAATCAAGAATCTGCGTGTGTCTGACTCTGCGGTGTACTACTGTGCTCTGAAGCCCACAGTGAGAAAACTCAAGTCAAACCACATACAAAAACACATGAGCTGAACTGCAGTCAAGACAGTTTAACGTGCTTAAACCACATTTTACTATTTTAACCACAAATCACTGGTCACGAAATTAGCAAGAACTGCACAAATAGTGTAGATGAAGTAACTTAATACAGGATAGCCTTTCCCTTATATTTTCTTTAAATGTTTAAGCTGTGTGGGTAAACTTGCAGACAGTTTTTCACAGGGAAAAGAGTCAGTGTTGTTCCACTCAATACTGATGGCTTCAAACATGAGTAGTTGAAAAAAGTAACTCTTTTGGGCTTTTCACACTTGAAATAGTGAACCCTGGGTCATTCTAAACCCCAGGTAAACGGAGTCCTGGGTTATCTTGCTTTATGTTTCACACTGCTTATACTTTACCCAGGGTTAAAAGTTAATCCTGGGTATTTATAAACTGCAGTTTCACAGTGCACATTCCTGAGTCCTTATTTGCATATTTGCGGTCTCAGTGTCACTGATTGGACGAACCTGCTAACATGGCTTTTCTCGCATCTCTTATCCTGTCAGTTAAATAATGTCACCACAGAGGTCCTCCTTGCCTGTTTTAAGCCTCCTGAGGCGGAAATGGACATTGACACTTTTTCTGTCATTTGACATTTATTTTTCCGTCAAATGCTGTACTGTTTATACAAGCTGCAGTTCCTGTTACAGATCTGACATGAGCCACACTGTTCAATTTCTGATTGGTTGTCTGTTGGTAAGCATCCAGCAGTAATATTCTAACACCGCTTCGTTTTACAAAAGCAGTGCTTAACCATGCTCCAGAACAGGGTTTCATAACCTCGGGTAAAAAGTGGTGCTAACCACACTTCTATAAATTACATATGTGAAACGTTCCTTTACCTGGGGTTAAAAGTGGTGTATTGAATGACGGTAAGTGCAGCGTGAAAAGCCTTTTAATAGGTTCTAATCTGTATTCTGATCAGGCCAAAACATGAGCCTGATGGACTATTTTCAAGTCACATCATAGTTGTCTACACAGTGTGGGCAAGAGCATTTTCTTCTTGAAAAAAAACATCTGATCATTCCTCTTTAGATAACAACTTTTCAATTGTAGAAAGCAAGCCATTCTGCAATATTCTCTTATACTCCAAAACATTGACTTTTCACAGTGAAACCAGTACCAGTACCAGCAGCTGAAAGGCTCCCCACATCTTGCTTCACTGTGGTAGAGATTCATTCATTATTCGTTATTGTATTTCTTTCCAAATCTTCAAAAACACTGCTCTGCCGCATCACCATTTTACAGCTTGTGTTTTTATCATGATTTATAACTCCACACAACTCTGCTGAACCACTCTGAATCAAACTTTCTATATTCTGCCAAAACCTTCATTCTATCTTTGATATTTTTCTAAGAAAGCAATGACTTGTTAAGGAGCTTTGCTTAATTCTTTCAAATTTCCTCACCAGTAATTTGTAGTTAAGACCATTAAAAGCTTAGTATTTAGTTATTTTGAGCTCTGGATTATTTTTTTTAAACCAAGAATGTTTGTTGGTGAAATAACGAAAACAGTGACTAAAATCATGGGTAGCCATTTAAATCAAGAGGTAGACAAACCATTTAATTAGTCTATTGGAAAAACAACAGAAAAAGCAATGATCTAAAGTGAGCGAATCTTTACCAATTTAAATGTGAAGTACATTGAATTCCTACAATACTGTCTTACAAATAAAACAAATCTGTCAAATGTAGCAAACGTAAAAATATCTTAAATGCTTATCATCTGTGTAATAAATGGTGCACACATTCACATGGAGCTCCTGCTAGTTCCAAATTGTTGTTATATAAAAATCTAGATTGTTTAATTAGAAAGTAAATATTGTGCACATTTCCTTCAGTTATGTTTCCATGTTCATGAGAAATAAGATGAAATGAGTGACGAAGTGAAGTGACATGTGGCCAAGTATGGTAAGTATGCACACTTGGAATTTGTGCTCTGCATTTAACCCATCCAAGTGCACACACACACAGCAGTGAGTAATGAACACTCACACACACACACCCAGAGCAGTGGGCAGCCATTGCTGCAGGGCCCGGGGAGTAATTGGGGGTGCGGTGCCTTGCTCAAGGGCAACTCAGTCATGGATATTGAATGCGGAAGAGAGCACTGTTCATTCACTTTCCCCACCCACTAAAACAAGAGTGCAAGACAATGTCATAGAGTAATTAAAGCAGGAAGTTCCTGTGTGGTTAGGACTGAATCGCCGTGACTTACAGCTCAGAGCACTGAGAGCCTCAACAGAGAACTGAGCTGATCTGATTGAACATGGACAGAGCGTATACTGATTCTCATTGTGGGAACAGGTACATTATTTATGGAGTGAAAACAACTGAAACAGTGTATTTAAATAATCATGTTTTATGATTTTTTTAAATTGAAATAATCATGTTTTATGTTTTTTTATTTTGTTATTATTATTTTTTTTAAGTTCTGTGAAATATGTTAGCATTATTATTTCGTAAACGCTGCTTTCACAAATAAAAGATCAGCTAATTTGTGCTTTTTGTTGACAGGTTTGGTGACTGGAGATGACATTGAGCCAGATAAAGGGACAGAAAAAATGTCTAAAGAAACAGAAACTGTCAAGCTGAGCTGCTCATATAGTACAAACAGTGAATATGTTTATCTGTACTGGTACAGACAGTATGCCAACATAGAACCTGAGTATTTATTACGTAAAGGTGCACGATCATATAGTAATGCAGACAGCTCTGATCTTCGATTTCAGTCGATTACATCACGTACATCCACTGAACTCACTATTACTGATGTACGTCTGTCAGATTCAGCTCTCTATTATTGTGCTCTAAGAGTAGCAGCCCAGTGATACAAAACATGAAGAATGCCATACAAAAACCTGAAGCTCTTTTCACTTTGAACCAATCTAGTGAAAACCACAATCAAAACCCCAATCTATCCAGACCTGAATGTAATAAAATATGTGGTCACACCTGTGAGAGGTGAAATTAGGCATGTTATAAAACAGGAAACACAAGAACACTGTACAAAAACCTGATTCACAGTATTGCATCTGTATTACACAAATGTGACAACATGCTTTAGTAAACTGGTGGACACAACAAATGTTCAGGAGGACCTTGTTTACCCAGTCCAGTCAATCTATTTAAGGGATCATGTACAGTCAGTCATGTAGAAATGAATATGTGGATATAAAACTGATTTTACAGTTAAAGTTTGAGTTTAAAAGATTAGTTCACTTCCAGAATAAAAAAATCCTTATAACTTACTCACCACCATGTCATCCAAGATGTCTTTCTGTCTTCAGTCGCAAATAAATTAAGGTTTTAGAGGAAAACATTCCAGGATTTTTCTCCATATAATGGACTTCAATGGTGGCCAACGGGCTGAAGGTCCAAATTGCAGTTTCAGTGCAGCTTCAAAGGCTCTACATGATCACATCCGATGAATCTAGCGAAACAATTGGCCATTTTCTAAAAATAAATAAATAAAAACTTGTATACTTTTAACCACAAATGTACGTCTTGCACATTAATTTGTTGCAGTAGCACTAATTGCATCATCAGGTTCTGTGCTCTTAAAGGGATAGTTCGCCCCAAAATGAAGATTCTGTCATAATTAACTCTCACCCTCAAGTTGTTCCTAAACCTGCATGAGTATCTTTCTTCTGTTGAGTACAAAAGAAGACATTTTGAAGAATGTTGGCAACCAAACTGTTGACGGTATAACATTTTCTTGTTAGTTTGTAAGTGTGAAGAAGCTTAATGGTCAAGAATAGTGGTGTTGACTAAATATTACTGACTTTTTTTTTTACTAATGACTATTTTTTAATGAAAATTATTTCATTGACTTATTATTATAAGTCAACATTAGAACTATATTTACATAGTCTACGGCACTATTTTTGGCTATTCTTGACCTTCACACTGACAAACTAACAATAAAATGTACTGCTTTATCCAGACATCTCGTCAGCAAATCCAAAGCCACATGCATTGCTACATTAATGATATGTGGCCATCCTCTTGATATCAGTAATCTCTGTGAAGCAAAAAATGACATTCTAGAGTTAGTTTTTTTTACTTTTTTTTTAATAAAATGAATCTCTCTCTCTCTCAATGTAATGAAACTATGTAATTTCAGATGTTGTCCACAGTGTGGCATAATTCTGATGTGCGAGGTACCTATTTATTTTAAGCCTCACTAATGTATTGTTAACCTCTGCAAACAGCTGTGCATTGGAAACCTTACCTGCTTTACGTAAAACAACAGTACGCTGTTCTGGAGGAATGGAATGACTTTTAATGACTGCAGTTCTTGGCAAAACTTAATTGTTAAATGTAACTTCATTAGAGCATATCTATACACAAGATTCTGTTAAGATTCTCAGTTTACATGCTTCATAAACTCTCAATTGGATCAAACAACAGTGAAAAAAAATGTCTCAACAAAACCTTAAGCTCAGTTTTTCTGTCAGTCCAGGGTGTGCATGTTGTTTACTGTGCTTTTCAGCCCACTGTAACTGATACACATAAACACATAACATCCTGTGCAGTTTCCGACATAAGCATATTTTTTTCTCTATTTTTAAAAAATAAACACACTACAGCATTGGGTGGAGCTTATTCACACAGAGTGTGAGAGTGAAAACAGTTATTCAGATACTATTGTAGTCATCACTGACTCTCTGAAGACATCATGTTTCTCTTTACCTGTATAATTATCCAACTTTGCATTGGTAAGAGATATGCATTCAATCAATGTTTATTATAATACAAAAAAAATAAATAAACAACTGAAAAAAATGCATAAAATAAAAATCCATTTGAGTCTTTTCATTATTCTATTGCTTAAATAATCAAGATTCTTTTCTTTTCGACAGGACCTTCTTTTGCTGATAAAATTCAACCACTGTCTTCAGAAAAATATGTTGTTGAGGGTAAAAATGTGACTCTGTCTTGTAATTACAGTACCACTGGCACTGTTGACTCTCTCCAGTGGTATCGAGAGTATGTCGGAGCAAAACCAGAGTTCCTACTTCAGGTCAATGAATATTCAAGTAAATCTGAGCCTGATCTTCGTCTGTATTCAAAAGCTACAAAAGAAATCAAACGTGTGGATCTAATCATATTCTCTGCTGCTGTATCAGACTCTGCTCTGTATTATTGTGCCCTGGAGCCCACAGTCACAGGAAACACAAGAACACTGTACAAAATCCTTTCCTCATTTAATCCAATGAGAACAATCAATAGATACAGAGTTAAAAAGACTAAAAGAGAATCCATAAACTGCAGCAGTTAGTAAGTTGAATGATACTGCAAGTGAATGAAAATAAATTAACTGATAAAAATTGATGAATCCAAATTTACATATGTATAGCTGAAATTAATCAATGTGACATTAAAAACGGAACAAAGCATCCTAATATTGCTAATTAAAATCATACAAAAGTAGCCAGCAGTTAAAGTTTCAATCTATACCATGTGTAACAGATTGTGCAGGTATAATGTGCCACAAGGTGGCAGTGTTCTCAGACATTCACTTGGAACCGCAATTACAGAATTTGTAAAAATGTATACTACATTTTTTAATATCGTGTGAAAAGTGACCAAAAGGCATGGAGATTTTTGGTGTAATTTTTTCATATATCATTCTGTTAAACACTATTATTTAAGGTTCAAAGCTTTGGTTTCACACTTACATAGAGCAGGAATTTCCTAAATGTCTTGAACAGCAGAAAGCTTCAGTAACACACAGTCAGAGCACAGAGCACTGAGAGAATTAACACACAACTGATCTGATCATATTCACCATGAACAAATACATGCTGCTGCTTTTCATTATGGCATCAGGTGCATCATTTATGATTTTAAAACCCTATAAAACACTGGATGTATTTTTATTGATTTTTCTATCAACACAATTTTAAATTTGTAAAGATGTCTTTACTAATATACAACATTTAACCTAAGACAAAGTTAGTTAATATTGTGCTTAATGTTTGCAGATGTGACAGCTGTGAACAAAATTGAGCCAAATAAAGGGACGAGAATCATCAAAACAGAAGGAGAGTCTGTAACGCTGAGCTGCTCATATGATTCAGACAGTGAAAATGTACATCTGTACTGGTACAGACAATATCCTAATGGAGAACCTCAATATTTATTACGTGAAGGAGCACGATCAAACAGTGCTAAGCACAGCTCTGATCCTCGATTCCAGTCAAGCACTTCTCGCATGTTGACTGAACTCATTTCTAGCAGTGTGACTGTGTCAGATTCAGCTCTCTATTACTGAGCTTTTTTTGAAGCTCTTACTATGAAAACCAAATCAAAACCTCATTGTGAGATAATAACTGCAAACACCTGTGTAAGGTTGATAGGAAAAATGTTTTATGAAAGGAAAAAAGGGCAAAAAAAAAAAAGCTTTTCATAAAGATAAAATGCTTAAAAAGTTTTAGGGGTGCAACTGTGTGTAAAAAATGTACTACAGGTGTGCAACACTTCATTTATGTTACATTTGCAAAAAAACCTAAAGCTTCCCCATGAATATGTGTTTCAAGTAGTTTTGTTTTTTAAGTCTTACTGTGACAGACTGACTGGCACCAAAGTATGGCTAAAGTTAATTTTAACTTGTGTACAAAATCTACTATGCACCCACTTACAATATTATTACTTAGAATTAATCTTAACAATAATGGATTCACATAATGGTAGCAGTAATGAGCCAGGCCCAGAAAAAAAAACTATTCCTTCAAAATAAAGCTTCTCTTATGTCTTGAAGTTTAATAAGAGGAGGGACTTACATCAGACATGATCTAATTATGTCTCAGAGACAGTGTGGTTGAAATGATTCAGTCTGACTCTTCTCAGAGTGAACACTTGTACAATGAATCTTCATTCAGTTATTCTGTTCTGTGCCTCAACCGGTATGTGTATTCATTTGGCTGATTATTTGGTTGATCATCAAAAGAAGAAAATAATAAACAAATGTACCTCTTCTTTTTCAGCTGCTGTCTTTGGAAATGTCATCAAACCAAACAAAACCAATGTTTTTGCTGAGGAGGGTTCAAGTATTACATTGTCCTGTAATTTTTCTGACTCTGTAGGTACAGATTATCTCCACTGGTACCGTCAGTATGGAAGATCAAAACCTGAATTTCTTGTACTCACCTACGACACTGCAAAAGAAGCTCAGCGGTCTGATGTAGATCCAAGATTCACTGTTAACATTACAAAAAGGGAACATGAATCTGAAGATCTCCTCTGCTGCTGTATCAGACTCTGCTCTGTACTACTGTGCTCTGGTGCCCACAGTGACAGGAAACACATCAGCTCTCTACAAAAAACAGAGACAGAGTTACAATGAGAGACAAGAGAGAGAGAAATGTAAGTAATCTAATGCAGAAAGGATCAAAACATAAAACAAAGCAACATTCTAAAGTGAGTCAACAGGGCAGTCGTGGACTAATGGTTAGAAAGTTAAACTTATAACCTGAAGGTTGTGGATTCGCGTCTTGGTACCGGCTTGTACATGACTGAGGTGCCCTTGATCAAGGCACCAAACCCCCAAAAATCCCCTGGCGCCGCAGCATAAATGGCTGCCCACTGCTCCGGGTGGGTGTTCACAGTGTGTGTTCACTAGGGTTGTAAACTCGTATGAGATTTTTACGGTATGATAATCGTCTCAGGAAATATCATGGTTATCCCGGTATATATTAAACAATAATTCTTATCAGTAACAATGACTCTTAAAAGAACAAGAAAAAGAACAAGTTATTTGACTGAACAGATCCTTATACAAACAAACTTGAAACCATTTTACTGAAGTATTGAAGTCTCCTTCTGATAAATAAATTATTACTAACTTAATTAATATACAAAAAAGAAAAAGCTGTGCCCCTTATGTAATCATTCACACTGTAACATTTTATTAATGTTTTAAAAAACAAAAATTTAAATGAAAATGTACAACACCTTTAATTTTTTGACAAAGTTAAAACATGGACAAACCGGGATATTCTGAGGAAAAAAACAATGTTAAATAATATTTATTATAAGAATATTATTATGTTGTTATTATAACTTTGAAGAACAACTGTAATAATTAAAAATTAAATTGAATGTTTATTTTGACGGGTTGTAGCTGACCTTTGAGTTTCAGAGTGTATTTGACAATGGTTTTTCTCAAATAAAACTAGGAAATGTTTATTTACGTTTTCTCTCAGAGCAGCTCTGCTGATGTTCATGTTTATGTATCTTAGACGCTGAAAACACCATTTATGTATGCGTACTTCAGTATGCAGTAGATAAAACGGCGCCACTCAGAGACATGCAGAAACAAGCAGATTATTCATATAGCAGTCTCTTTGCGCTTTAATATTCACAGACACATATCATAACTACTTTCGATTTATCCATCCATCCGATTACTTGACATCCTCGTTATACTGTAAATTCCATGTTCACGACTGCACTGGGATTCCCTCTGCTTCACGGAAATCATACGGCATAACTTATAACTTATTAACGCAACACACCTTCATCTGCACGGAGGGATGGTGTCCGCGAATATGAGCGAAGATGTTGGATGTATTGCCTGCTTTTGCAGCCACTTTGCGTCCACATTTTTTTGCAAATTGGATCCGTCCTCAAGGACAGCCCCGCATTAGTTTTTTTTATATCCAAAGTATTCCCATACTGCAGATATTAACTTTTTTTTCGGAGGGGATGGAAAGGAGATATTTTTATTTTAAAAAATTAATTATAAAATTAGAAATACAAATTATTATCTTCTTTATCTCTGTCTCTGTCATTTTCTCCGCTGCACGTGAGTGTAACGTTAAGCAGCCAAGTGAATGCAGAGTGCCGAGCGGAAATAAGTTGCATGTGCGTGGGTGAGATTTTTTCTCATTCATTTTTTTTAAAAACCGTAGATATGCAAATGTTTACGGTATGATAACCGTGCTCGTTCGAACCGTGTTAAACCGTCATACCGGTATATCGTTACAACCCTAGTGTTCACTACTCAATGCTGTGTGGGTGCACTTTGATGGGTTAACTGTGAGAACAATTCCAAATAACCATAAGAGGGCAGTATAGGTACTATATTACCTTTGAGAAAACATCAGCTCTCCCATTCACTGATTTATCTTGAAGGTGTATTCAAGACACAGTCATGTGACACAGGCTGAGGGATATTTTTATTTTCACACTATGGTATGCATGTAATATACCTGCATTTTCAATTGTTGCATCGTTACATTTTAATATCTAATAACCTTAAGGAATGACGTCAGAGGATATGGTTGATCAACCAGACAAACATGTGACTGAAACTGAAGAAGATCAGTAATATATAAAACAGATTCAGAACTTTAAGTTTTATTCGGGTACTTTTGAACAGTCAAAATGGTGGGAAAATTAGTTATCAAACACAATTAAATTAACTAAAATAATACAGCATATAGATGAAAGTGAAAATTCAGAGGATGAAGTTGTGTGTGTTTATGACTGATCTGCAGTGACTTACAGCTCAGAGCACTGAGAGACTCAACAGAGAACTGAACTGAACTGAACTGAACTGGACAGAGCTTCATACTGATTCTCATTGTGGGAACAGGCGCACTGTTATATAATTACATTGTTTTTTAAAAATAATTATATAAAAATAATTTTAAAACATCAAACCACAAATGTACTAATATTTTATATGTTTCTGTAAAAGTGCTGTGGAAGATATTTGACAGTACTTTGTCAGCCTTGCTTTCACAAATCAAAAGTCAGTTTATTTGTGCTTATTGTTGACAGGTTTGGCGGCTGGAGACAGCATTGAGTCAGATAAAGGGACAGAAAAAAACTCTCAAGAAGGAGAAACTGTCAAGCTGAGCTGCTCATACAGTACAAGTAGTGAATATGTTGTGCTTTACTGGTACAGACAGTATCACAACAGAGATCCACAGTTCATATTATGCAAAAATGTACGGTCGGCGAGTGATGCAGACAGCTCTGATCCTCGGTTTCAGTCGACTGCATCACGTACATCCACTGAACTCACTATTACTGATGTACGTCTGTCAGATTCAGCTCTATATTACTGTGCTCTAAGAGTAGGAGCCCAGTGATACAAAACATGAAGAATGTAGTGCAAAAACCTGAATCTCTTTTCACTTATATTATATACCACAATCACAACCACTATCTATCCAGCCCTGAATATAATAAATATGTAATAACACCTATGTTGAGGCCTGAAACTTTAAGACACTTGTGTGGTTAATTTTATACACATAGTCTTAAAGCACCTTAATTAGTTGGAAAAAAATATGAAAATTCATTATGAGCACAAACAAGTACTTGTTCCTTTATCCACTACAACAAAATTGGAAATAAACTATGATGAATGTTTTGCATTTTCATGTATTTTTTTGGTCATGAACTTGGATTTCAGAAGTTTCTGGATGTGCCAGAGGGAGGAGTCAAAGGAACCTCTTCAAACAAACTCTGTAGTGTAGATCAAGTGCTCTTGCTCACTAGAGTATATACACTCACTCTATCACAGACTAGATCAGAGGTGAGAATAAGATCTGGATTTAGACTAGACTTAATTTTTAAAGCAAGAAAGATGACAGACTGGATAAAACAAACTATCATTGTTTTCATATATGTCTGGGGTAAGCAACATTTTTGTATTCTTTTTATATTCTTAAATATAAACTCTTTGCAATATATAAAATAATTGTGAATGTTTATAATATTTCTTTGCTGATGTTCTTCATGATTTGGTTCTGCAGGAATAGAATCACAGGACAGCGTTGAGCAGAAAACAGGAGTTCAGACTGCTTATGAAGGTGGAACTGTAATAATCAACTGTACATATCAAACTTCATACTCCCCGACTCTCTTTTGGTATCAGCAAAAAGTAAACAGAGTCCCTAAATATATGCTGAACAGAGTTGGTAAGACTGGAGATGAAGACAAAGAGTTCAAAGACCGATTTAATGCACATATCGACACATCTTCAAAATCAGTTCCACTGACAATCAAGAATCTGCGTGTGTCTGACTCTGCTGTGTACTACTGTGCTCTGAGGCCCACAGTGACTGAAACACACTCAGCACTCACACAAGAACCTTCATCATTCACTCAGTTCTGACGGTTGTAGCTTTTTCTAAATGTAAATGAATGGATTATTTCATCTTAACTGGTTGCTCAACCATCCACTTTTTATTTGTTGTTATTTTTGAATTATTTCTCTGTTAGTTTATACTGGAGATGTCAAACTATAACTTTTAAAATGTGGTTAGAATGTTATTATTGACAAGTGATATTTAATCTACCACAGAAATGAATTTGTTAGCTTAAGCATAAAAAACATTCTGACTTTTAAGAATAAAAACTGACTGATCTGCTGCTGAGGAAAATTTAAGACAGATATAAATATATTGTCATTATGCAATATGCAGCTATAGGGACCCAGCAGAGGGAGCTCATTATCATTTGCTGATATGTGGATGATGAGATCTCACTCGGGAACAAATCTCTCTCACAGCAAAGTATTCTTATTGTGTTATTTATTATAAGTGCAACTAAACTTAAGAACTAAAAGACATAACTAAAGAATGTCCCAGCCATTTTTTAGTCATTCAAAGTCGTAAACTGTGTAAACAGCATTTATGGTAAACAGAATTCAGTAGTAAACAGACAGCTAAATGACTGCTTATATACAGTTGTGTGATGATTGACAGGACAGAAGGATCAGGCTCCCAAACGTACATTTGGAGCTTCATTATACATATGTGGCTCAGTCAGTGCATCAGCTTTGTCCATACTTTTCTTTCTTAAACTGTTTTGTCTTCAAATATAATTATATTTTTAATTCTTAAAAAATAATAAACCACCTCAAATTTTATGGATTTTCATTCCAATTTAAATTGTGAACTGTGGTTACAATTCAAATTCATGAAATGGAAGTACATTAATGTGTTTAATTGGCTCTTTTTTTGTTACCCAGGTGTGAATAAAATGGCTCAGAGAGGAGGGACTCAGTGTTCACAGATCTGACATGATGTAATTGTATCTAAGAGAGATTCTGATGATCAGTTTCATATGGCTGCATCACACACATCCACTGAACTCACTATTACTGATGTACATTTGTCAGATTCAGCTCACTGTTATTGTGCTCTAATGAAACATACAAAAACCTGAAGTCATTTTTCACTTTCTAGTGAAAATCACAAACAAAACCACAATCTATCAGCCCTGAATATAAAATATAACTAAAACATATTATCTAATAAAATATGTGGTCCCACCTGTGTAAAACAGAATTAGGTCTTAAGGCATAAATGCAAATTAGAAACTTTAGAAAATAAGCATTAACAGTATGTCCAGATATCATATTCCACATGTTCAAACCACTCATATATGGCCAATTAAATCTATAAGTTCTACAGCAGAAGCACAGATTTCTTCAAATGTTTCTCTTAATTTTTTTAACATATACAAAAATACATTATTTAATAAGGATTAATAAATCACCTTTCATTTAATGGATTGTCATTCCACTTCATGATATTCCCTTTAAAATGTAATATATTTAATTGAACAAAATTTTATAAAATACATGAATCCAGAGAGGAGGAACTTAGTGTTTTAACAGCATAAAAACCTCACTAAAACACATAAAAAAAAAAAAAATTAGCAGAATAACTTAATTGTTAAAATGTTAAACCTTAGAAACAATTAACTTTAACTTGTTTATTGCTAACATGTTTAATATCATGTGACTTTAATTCAGTTGTAACACTTGCAAAAAACCAAAAGAGGGCAATATCTCTCAGTATCACACCAACAGAGAGGTTTCCTTTACGTTTTCAGAAACTCAGTCTCATCATAATTATGAGAGAAAAACTCTCTTATTGAAGGATTTATTTTGACTTCATTGTCAATTTGAAACAGATGATGAGGTGGTTCAGGAATATATTTATGGTATGCATTTCTACTCATTTTTCAACTTAAAGTTCTGTCATGAAACTCAGAAAAGATGTTCTAACTCAATCTGACTTAATGACATCATTATTCACGTGGCGCAGCTGATTGGTTCTTTTTGTATTAGCAGCCAATGAGCTTGCTGCTCTAACATTCAAATACTCAGCTAGTGCTTGCTGTAGCAGTTGCAGCGTGCTTCAGAAAACATCTGAAATCAACATCTGAGATAAGTGAATACGCATATCACTTTTACGCATATTACTGCTCATACTGCATGGTCTGCCTAACCAATTTCTAAATGAGCAACCATAAACAAGTTTAAACTAAGTGTCACGTTTAACAGTCTTGCATTCCTATACTAAGTATAATTAGTAGCATTTACGTATCTGTGTTTATACAGCTTCAACAGCAAGCAGTCTGTAATTGTTCTGAGGACATGCCGACAAGTTAAGGACATGATAACAGGCTTAAATGAAATAAGCATTAACGTTGTATGCATTTCAACTGGGGTTCGCATATTAGCTGCTTAACCTCAATGTTCACGTTGGCTTATTTCTTAGGTCGATGTTTTCCGTAACTGTGCTGAGTGTGCGTTTGATTCAGCTGCACGCAGAGTCTGAGTCACGCTCTCTTTATCGTCCTAATGGCTTTAATACACAATAAGTTATATAAATTACAGTTATCAAATTACTTTAATATATTTTGCACAGGTGGATGTTGGGGTCTTCTCTCATCAGCTTGCAACAAATATCTATTTGTTAACTACACGTAGTGCACATTCTAACTAGTGTTAAGCGGTCAGCATGGTAGCCAAGTCATACAATTGCTCCCCAGGCACTGCAGCAATGGCTGCCCACTGCTCCGGGTGTGTATTCTCCATGTGTGTGTGTGTGTTCACTACTGTGTGTATAGCAGCAGTGTAGCACATCTATTCCTCCAAGACCAAACACATTGACATTGACATTTATTTGCATGCTAAACTCTCCGAGAGTTGTCATTGCAGAAATACAAAGTTCTACCAGAAAGACTCGGGAGGTGAAGATAAAATTAAAAAGTATTGATTTACAAAGCTGATACAAAAAACAGAGTTATTTGGCGTAGGCAGGGCATTAAGCCTAATGGGGCCCGGGCGCTTGACTTACGGCAGGTCCCTATTACAAATATTTATATATATATATATATAGCTTTAAAAGGATTTTTATCCTAGCAAAATTGATGCATTGAAATTTATAAGTCTGTACAATTTCAATAAAAAAAATAAAAATACTAGCCTAAGTAAAAACAAACTTACTGAAGAAAAGTAAACAGTCATGAATTACAATAGAACAAAGACCTACAAACACTTAAAGCACTGAATAAGAATTATATTGTATAAAGAAAATGTGCAAATATACTGAATAGTCTTCACTGTATAAATTAAATGTACATTCATTCTTATTTATTTTACAAAAGTGATTCGGTCAAGGACAGTGAGTGATTTTTTTTCTGATGTTTGATTTACTTTATTGACACAAATGGCAACAGCAGCTGTATATTAGGCTGCTTTAGAGGAATAGCTCACCCCAAAATTAAAGGTCTGTTGTTGTTCTAAACCTGCATGAGTTTCCTTCTGCTGTTGAATGTAAAAGTATGTATTTGGAACAATACTGGTAACCAAACACTGTCTGTGCCCCCATGACTTCCATAGTATGAAAATACACTACTGGAGTCAATGGGGACCAGAAACTTTCTAGTTATGAACATTCTTCAAAATATATTCTTAGGTGAGGAGCACAAGAATTCATAAAGGTTAACATGAGGCTGAGTAATGTGGACAGGTTTCATTTGGGTGAACTATCCCTTTAAAATCTCATCATATTAGGATCTCGTATAGCCTACTACTGCACATGCTTTATATTTAACTATTAACGTTCATTTAAGACACAAATGACTGTGTTGACGAGGAGACATTTTGACACATAACATTTGAATGTTTAAGCACAAGGTGCGAAAAATAACTCCAGTTTAGACTGGCGCTGTACAAGCAGATGCGCGCCACCTTGACCGTCTTAATGCGCGCATTTGCCAAAATGAATTCTGCCCCACTGCTTAATGTCCCTGAAAAGTTACATTTGTTTTTAAACCACAATGCTTAAAAATGCATTTAAATGAAAAGCTTAACCTACATCATGCCGCGCAAAACGATTGATAGGCTATATTTCTACCGGTTTATCTCTCAACCCAAAAGCGAATATACTTTGTTCAAACACAAAAAGCAATATACATCCATCAAGTTGTTAACTTGTTAATCAAACTAACCTAAAATCTGTGGGGACGATGACGCTGTGATTTTATCTGCACCATGTGCCTGGTCCACTTGCTGTTTAACAACTTCCACTCCATCATCAGCTTTAGTAAAATAACCTGATAGCTAGGAATTTTACTGACTCTCTAACTCATGTTTTCCCCTCTCCTCATTTTTTTTTAGAATAGCCACTCTCTCACTTTCTTTTTAGAATAGTTTACATTTTTACTTGGCGAACATTGTTCTTTGCATGACCATTTCCAGATTATGCCAGAACGAAGTGAATGCGGACATTGCAGCGATCACCTGATTGATACGTGGTGCATAGGTCGTTCAAAAATAAAAATATAGAATAAATGCATTTGATTGGTAAACCAAATTCAAACGTGACGTTTCAATATCTAATGGTAATACATGAAATTTACGGCAAAGCTCCACTAAATAATAGTGCTAATAAGTGAGGGCGGGGCTTTGGCAATCGGTGCTACCCATGGCCAGTCAATCTACTCCACAACCAATCACGGTCCCCCTCCTTGTCCGGGCCCCTAGCCCAATGGTTAATGCAGCCCTGGGAGTAGCTTAAATCTAAAGTCCTAGATTCCAGTTATTCCTGCCAGGCAGGGCGGAGCCTACCCCAGAAGAAAGAGAAGAAAATGAAATACCCACCAGACGAAGTATTTCTTAGAAGATCCTAGAACATATAAAACAAAAGAAAAAAATATGTTTAATTAGTCATAATTAAGGTGAGTATGACAAGCAATGTATCCGATTATAGCCAAAGTATTGGTGCTTATAGAGTAGAGGAGATGGACCACAAAGGCCTCAGGGAGAGAGAGAGGCCACAATAGGCCTGATAGTGATAGGCCGCACAGAGAGAGAGGGCCATAGTGAGAAAGGCCATTATAGGCCACCGAAAGAAATACCTCAGAAGGCTACAGAGGGGAACCTGAGAAAGACAGGCCGCAGAAAGAAATGACACAAAGATAGGCAACAGAGGGGAAGGCTGGAAAGATAGGCCGCAGAGAGAAATGCCACAAAAGATAGGCAACAGAGGGGAAGGCCGGACAGAGAAAGGCTAAGTTAAGCCACAGATAGTAAACCATAGAGGTTGTTAGGAGTAATATAAATAGGTATTACACCACCACCAGTAATTGCATATAGATTACCTTGAGTACAACTTGAAATTATTTGCTGAGCTGGTTTGTGGTTCAGGTCTAATGTATGATTCAAATGCGGAGGATGACCATCTGCCCAGCAGCTTGATGGCTGATGTTGTAACTCCACGTTCAGCAGAAGTAGTGGCCGGTGTATTGAGGAGGTGACAGACTACAGCTTTCTAAAACGGTGGCTAAATGAGAGCTGAACCAGCCACGGAGAGAAAGGACATGATAGGCCGCAGAGAGAAAGGTCATGATAGGCCATGAGAGAAAGGCTACAAGAGGCCAGCCACTAAAAGCCGTGATAGGCCGTGAAAGATGTAATGAATAGTTGTGACACCACCACCAGTGTTTGCTTAATTTACCTTAAACATACTGCATTAAATTTATAACAAAAGACATAAATAATAAATATTTACAAACGAATGACTGTATGAGCTATTTTATGACAGGCCGCATTATGCCATTTAACACAGAAAGACAGCATAGTTCATGTAATGAGAAAAGCCATTACAGGCCAATTTTGCGATGGACAATGATAGGCAGAGTTACGTGAACAATAATAGTCACACTTACCTGATGGTAACAATAGGCCAAATTGAACAAAGGCCACGATAGGCTGAGCAATGTGTAATGTCAATATGCCATGTAAATGCCCGACGGGCTGCAATTACATTGATAGCCTGTGCATGTTTCTATAAGCTAATGTGAAATCCCCATGTGTGAATAACAATGATAGGCCATTGTATCAAAAGCCATGATAGACTGGACATGAGGAGCACGTGAGAAGTAACCACCACCAGTAGTTTGCCAAGAGTATCATACTGTACCTTGAGTATTACATGAAATAGTTTTAGAGTCTGATCTTGCCGGAACTCAGCAGCTTGATGGCAGATTACAAGGATTCTAAACCACCGCATTGTGTTAGAGATGCCATTAGTTTAGGTTAAATGATAGAGGTAGTTTAGGATTCTAACAGCGACTAAGAAAGAGCATATACACAGATATATAATAAACATTCTTTAGGCTAGACTCCTGCACACGCTTGATAGAACGCCATCTAACTGCCGGAACCCACAGAGGAAACCTCTCCCCCAAAAATAGAAAATGAGCCAGATCAGCATGACCATAAGTAGATGAAGGCCGTGATATGTGAAGGCCACGATAGGCCAAACTTCATAAACAGCAATGGACAAACTTACCTGATGACCACCACAGCAGAGTTAAGCGAAGGGTCACAATAGTCTGTGTAATGTGAAGGCCACAATAGGCCAAGTAAGACCGAAGCCAATTGGTATGAGGAAACAGAATGAACCACCACCAGTAGATGCAAAAATAAACAAGCCTTGATTATAGCTTAAAGATGCCTGCTGAGCATTGAGCCGAATCTTACCTAGAACTCGAATGGGAGAATGACCATGTATACATCAGCTTGATAGAGACTGCATTCATAATAGCACCAGTCCAAAAGAAAGACCTGTGTAAAAATGAGGTGAGAGTAAATTACTGCATTGTGATGAAATGGCCAAGGTTAGTAAAGTGATCGAGTGTAGTAGTTAAGTTTAAGCAGAAAGCGTAAATACGCATAAGCATAAATATTGGAACTGTAATAAACAGAACTATTCTCTGGCTTAACTCCCACGAAAGCTTGATAGACTCTGCAGAGAAGACACCTTTTAACCATAGGAACCCAACGGGTGAACCTTCAGAGAAACCAGATCACATGAAATACAAGTTAAAGAAATACTAGGAATGTATGGAACTAGGACAAAGATAGAAATAAATCTTGTGGTACATTAGTACAAGTTCCAAGATAGAATACTTCAATGCTCACCACATAGAAAAAGAGAGAGTGCCAGCTAGTTATTTATCAGAGACTAATACCACATAGCTAAGCTAAAGCTAATTACCTTAAAATATAATATGTCCTGAGAATAGTATAAGAATAATCAGATTAGACAAAACTATGATGAAATTCTTAGTTGGAGTCAATTTATTGTGCATCGGGCAAACTATAATGTTTGAGCATAGCAAGAAAACGTGTCCGTTTACATTCTTGCTCTTATTCAGAGGATGCTCATGCAGAAATAGACAGCGAGGACCTATTTGCAAAAATGGGCTACACAACAGGAGAGACTTAAAGTCGTAAAACTTACTCCATTCAAGTACAAGTCATTCAGGAACTGTTGTAGTTAGATGCAATTAAAACAGTGATTATAATGGTGTAGGCTGATGAAGTGATGAAGATGAAATGCCGAAGGAGACCAGCAGCCTTGTTTCCAACAGCAGGCCCGGAGAATCTTTGTTTGTGCAGGTTCACGTGAGCGTACAGGCGAAATATATTGTTAATTGAGAAGCGAGCAGTGCCGACGCGACAGCTCGGAAAGCGCTCGGAATGATGTGGACGTGAACTAAAAGCTCCGCCAATGTTTCACATCCTCCGCCATGAAAACGCCAACACCTGTATATCATGGCAACACTACCAACAACCGCAAACATTCACCACGACACCAGAGCATCGCACAATTCCAATGATCTAGCGTGCATCTTGAGAGGAATGTCAAACTCGGCAATCGTTCGCAGAAGACAAACTTAACTATATGCAAGTAACCCAGGGAAAGTGCTCAAACATTCAAATACTGGGCTAGTGCTTGCTTTAGCAGTTGCAGTGCGCTTCAGAAACCCTCCACCTTCCCCAGCTCCACCTGTACAGATCTGCTACAGGGTGATTTCATGTATGTTATATATTGGGGTTGTTCAAATATATGTTATATGTGCAGCAGCAGTATTTCTCACATGCTCACAGCAGCATATCATGGATGTACTGGCAGTAGCAAGTCTCAGTACTTGCTCTGCAGCAGCGGTAGCATAGCAGGTCTATTCTGCCAAGACCAAACACACTGACATGGCAGAATTTGAATTATGTAAAAGTGTTTTCTTGATTTAAAGGATGTTCACACATAACTGTGTTGCTAACATGTGAACAATTGGATTGTGATGCATGATGGAAACATAAGTATGTGTTGCATTTTATTTTTGTTTTTATAGAATTACCAAATTCCAGCTGATGAACAGATAAATGTGTTTCACGTGATACTACGCTGTTGTGAGTTGGGCCCAAAATGACATTCAAAATGTTTCTGACTCTGATGGAGAAAAAAACTCTAAAACACTAAACACTAAAACTCTTCCCCATTTAAAATAGCATTCATTACTGTCAAAATCATTTTAATTAAAGGCACACCTTGGCAACTAGTGATAATTTATTACAATAACTTTGCATTTTTCTGCTTAAGCATCAGGTTATTCAGTATTTCTTTGCTGTGGTATATTTTGCTATTCGGTTATTTGTCTTTCACTTCAGAATTTCTGTTATTTATTTTTTCTTATTATGGTACAGCACATTGGTCAGTGGACTTTTGCTTTAATAGTGCTTTATAAATAGACTAACCCAAACTGAAAACTGTTATTCTCATACAATCATATTCCTAAATAAGGATCGCAGATTAATGTTGGTTAATTTGTTTGGTACAGTTGTAAAAATTGTTCATGTGATTTAGATCTTACTTCTCTCCTCAATGTCTGAATTGAGTTATAATATGAGAGAGGAGGGACTCTGTGTTCATATGTCTCACAGAGACTGTGGTTGAATCGATTCTTTTCAGAGTGAACACTTGTATAATGGATCTTCATCCAGTTATTCTGCTCTGTGTCTCAGCTGGTATGTGTATTTATTTGCATAATTATTTATTTTTCTGTTAACAATTTTACTCAAAACTTTTCTCTAAAAAGTTACCAATTAACTTTCCATTTTCAGCTGCTGTCTTTGGAAATGTCATCAAACCAAACAAAACCAATGTTTTTGCTGAGGAGGGTTCAAGTATTACATTGTCATGTAATTTTTCTGACTCTGGAGGTACAGATTATCTCCACTGGTACCGTCAGTATGGAAGATCAAAACCTGAATTTATTGTACTCACCTACAGCAGTGCAAAGGAAGCTCAGCGGTCTGATGTAGATCCAAGATTCTCTGTTAAAGTTGAAAAAAGGGAACATGTGGATCTGAAGATCTCCTCTGCTGCTGTATCAGACTCTGCTCTGTACTACTGTGCTCTGCAGCCCACAGTGACAGGAAACACATCAGCTCTCTACAAAAACCTGTTACAATGAGAGATGAGAGACAAACACAGAGATAGAGATGAAGACAGAGAGAAAGAATCTGTGACTGGCAATTATGAACCAATAGTGGAAAAAAATCACAGGTAGTACTAAAATCAAAAGGTACACACAGATCCCTATGAAGCTGCGCTTTAAAGTGGTCATATGATGCGATTTCAATTTTTCCTTTCTCTTTGGAGTGTTACAAGCTGATTGTGCATAAAGAAGATCTGTAAGTTGCAAAGACTAAAGTCTCAAAAAAAAAGATATTCTTTATCAAAGTTAAAACTCTGCCACACCCCCCTAAAACGGCTCGTTCTAACACGCCCCCACATATCTACATCTTACTTATTTTTTGTAGTACTTCTTTCACGCGTGAAATGTGTTTAGGGATATTTTGTCAACTTGCTTACAAATCCAAAATCAGTTATTTGTGCTTATGGTGAAGGTTTGGTTGCTGGAGGAACACATGGGCCAGATAAAGGGACAGAAAACAACCTCAAGAAGGGCACACTGTCAAGCTGAGCAGTTCATATAGTACAAACAGTGATTATGTTGTGCTTTACTGGTACAGACAGAATCCCAATGGAAAATTATGCAAAGGTGCCCGATTACGTTATGATGATAACACCTCTGATGGTCGGTTTCAGTCAACTACATCACGTACACCCACTGAACTCACTATAGGATGTACGTCTGTCAGAGTCAGCCTCACATATATAAGAGTAGCAGCCCAATGATTAAAAAAACATGAGACATGTCAAATCTGAAGCTCTTTTCAGTTTGAAAAAATCTAGTGAAAACCACAATCTATCCAGCCCTGAATGTAATAAAATATGTGGCAACACTTGAGTGAGTTTGACTTAGACATAAAAAGCAATTAAAAAAAAAAACTACCGAAAATGCACTGACAATGTGTTCTGATATCACATTCTTTGCAGTTCCTTTTATACACAAATACATTCTTAATATAATTTCTTAATTGCTTGTCTTCAAGCAGTGAAACAGGGAGCCAATGGAGGGAAGTAACTTAAGTGAGGTTTGTTGAAAAGGTTGAAATTTCTTTTCAATTATAGGACTCCTTGTAGTTCTTCAAATAATTGTCTCAGCACCACTTCTGTTGAGTTCATGGCTCTGTTGACTCTCCAACAGCATCCAGCCTATTTGATATCATTGTTCAGTCTGTTGGGTTTATCATGGCTTTGGCAGTGAAATTCTGAGCTTCTTCTTACATAAGCCATTGTCATGCTCAAATCTAGTCCTCAACAAACCAAAGCCATATACTTTAAATATGGCCAAAAGCATGTGAAAACACCTTTTAATTGATAGGCTTTGCTAATCCAGTAATTTTATATTTATTCATTTTGCAAATGCTTTTACCCAAATGGTCTTTATGATTGATCTAATACAATAACATTCTGTGTGCTTTTTGGTCTTGCTGCAGCAGTTTGGGAAGGGACAACAATCCTGTGCACAAAGAAAGAATGATATATTATTAAAACATTTGTTTTTATAATAGTACAGAAAGTAACAAAAATCTTTGAAATCAGAAAGGGACTTATTGCATTAAGATTATATCATTTATTTCAGCTTTTGTCTAGAAGGTCCCTTTTTAATTTAATGAAAAATCTCAAATTAATTTCAGAAGTTGCCCACTGTGTGGCATAATCTATGACGCTGATTTATGAAGTACCTGCTATATGTGTATATCCTCTGCAGTTTTGCGTTGTTAAACTAATATTACCTGCTGCACATAAACTATGTTAATTTTGCTGAGGAATTTACGTTTAATGGCAGTATTTCTTGGTAAGTAACTTAACTCAATTAAATCTAACAAATGTGCATGATCATTACATAAGAATATATATCTGTGTTTTTTCCCCCCTGACAGAGTGCATTACACAGGATTCTGTTAATCAGCCACAAGATTTCAAAAAGCTTCTGAACATTACGCAGTTACACTTCACTGCACTTACATTACCAGTGATTCATACCCTTCTCTTTACTGGTACCAACATAAAACCAATGGATTCTCAGTCTACTTGCTCCGTAAACTCTCGGCTGGATCAAGCAGCAGTGAAAAAGAATTTGAGGAAAGATTTCATGCAGATCTCAACAAATCCTCAAGCTCAGTTTCTCTGTCAATCCAGGATGTGTGTGTGTCTGACTGCTGTGTTTTATTGCACTCTGCAGTCTGAAACACATACACATCCTGACAATAAGAGCTCTCATTCATGCAGTTTTAACTTGTGCATTTTTTTCACTGCTGTTACAGAATAAACAGACTCCAGCAGTGGGTGGAGCTTATTCAGCTTGTTGAGTGTGAGAGACAGAGTCAAACAGTTATTCAAACACTATTTTCCATCACTGTCTCTCTGAAGGCATCATGTTTCTCTTTACCTGGATAATAATGCAACTTTGCATTGGTAAGATATATTCATTCAAGCAATAGGTTTAATATGAAACAAACAAAAAAATAAACACCTAAAAAAAAAACTTAAAAACATTTGAGGCTTTGCATAAATTTATTATTTTATTGCTTGATTAATTGAGACTCTTTTCTTTTCCACAGGAACTTCTTTTGCTGATACAATACAACCACTGTATTCAGAAAAATATGTTGTTGAGGGTAAAAATGTGACTCTGTCTTGTAATTACAGTACCACTGGCACTGTTGAGTCTCTCCAGTGGTATCGACAGTATCTCGGAGCAAAACCAGAGTTCCTACTTCAGGTCAATGAATATTCAAGTAAATCTGAGCCTGATCTTCGCCTGTATTCAAAAGCTACAAAAGAAATCAAACGTGTGGATCTAGTGATATTCTCTGC
Source organism: Sinocyclocheilus anophthalmus (assembly GCA_018155175.1). Lineage (NCBI taxonomy): Eukaryota > Metazoa > Chordata > Actinopteri > Cypriniformes > Cyprinidae > Sinocyclocheilus > Sinocyclocheilus anophthalmus. The sequence goes on from JADLZN010006492.1 coordinate 96,508, forward strand.
TGTTGTATCAGACTCTGCTCTGTACTACTGTGCTCTGAGGCCCACAGTCACAGGAAACACAAGAACACTGTACAAAAACCTGATACACTATATTGCACTATATGTTTCATAAGTTTTCTGCATGAAGGCAGCATCAAATTAATCAATGTTTATTCGCAAATTCCTCTTAATTATCCATCATTTTAACATTTTGAGTTAGACTTTTGAGTACAGTATGTACTGTAAATGTTAAAAAATGTGTTTGTTACAAAAATGATTAAAAGTCAAACAGGGAAAAACTGCAACCAGTTTTTTTTTTTCAATTTGTGGCAGAACTTATTATGCATGCAAGTTCCTCGTAAGTGTTTAACCAGTGCTTACATATAGTCACACAGTGAACTCTAAACTCAGACTGGCTCATGTTCATTATCATAATATTTCATTAATATTGCATCTGGAGTTTTTATACACTTTATGTAAACTTAATCTGGCTGAGGAATTTATTTCTATTGGCTGCCGTTCTACGTAAACTGCTATTAATTTGAATTATTCCTTACATCAGGATATAGTTGAAAACTGATTTGTTTATTTACATATTTTATATTTCCTGATTGAGTGCACTTATCCAGTGCACTGATGGTTTAATCACTTTATTGCTTGATTCTTTTTCACAGAAACTGGAGAACACAGTCACATGAAACATAACAACACATTAAAGAAAACTGATACACAGTATTGCATCTACATCCCACATTTCCAACCCTCATATCTGCTAGCTCTATAAAGCACAAAATATTATTATACACATGGATTGTTAATTTACAGTACATGCATTTGCTTTCTCCCAGGTGGCGAGGAAGGAGGGGCTTAAAATATATCTAAAGATAGTTTGTTGAACCCAACATAAGATATTTTAAGCTGAGTCTGTAAACACAAATACAATGATACTTCATTCAGTTATTCTGCTCTCTGCTTTAGCATGTAAGTACCATTGTTTTTTTAATGCATTACCTTTATGATCACAGCAAAGTGTGTACTATTACATCAAACAAAACAGTGGAGTTTTTTTGCAGAGGGTTCAAATGCTGCAATGTACTGCAGTTATTCATCTGCATGGTCTTTACTTTGGCACCGTCAGTATCCCAGAACAGCTCCTGAGTTCCTTGTGCTCATCTCAGACAGTGCAAAACAAGCTCAGACGTCTGATGTAGATCAATGTTTCAGTACTAATGTCAGAAAAGAAAAACAAAACCATGTGGATCTGATCATCTCCTCTACTGCAGTATCAGACTACTGTGCTGTGAGGCCCTCAGTGACAGGAAACACAATGGCACTGTACAAAAATCTGACTGTAAAAGAAACAGTGGTGTTCTTCAGACAGGGAGAAATGTTACCCCTTACACTGAAATTACATGCAGACCCCCCGCTATTATATCTAGAACCTTAAGATCATTTACTGCAAGGAAACAAAAAATAGGTGCATGATACCCATTGGTAGGCTATATACAGTAACTAAATGGCTTTACAATACAGATATGACTAGTGGGGATCAAGCATGTGTTCTAAAAACATTTTCAGGCAAATTCTAATTCTGTGAAAAATGTTATCCAAAATAATTTTTTTTAAGATATTTCAAACGTCATCCACAAGGGGTCAGCATCACTCTCTCCATGTATGAGTAGATCATGTGACAACACAAACATTTCAAGAAGCACTCTGTGAGATGAACACAGTTTTTGAGAGCACAGTTGAATGAATGTTTGTTCATAGATCAACTATGTTTAGATGGGCTTTGATTTCCCTGTGTTTCACAGCACATTATGATGGTAAGCACATTTGTATACATTAAAAGAAAATGATTTACTTACATTCAGGTTAATAAATGTTTAGGTTTACTTTGCTAATAATTCATGTTAATGACTTACTTTTTTCATTCTATTTTTCCAGTGTCCTCGGGACAGGAGAGGGTTGAACAGTCTTCAAGAGAAATGCCTGAAAGTGAAGGAGCTCAAGTTATTTTAATGTGTAATTATACTACTTCTGGAACTCCATATCTCTTTTGGTACAAACAGCTACCAAACAGATCACCAACATTCATTCTGAATCAATACACCACTGAGCCTGATTTTATAAATAAATATTCTGCAACATTGAACTCCACATCAAGAACATTTCCACTGATGATCAAGAACCTACTTGTGTCTGACTCTGCTGTGTACTACTGTGCTCTGAGGCCCACAGTGACTAAAACACACTCAACACTAACACAAAAACTCAAGAATACACATTACAGGCACACTTGAAAATCCATTTCACAATTCCACAAATGATCCCCCAAATTTATTTATTTTTTAAAGTTTGCAGATTCTGCCTCGGCATAATAAATAAGTAATAGGGGACAAAATAAAAGAAAACATACTAGAACTAGCAAAATATATTTTAGAATTACTTCTGTTTACATTTGCTTATGATAAGTTAATGACAGTAAATAAATCTCTTTCAAAATTATCAATTTGGATGATCCTGAAATTACACTATAGCCCACTGACCACTTGACTAGACTGTATGTCCTTTTCAGTATCCTGAATTAAATGGCACACAAAAGGATATGAACCAAAACACAAGAACTGCATTGCTGTAAACCAGTGGTCACCAACCTTTTCAAACCCAAGATCCCTGACCTCGGCCTTTATGAAAGACATGATCTACTGTGTGTTTGCACTTGGATGGGTGAAATGCATACCACAAATTCCAAGTATAGGACCATACTTGACCACACGTCATATCACTTTCACTTCTAATCACAATCCAAACTAAGAGGCTACACATATGTTTTTGATTTGAATTAGATGTATAATTTCAAGATTTAAACCAAAAACCGAACGGTCTGACTTTATCTTTGTGAAATTATGCTACATTGAACATACCTGCATGAAACAAAAACAGCAGACGGGCTGAATGAGACGCAAATTCACTCTGACTGCAGGTGGCGCTTATGGAACAGAAGTGAAATAGCATTTCCTTGGTTACCCTGTAAACAAAGCAACACTGCACTTATAAATACTACTTTATACAGGTGCATCTCAATAATTAGAATGTCGTGGAAAAGTTCATTTATTTCAGTAATTCAACTCAAATTGTGAAACTCGTGTATTAAATAAATTCAATGCACACAGACTGAAGTAGTTTAAGTCTTTGGTTCTTTTAATTGTGATGATTTTGGCTCACATTTAACAAAAACCCACCAATTCACTATCTCAACAAATTAGAATATGGTGACATGCCATTCAGCTAATCTACTCAAAACACCTGCAAAAGTTTCCTAGTTTTTGGTTCACTAGGCTACACAATCATGGCGAGGACTGCTGATCTGACAGTTTGTCCAGAAGACAATCATTGACACCTTTCACGAGGAGGGTAAGCCACAAACATTCTTTTGCCAAAGAAGCTGGCTGTTCACAGTGAGTGCTGTATCCAAGCATGTTAACATAAAGTTGAGTGGAAGAAAAAGTGTGGAAGAAAAAGATGCACAACCAACCGAGAGAACCGCAGCCTTATGAGGATTGTCAAGCAAAATCGATTCAAGAATTTGAGTGAACTTCAAAAGGAATGGACTGAGGCTGGGGCCAAGGCATCAAAAGCCACCACACACAAACGTGTCAAGGAATTTGTCTACAGTTGCCATATTCCTCTTGTTAAGCCAATCCTGAACAACAGACAACGTCAGAGGCATCTTACCAGGGCTAAGGAGAAGAAGAACTCTGGATGTTTCCCAGTGGTCCCAATCCTCTTTCAGATGAGAGCAAGTTTTATTTTATTTGGAAACCAAGGTCCTAGAGTCTGGAGGAATGGTGGAGAAGCTCATAGGCCAAGTTGTCAAGTCAAGTCTGCTTTATTGTCAATTTTTCCACATGTACAGGACATACACACAGTGAATTGAAATTGCGTTACTCTCAGACTATTGGTGCATACAGATAACATTAACAGTAGAATATAAATACAGATATATAGATTAAATATAAAATACAACTATACGAATATACAAATAAGGTCAAATGTAAAATATATATATAAAGCAGCACAAAGCACATGGCAGATAGAGTGCAAACCAGTGAAGTAAACAACAGTGCAGATATAAGTTTCTTGAAGTCCAGTGTTAAGTTTCCACAGTCTGTGATGATTTGGGGTGCAATGTCATCTTCTGGTGTAGGTCCATTGTGTTTTTTGAAAACCAACGTCACTGCACCTTTACCAAGAAATTTTGGAGCACTTCAAGCTTCCTTCTGCTGACCACTTTGTGGAGATGCTGATTTCATTTTCCAGTAGGATTTGGCACCTTCCCACACTGCCAAAGCACCAAAAGTTGGTTAAATGACATGGTGTTGGTGTGCTCTTGACTGGCCAGAAAACTCACCAGACCTGAATCCCATAGAGAATCTATGGGGTATTGTCAAGAGGAAAATGAGAAACAAGAGGCCAAAAAATGCAGATGAGCTGAAGGCCACTGTCAAAGAAACCTGGGCTTCCGTACCACCTCAGCAGTGCCACAAACTGATCACCTCCATGCCACGCCGAATCGAGGCTGTAATTAAAGCAAAAGGAGCACCTACTAAGTATTGAGTACATGTACATTAAATTAATATACTTTCCAGAAGGCCAACAATTCAAAAAAATGGTTTTTTTATTGGTCTTAAGAAGTATTCTAAAATTTGTTTAGATAGTGAATTGGTGGGGTTTTGTTAAATTTGAGCCAAAATCATCACAATTAAAAGAACCAAAGACTTAAACTACTTCAGTCTGTGTGCATTGAATTTATTTAATACATGAGTTTCACAATTTGAGTTGAATTACTGAAATAAATGAACTTTTCCACGACATTCTAATTTATTGAGATGCACCTGTATGTAGGTAAGAGGAGAAGAAAATGCCATTGTCATGCTAACTTAAAACTGAAACAGTCACTCTTCCCTTAAGCAATACATCATATAACCCTCAACCCGATTCTGTATTATATTTTCTTCCTATAATTTCGAGCATGCCTAAACAGTGGCTTGCTCTGCCTGTACGTATGTTCTGTTCCTCTTTGTGTCCCTCTTCATGTACTGCCTCTGTTTGCTGTCCTGTTTTTCCTTTAATCACTGTCCGAGTAAAGCTCCTGAAATAACATAAATAAGTACAAAAAGTACCGTTCAAAGAGTGGAAAATTAATTATATTTGTAGGCCTACTTATTTTTCTGTTGTTTTCGGGAGCTACACTCTTAAAAATAAAGGTGCTTCAAAAGGTTCTTCAAGCGATGCCATAGAAGAACCCTTTTTGGTTCCACAAAGAACCATTCAGTCAAAGGTTCTTTAAAGAACCATCTCTTTCTTACCTTTTTATAATCTGAAGAACCTTCTTTCGCCACAAAGAACCTTTTGTGAAACAGAACGGTTCTCCAGATGTTAAAGGTTCTTTATGGAACATTTTAGACAAAAAGGTGTCTTCTATGGCATTGTGAAGCACCTTTATTTTTAAGAGTGTACTGGGACAGTGTTAAAGATCTACCAGTCGATCGCAATTGATGAATTGACGACCACTCATACAAACTAATCTTGTTTCATATTCAATCTCTTATTCACTACAGTTACACTGACAGACAGGAGGAGTCTGTTGAGATTTGAAAAAGTGTAACTGATTATATGATAAGGTGCAAATCCACATGCTATTGACTTCTGCCCCATGTCAATAATATGCATTTAAAAAACAGTAATTTAAGAATTTTAAATTAGTTAGTGCTGATTACTATATAGTTTTACATAAGGTCTATGTGCCAAAAAATTATCTTCATATTCTTCTGTGAGCCTGTATAAAGACGATATTTTCTTTACCTGCATGAGCAGATCTCACATTTATTAGACTAAATGTCATGTTTAGTTTTCAATATGTGCAGATGTGAGGGGGTTTTTGGCATCAAACTTAAAGAGGAGGAGTTTGGCATATAGATCCGAGATGATCTTTTACATTTACATTTGCTAGACTGTCACAAAGCTCAGTCCTGCTGTAGTGAAACACACACATGCACAATGATTCTTCATTCAATCATTCTGCTTTCTGCCTTGACATGTAAGTGCTTTTGTGTATGTTTTGCATGCATTTGCATTTCGAATTTGAGAATATACATAAAATATTTTGTCAAATAATCTTCTCACCTTACTTGCTTAATGAACGTTTTCATTGAAAATATAAACTTATTACATCCTTAAATAATGTACATTTTTCTCTGCTTATACAGTTTAGAATCTTATATCACAATGCGACATTAATATTTAATATAATTAACTAGTATTGTTTATTGTATGTATACCATTTCAAATCACTGCAGTAAATCAATTTAATCATTATTTACACTTTTTTATTTCCAGGTGTGAGTTTTGGAGATGAAATCACACCAGACAGCACTGAGAAATCTGCTGCAGTGGATTCAACTGTTACTTTATCCTGCAGTTATTCCTCTGCAGAATCACTTCAATGGTACCGTCAGTATCCCGGATCAGCTCCTCAATTTCTTGTGCTCATAATAGAGAGTGTGAAAGAGACTAAGACATCTGATGTAGATCCCAGGTTCTCTACTAAGCTCAGAAAAGAAAAAGAAATCAACCGTGTGGATCTGATGATCTCCTCTGCTGTAGTATCAGACTCTGCTCTGTATTACTGTGCTCTGAGGCCCACAGTCACAGGAAACACAAGAACACTGTACAAAAACCTGACACAGATGAAGGTGTATTTCTTACCATAAATGTAGGTATATTATAAATTCACACTGTATTAATATGAGATAAACTATAAAACAATATATCAACTATATAGTTGCAGAAGTGGTACGATAACTTATGCATATTTTTAAACTTAATACTATTATGAATGCTATTTGTTTACACTCCCCTCTAGGATGCAAGTCACTGACTAAATGTTGATTCAAATACAGTTCAACTTGAATTTTTGTAATACCTATTTTTACCACCAAAATAAACTTCATCCCTAAATTCACTCTTTGTGGATATGCACATCTAAAGAGAGACTCACTGCTGATAATCTTGGTTATGATTTAAAGTCATATAAGTACTATAATAAAGTGCTGCATGAGGAATTAATCCAGATCATTTTCTGTTGATCACATAATCATATAACAGAGTCAGTAAGTAACCACAAGAGGGTGCTATGCAGTATAGGATATGAATAGTACTCAAATAATATAATGGTCTATGAAACAGATCTGATTTGATCTGCTCTCTCAAAAAGCTCTCTAGGAGAGGTGGGGTTTAAAGCACTGATACCTGATGTGATCTTCTTACACTTCATGTCTGTTAGAGAGAGAAATAAGAAACACACACAATGAGTCTCCATTCTGTCATTCTGCTTTCTGCCTTTGCATGTAAGTATTGAAGTGTTTTGTGTTTTGCACCCTAATACTCTGAGCAGCCAGAATGGCTAATTTCTGCTCAAAATTAAGTATTAAGTGTTTTTCTTTTTGTTACTCAACATCTAAATTGAATGATTCAGTTTTAACACGTGTTCAAAAAAGATTTGATCTACTTTTGCAGATGCAACGTATGGAAATGAAATTAAACCAACCAAAACAGTGGAGCTTGCTGATGAGGGTTCAAGTGTTAAATTATCCTGCCGTTATTCATCTGCATATACTCTTCACTGGTATCGTCAGTATCCCAAATCAGCTCCTGAGTTCATTGTGCTCATCTCAGATGGTGCAAAAGAAGCTCAGGAATCTTATGTAGATTCCAGATTCAAGACCAAAGTTAGTAAAGACAAAGAAAACCATGTGGATCTGGATATCTCCTCTGCATCTATATCAGACTCTGCATTGTACTATTGCGCTCTGACGTCCACAGTGACAGGAAACACAAGAACACTGTACAAAAACCTGATACACAGTATTGCATCTACATCACACATGTCTCCAGCCCCCATATCTTCAATAGTTAACACAGGGGAACACCCCTCTGTAGCGTCTTGACCACTCCAACACACAATATATATTATGTTAGCTAGATTTAACAAATACTCTAACACCCCAGGAAGCCAAACAGGACCCTGGTTTCATGGTAACCCGATACCTTTACAACCTTGTGGAATGCGAGCCGACTCTTAGCTGCATTCTCCAGAACAAGGGCATCAAATGCCGGAGAAATGACTGTGTTCTAGTTAATTCATAGGAAAACCGTTATTTGAATTAACACACATATTTCTTCAGGCCATTGTGTATATTATTGCTGTGTTGTATTAAATCTGTTGTATTATAGACTATTTTTAATCATGCTTACGATAAACCACTCATTCAAATAACCTTACATATACCGTGTTTAGTAAATATGAATTCGCCTTCTGATGATCTAAAAAAGAGTGTATATTATATGTTGGTACACAGGCAATATATATTAGGGCCCTGAGATCGTTAATAATTCGATTTAAGCGTCCATTTGCAAATTACCATGCGTCGAGAACAATGTTTCTTAAACTCATCCACAATTGCCACCGTCCCGCTCGAATCCCTTTTGCCTCATTGGACAAACCCATCTGAAGGCGTAGATCTCTCCCGACCTTCAGGCCCCCGGCTTCAAAAAAAAAAAAAAAGTAACCTCCACGCCCCAGTCGGTGGTTTCATTTTCGTCAATGAATGCTAAGAAGATATTTAAAAAAACGCTGCAGGAACCCAAAGCTTGTGCATTTATCCTTGTTCCTGATCCTAAAATTACTTTGGTTCCTTTCGGCCTTGTCCTTTCCATTCATCAAGTGACACTGATTCAAACTGGTTCTTCTCATCGACCCGATTTCAGCAAAGATCTACGGGAAGCTTTAATATTTGCATCATGAATCTCTTTCAGACCGCCGAGACTCGGTAAGTATCAAACTTAGTCTTATTAATTGATACAGTAAGTATCAGTTACACCTTTTTACAATGTGTGTTTGAACTCAAAATCTGACGTATCCCTGAAGGCTTTGATCTGTTGTATATACATGCAAAGTGTTCCATAAAATCCTTTCTTTATGCCTCTTTCTATGCTGAGTTAAACTTTAACCCTTTCCTATACCAACTGTATGTGTGTGTGTGTGTGGTGTTATGTGTATGTTAGACCGGCTTAAGTGTTTATGTCGTATGTTAGACTATTTTAAGTGTTTATGTAAAACCTTACTTGTATCACACTTGAAGTTGTTCATCGTTTGCTCATAACTGGAGTCACTTAATCATGCAATTTTATGCTACAAGCTTTTGTAGAATTGTACATTAAGAAAGTTATTTCCCTTACAAGAAATTAACGTTCTTAGAATTGACAAGACGGTTGACCCTGAGTGGTCAACTAAATATCTACAGTGGATCTAAAATATGAATAGTTAATTATAACTAGTTATGGTTAATTATTCATATTTCCCCATGAGCTGATTCGCTACACCTCTATATAGCAAAAAACTGTATTATATACATGAATAGTCATTCACAGCATAAAAAGATATAGCATAAAGGGTCCCTGTTGAAAAAAACAGCATAAGCTGGTTAGGTATGTTTTGAAGCATGGCTGATGGTTTAAGATGGTCATGTGCTGGTCTTAAGCTGGTCCTGAGCAGGAGATAGTTGCTTAGGACCAGCTTAAACCAGCTCATGACCAGCTAAGGACCAGCTTAAACCAGCTCAAACCAGCAGCCATGCTTCAAAACATACCTAACCAGCATATGCTGGGTTTTTTTTCAACAGGGGTGACACACAAAGATTCACTTAAAAGATACTTCTCTGGGACTTTATAACATTTTATAAAGCAACCATGTTGAGGCAACCATAAGATCTTAGGGGTAGTTTGTTGAACAGAGACTGTGTCATTTAAGTTGAGAATGTAAGCACACATACAATGATGACACTTCTTTTAGTTATTCTAAACAAATGTCCTGGGTATATCCAGTGAGTAAACCTATAACATACAGAGGGATAAGTAGTGAGGATCAAGCATTTGTAAAAAAACAAAAACAATTTAGAACAAACCTATCTTGATAAAGAATTGTTCAAGGTTTACAAAATAATATAATGTTTAGCAATTTCAAACAGCCTCATGAGCCTCAAATCATCACATCAAACAAGCTCTTCAGTGAGCATTTAACTAATACATTAGCATATGCAGTGGGGACCTGACCTGAATCTGGAATTCAAAATCTAATTTAAATCCGGAAGTATTAACACTTTGAAACATTCATGTTAATTTTATTTATTCATTAATAATTAATGTTTGTGTTTTTCTTAAGATTCATGTGTTAAATAAATAAATATATACTGTATAAAATTCCTTGAAGCTAAAGCTTTCTTCTAAGCAATGGCAGAACAAAAACACGAGAAGCGGTAGATGGCATCATCACACAGAAAGCAGGAAGTTCCAGTGTGTTTGAGTGTGAAACTGCAGAGACTCACAGTAACACAGATCTGCAGCTCAGAGCACAGAGAACATTAATACACACCTGATCTGACCTAGTCAACATGGAAAAACACCTGCTTTTGATTTTAATTATGATTTCAGGTATAATATGAAATTTTTTATTCATTACAGTGGTAGACACATTTAAATGGAATAATCTTGTGTTACTTGACTCACAAATTATTTTGTTCATTTGTTTTAGGTGTGATGACTGCAGACCAGATTAGACCAAATCAAGAAATTAGTGTAATAAAGGAAGATGAGACTGTGACCCTCAGCTGCTCATATACAAGCAGCAGTTATGTTTATCTGTACTGGTACAGACAGTATCCTAATGAAGAGCTTCGCTATTTGCTATACAAGGCTGCATGGTCGAGTGGTGGAAGTGGGAGCCCCGCTGATCATCGCTTTAAGTCGACTACATCACAAACATCAACTGAACTCACTATTACTGGTGTAACTCTGTCAGATTCAGCTCTCTATTATTGTGCTCTAAGAGTTGTAGCCCAGTGATACAAAGTCAGTGTGAAGCCATACAAAAACTCTAATTATTTTTCCCCTTTGATGTCAAACCACATCAAACCCACAATCTAAAATTCACACAATATAATTACACTTGTGGAAACACCTGTGTGTGGTTACAGCTGAAATTTAGTTCAAGTTATAAAGGCAAATGAACATAGGCATATTCAACGCATGACCAGTCCTAATAGATGTGGACATCTATCATGAAAAATAAAACATAATATCTTAAGATCAAATAACAAAAACATTAACAAACCTGATTTAGATATACAGATACTGTTGAAATCTACAATAGACACTCTTTGATAAAGTTGCTGTAACACGGTCACAAATGCAAAGACCTGCAGCAAGAGTCTGACTGCACATCTGAACACACACGGTTTGACTGTTCAGCTGAGCAAATATATATAAAACGTATTATTCTTCTCGAAAGCTAAACATTAAGATATAAAACTCCTACGAAAAAGTTGACTGAATATTATGATTACCTTCATTTTGTCTATCCTGTTTCTCATCTTGTTCATACATATCATGTATTTATATGAATATCATTTACACAACCATTTCATATTATGCATATCTGTCAAAGAAATGCACTCTATGTTTATCAATTTGCAATTATTTCAACGTTACAAATGAACTCCAAAACTAAGTTTTACTATAATGACTTTCCCCCCCCAGGGGAATCAATCCTTTCAAGGGTCATATGATGCGATTTCAATTTTTCCTTTCTCTTTGGAGTGTTACAAGCTCTTGGTGCATAAAGAAGATCTGTAAATTGCAAAGACTAAAGTCTCAAACCCAAAGAAATATTCTTTATAAAAGTTAAGAGTCAGCCACACCTACTTAAAACGGCTCGTTCGAACACGCCCCACATATCTACCTCACGATGTGGGAAGATTTGCATAACCCACCCAAATGTTCATGCAAAGAAAGAAGGCGTAACTTTTATTCTCACTGTAGTATTGTTGACGCTGCAGCCATGTCGTGAAGACGCTGTGTGCTTCGTTGTGAAAGTGAAACTACTTTGTTTGGTCTTCCAAAAGAGGACGATATCCGCTTCGTCATGCGTAGAGCTGATCTGTGCTGGTCGCTGAAAAAATACATCAACTTCGCACTGTAGACGAAGCTGATTTTCACCGGGGTCGTCAATTTGGTTGCCGCTCCTTCGGCGATCCTCGACGCGCCTTTCCTCGACACCTCCGGCCTCAGCTCACGCTAACCTACCATCCAGCTCACTCCTATCCCGGCCACAGCGCACTCTAAGCGGGGCTTTTCCTTCACGCTATGGCGCTGTTTGTTCGTATGTGAAAAAGCGAAACTACGTTTTTGGTCTTCCAAAAGAGGACATGACTACAAATCAGTGGTTAAGTTGTATTTATTACAACACTGTTCCAGAACAGTTTAACCCAAATATCCAGATGTGTGCAGCACATTTTATGGAGGACTGTTTACTGATACTGGGAGAGTAGAGTAGACTACAATTCCGGCTGTTCTGACTCACAGTCTGTACGTACGTTTTCATTTAAAGGATTTGTCACTGACGATTCAAACGCGAGTTTTTTTGGCAGTGTAGAGTAGCACTTGTTGTTGGTCATTTCTCCGATCACAAATACAGACATGGTTTATTATTTGTGCTATTTTTTGTTATTGTCATTGTGTTATGCAATGCAACGCAATGCGTAAAAAGTGGTATAAGTCATTATAATCAGTAATTCTGTCCCCACTGGATGCAACAAATGCCTCGTTTGTAATGGGTTTTAATGTTTTTGTCTCGTCGCTCCGGCCGGACACGGCATCAAACAGTATGTGAGGGGCGTAACATTTCCGTCTCACGCTGAGGGATTTCGGCCAATCACAACGCATTGGATAGCTGGCCAATCACAGCAAACCTCGCTTTTTCAGAACGATGAGCTTAGTAAAAATCGACGCGTTTCAAAAAGGCCGGGCATAGAGGAGAAACAATAATGTAGAGTATGTGGAAAATAATGTGTTTTTACTTTAAACCGCATAAACACATTTCACTACAATAAATACACAAAATAATGTTCTTTTTAACAACATCATATGACCCCTTTATTTCTTGTGTGAGACTGTTCAGCGAACAACAAAAACTTGGTGAAAATATCAAGAGAAGCTACTAAGGATTGAGAGAGATTTGTCATTAGTAGAGACTCACATCAGTTGTCTGTCTCTCACTCTCACCCTCACTCAGAGCAACAATGACAAAATGGCTGATTATTACTCTTTTCTTCACACCACATGATTTTGCTGAGAACATCTTTCATTTACTCTTTATTCATTTGAGTTACTTAATATCTGATTGTTAATTCATGTCCGATCCTTTCAGTTTGCTGGGGACAGGACAGTGTCGATCAGCCTTTAAGAGAAAAGACTTCTGCTGAGGGAAATCAAGTGACTTTATTGTGTAATTACACCCTCATGAGTGCTGCAAATGCTTATCTCTACTGGTACAAACAACTACCAAACAAATCACCGACATTCATTCTGAGTGACTTTTCCATTGGTAAAGGAACTATGCAGCCTGAATTTAAAAAGAGATTTCACACAAAACTGGACTCCACATTAGGAACAGTTCCTCTGACAATCAAGACTCTGCTTGTGTCTGACTCTGCTGTGTACCACTCTTAAGAAAAATGGTTCTAAACAGTACCAGAAAAGGGTTCTTCGGCTTGTAACAATAGCAGAACCCTTTTTAGCGCTAAATAGAACCTTTTTTATAGGGTTCCATATAGAACCATGCTTTGAAAATGCCATATAGGACCTTAATGGTGTTATAAATAACCTTTTTAATGATCTTTTTTCATTAATATTAGTATGTTAAATCATAGTATTATTTGTGTGTGTTATATTTATATATAATATATATCTATCTATATATAGACAGATATATATATATAATACAGTATATATATCCCGTCTATATTACCGTATATATTTATATATATATAATATATTTATATATATATATAGATATAATTTGTATATATTATCATTAATATTGTTTTTCCCCTCTCTTTGCTTTTATAATGTCTTAGAGTGTCTATTAGGGTTTTACATAAAATCAACAACAACAACGTGTCAATTAGGTACTTTTTATTTTTTTAATGACGTGAAATTGTAGCAAAAAATGACAGTGATTTTAACAACCGTTATTAGCAGAATACATTAATAAATGACAATGGACATTGAACATAAATAAATGCTTAAATAAATAAAACAAAATAGAACATAAAATAGTGTATTGAAAGCCAAGCTCCATGGAAAATCTTCCACAATCCTCTATGGCTGCGCTAAGTTAATCATTATGTGCATTTTGGTGTGAGTGAGTGGCAGTTTCTCTCTGCAGATGACAAAGTTGTAGGATGTGACAGCATCTGAAATGCACAATTGAGTTTAGATATACAATGTGTCTCCTTTCATTTGTTTATGTGAAAACAGTTGTTTATGAAGGCCAAAAGTAGTATGTGAGCACTTCACAATGTTAAAAGAAAAAAGTAATATAAATCCCATGGGATGCTGTGTATGTTTATCATAAACCCTAGTCTAACAATATGGACCATACATTCAATATCTTTGTTACTTAGTGAAGAAGAGGAGAGTATCCTTACCTGAATAGAGCTGGTCACACTTACATGTTCTTAAACTAAAAATAGAAAAGACATAGGAAACCAATTAGCATTTAAAAGTTATAATTTATAGACATTTTAAGAAAGAAATTATTTACCTGTTGAGAGTGTGTTGACAGTCTGTGTAGTTGGATGGCTGAGCTCCAGAAAATCAGTAATGAGGCATCTTAGAGTGTAGCCTCGGTTAGGGTTTTACATTAAAACAACAACAACAGCAGCATGTTGTGTAAATTAAGTATGTTTTTATTGACAACAGTTATTAGCTGAATACATTAATAAATGACAATTGACATTGAACATGAATAAATGCATAAAGTAGTAAAACACAAAATAAGAACAAAAAATAGATGTGATGAAGACCAAGTTTCAGTGAAACAATCACAATCCAATGAATATGATGCCTTTAAGTCCATCATTTTGGTGTGATTAAGTGGCGATTTTTCTCTGCAGATGATGAGGTTGTAGGATGTGATACATCTGAAATACACAATTGAGTTTAGAGTTACAGTGTGTTTATGTAAAAACAATTATGTTTATGAAGGGCCAAAGCAAAATGGACAGTATGTGAGGCCCTCACAAATCTTGTGGATAGTTTTTAATATTTTTTTTGTGACTGGGTCGGTTTATACATATTTTTTCATTTTTTATCAAATTAATGCAGCCTTGATGAGCATGAGAGACTTCTTTAAAAAAACTTTCAAAATCTTACTGATCCCAAACTTCTGAATGGCAGTGGATGAAAGTGAACAGTAGCAGGAAGTTCAGAGAGGATGAAGTTCCTGTGTGTGTTTGTGACTGATCTGCAGTGACTTACAGCTCAGAGCACTGAGAGCCTCAACAGAGAACTGAGCTGATCTGATTGAACATGGACAGATACTTTATATTGATTCTCGTTCTGGGAACAGGTGCATTATTTACTGAACAATTAATGAAAATCTGTATATAAATATTTACATTGTTTTCAAACTCCAAATCCTTTAATCGTTTGATTTTTTTTGGAAAAAGTAAAGTGTGTTTGCGATATTATGTTTTCTAACTTGATTTCATAAATCAAAATCATATTGTTGACAGGTTTGGTGACTGGAGACAACATCGAGCCAGATAAAGGGACGGAAAAAAACTCTCAAGAAAAAGAAACTGTCAAGCTGAGCTGCTCATACAGTACAAGTAGTGAATATGTTGTGCTTTACTGGTTCAGACAGTATGCCAACAGAGAACCACAATATTTATTACGCAAAAATGCACGGTTATTGGGTGATTATGAAGACACCTCTGATGGTCGATTTCATTCAGCTACATCACGTACATCCACTGAACTCACTATTACTGATGTACGTCTGTCAGATTCAGCTCTCTATTATTGTGCTCATTATGTCATACAAAAACCTGAAGCTCTTTTCACTTTGAAAATATTGAGTGAAAACCACAATCAGAACCCCAATCTATCCAGCCCTGAGTGTAATAAAATATGTGGTCACACCTGTGTGTGGTTGAATTAGGCCTGTTAAAACAATTCATCAAGTTTTACGTCATCAATCCATGACATGTTCGTGCTGGTGAGCTGCATTTACAGTACATGCAGAATTTAACATATTACAAACTTCTCTTCAGCAAATGCAAAACCACATGCATTTGCTACATTAACAACATGTTGCCATACCCTCGTCATTAAATGTGTATATATCAGTAATTTCTATCATCAAAGCCAAAGAATGACATTCTAGAGAGATTTTTTTTTTAAACAAAATGAATCTCTCTCTGCAACTGTAATGTAAAACTAAGTCATTTCAGAAGTTGGTCACAATATGGTGGCATAATCTATGATGTTGGTGCAAACTATTTATTTAAGCTCCTGCTGTATTATGTTATAGGTGTTTAACCTCTGCAAAAGAATGACTAACATTGTAATATAATAATCCAATTACAATCAACAATAAACGCATGATGCAGATAATTAGGAAGTTATTCCATATTAAGAGTTAATATGGAAGTGGGATCCGTGCAACCTGCTTTAAAGAAGTCAAGAAACCATAAAATAACAAATACAGAAACCAGAAAGTTAAAATGACAAGCAATCATTTTTAAATATAGAAAATGTATATGGTTACAGCATGCAGATGTAAATCATAAAAGTCTTAATTATAAATATGATGATGATGGCCTCTACAGAAGAAGCTCCTCCTATAAAGTGTTTGAGGTCTACTGCATCACAGAGAGGCAAAAGCAAGAGACTCTTAACTTCTCAGTTAATTTGTATGACTTCTGTGATTTCAGTTGGAAAGCACAGCAGATATAATGAAACAGTGGCAAAGGGTTATCATTCTATTCACATATTTGTGGGGTAAGTGGCACCATTAAATATGTGTGGTTTTAGACTCATTTAAAAAAAAATTATTGGAAATCCCTGTGTGTGTTTGTGTTTTCAATTCATTAGAAAATAAACTTACTTTTTAAAAAATTCTATTTTAGGATGTGATTCTCAGGACAGTGTTGAACAGAAAACAAGAGTTCAAACTGCTTTTGAAGGTGAACCTGTAACAATCAACTGCACATATTCAACCACTGATTCATTTCCATATCTGTTCTGGTACCAGCAAGAAATAAAAGAATACCCTAGATATATGCTGAAGAAATTTCCTGGATCTGGTGAGGTTGATAAACAATTTGAAGGGAGATTTGATGCCAATCTCAACACCTCTACAACATCAGTGCCACTGATGATCAAGAATCTGCGTGTGTCTGACTCTGCTGTGTACTACTGTGCTCTGAGGCCCACAGTGACTGAAACACACTCAACACTCATACAAAAACCCTGCAAATAAATGAGCCCTAAATTAAATCATTCTTTTTTTAGACTGAACATCTACAATTCCAAACATTCCACTTCATATCATAAATCAATTTATCCCATGCTTTAAATTTGACACTAGCCTAATATAAATCAGGTGGTTTTCACGTCAAAACAACACACAGTGACCAATATTATGTTAAAACACATATGTTGAGTGTACTAGGTTATTACTAGAAATACATTTAATATGATATGAGTAGAAACGCAACTATTATTTCAATGCTTTATACACTGTTGAATATTCCCCGTTTTATTAAATAACCCTACTGGGGACCAGAAGAGGGCGATATACAGTCAGCATTCATACATCAGTTCTTTAAGTTGGCATTGACAGAAAATAATTATGTAAATGAGTGTTACATGAGGCACATTAATACCTCCTTATTTACTGAAAAAAAACAGATTGTGATCAAAAACACTACACTGCTGTAAATAAATTCAATGAGATTTACTAGGATTGTTTTATATTTGAACTCAAATGTTGATCATCAAGAAGTACAATTAATTTCAATGCGTTCACATTCTGTGCAGTCACAAGGAGGAGCCTGTGGAGGTTTGAATAAAAGCAAATGGATCATTTAAACTTCTCACAGTGCAAACATGATGATTCCTTCTGCTCTTCTGCTATTGTTCATAAAAAGTAAGTTAAGTTTACTTATGACTTTTAGACATTTGTACAAATAATGCAGTTTACATATTTTTAGACTGACTTTGTTTAAATGCTATAATGATACAAATTCTGCAAAATGTTTAAAATTTTCTAGGTTACACATTGGCACAGTCAATAACACCACAGGAAAACAAGGCACTTGCAACGGTGGGGCAAAAAGTCACTCTGTCCTGCAAATATGAAGGAGCTATAACGAACCTGCACTGGTATCGCCAATATCCTAGATCCAAACCAGAGTTCCTGGCTTGGATTTACCCACAAGGTGCCACAAGTAACCCACTTCCTCCTCGTATTATACCAAAAGTGGACAAAAATCTTGTGAGTCTGGAGATCTCTGATGCTGAAGTAACAGATTCTGTGCTGTACTACTGCGCACTGACGCCCACAATGACAGGAAACTCAACTACAGTGTACAAAAACCTCCTGAACTATAAAACATGTCTCTATCAATTCTTGAAATCAGTCCCCACTTATGGATGTGCAATGAATTCAGTGCTGCTTACCTTCTAATTTACACATATTTATAACACTATGAAACAGATTTATAATAATGACAACAAATAATAAAACATACAGTATAAAACAAATGCTGCTATTTTCAATTACCATATACTGTACATCCAAAGGACTTTATGCCAATGATCACAGCTTAAGTTTTATTATTGTATGTCTATCTTAGGCAGATAAAGCATGGTGCTCACATTTTTTCCACTAGACCATGTTGAGCTGGAGAGGTTTGGTTAGGCATCATATTTGAGAGGACCTTAAACTTCTCCACACCAAACTAAGCAGCTAATGATGACACACTGCGGTTTACATACCCGTTTTTCTACAATGCTTATAATCAATAATCATTACACAAAATGAGGAATTTTGTGTTAATTTGCCTTTTCAGTGTTTATTCATCACAAAGGATGCTACAAAAACTAAATTTCAAAACCTTCATGTGTATTACTGTGATCTGAGGGTTTTGAGAAATCAATGAAAATTAAACTGTAATTATGTTCTTATTTTCCCTTTTCAAGACTTTTGAAACGTGAGTAATATTTCTACTGGAGGAGGTGGAGCTCTAAGCACTGACACTTATTGTGATCTTGTTAAACCTATTCGGAGCCTGTTGCAGAGCTCATTTAAGTTGCATTAGTGAACATAGACAATGGTACGCTATTCTGTTATTCTGCTAGTTGTCTTTGCATGTAAGTATTTCATTTTCTTGCATTGCAACATTCTAAGCAACCATAATGTGAGGGATTTTAATTAAGATGGTATTTATACCATTGAAAAATCGCTGATCACACTTGATTCATACATAAATAAATAAATACACATTCATAAAAGTTGATTTATTTTTGCAGGTACCATATATGGAAATAAAATTAGACCAATTTTAGACTGAGGAGTCTGCTGTTGAGGGTTTAAGTGTTACATTATCCTGCAGTTATTCATCTGCACTGTCTTTATTCTGGTACCGTCAGTATCCAAGATCAGCTCCTGAATTCCTTGTAACCCTCACATATCGTGCAAAAGAAGCTAAGAAGTCTGATGTAGATCCCAGATTCACTGCTAAACCCAACAAAGAAAAGGAAAACCATGTGGATCTGGAGATCTCCTTTGCTAAAGTAACAGACTCTGCTTTGTACAACTGTGCCATGGAGCCCACAATGAGAGGAAACACAAATCTATTTATAGGAGGACATTTATAGCGGAATACTTAAATATCTAAAATGAGAGGGGTGGGGGGTGGTGGGCGAGGGTGTGTTTTTTTTAAGTACTAACCCTATAAAACGTGTTAAGTCTTAAAAAGTGTTACCACATTGCACAGTTTTTGAGAAATCAAAAATATTTATTTATATATTGAGTTGCAAAAACAATACTAAATGTATTTTATTAATATGTATTGGTTATTCATATTAATAATAGGTCATAAAGTAAATGTAGTACTTAAAAAAACAACCTGCCTAATTGAAATTGTTTTTGGCATCTTAATTTTGATAAAAAAATTTTGAAGTAAAATAAAGCTTTAAATTATTTAAATAGTAGGGAAAAAATCCATTATATGCAGGCTGAATATGTCACTGATCACATCCACAACCTCTTTGTAAAACAGAACAAATCTCTAACACAATTGTATTTGTGTTCAAAGATAAACAAGTATATTCACATTACCAATGCTTAAGATAACAAAACTCTGACAATATTGTACAAGTATTTGTAACAACTTTTAAAAAGACACTTTACACTCTTTATAAAATATTGAAACATTAATTACTTAAAAAAAACACTTGAAGGTCATAAAAATGGATCTAATAACATTATTTTTTATGTATTTTGGTTACAGTAAAATACATCCTACACTTCAACTGAACCCATTATTAAAGATGTGACTCTAACATCCAGCTCTTTACTATTGTGCTCATTCTCAAATAAGCAAATAATCATCATAAATCAATTTTCTGCTGTAGTACAACACATTACACCCATTCATAGTGCATGAAAAACATTAGAAAAAAACATTAAACAACATTAGTGATTGTAACTGTTTTCCAGAAGTAAAATGTAAACAGAGAGGAGTGTCTACACAGATCTGACATGATCTAATCAATTCAGACTGGAGAAGAATCTGTTCAGTCTTCCAGTGAAGACAGTGCACTGCACAATGGATATCTTTTCAGTTTTTCTCTTCTACAGTCTGACATGTGTGTATATTTATATATTTATTATCGATTGTTATTGATTAGCTTAATTAACAGATCTCATTAAATATGTATCTCTTCTTTTTCAGCTGCTGTCTCTGGAAATGTCATCACACCAGACGAAACAGAGCTTTTTGCTGAGGAGGGTTCAAATGTTACATTATCCTGTAGTTATTCCTCTGCAGATTATCTATACTGGTACCGTCAGTCTCCCGGTTCAGCTCCTGAATTTCTTGAGCTCATTCTCGATGGTACAACAAAGACCAAAAAGTCTGATGTAGATCCAAGACTGTCAGTTAAACTCACTAAACAAGAACAAAAGCATGTGGATCTGAAGATCTCCTCTGCTGCTATATCAGACTCTGCTCTGTACTACTGCGCCCTGGAGCCCACAGTGACAGGAAACACATCAGCTCTCTACAAAAACCCTTTACCCAGTGAGAGAGAGAGCAAGAATAGAGCTGATGCAGTGAGTCAAACAGTCTTAAACTGACATTATGACATTCAGTACTGTCTGTCACTTTGCATGCACTCCACAGTAATTTAATGGATTCTATTTCCTATAAAAGGTGTTAAATGATAATCAAAATGCGCAAGCACATTTCTACCACAGGGCTGCAATGTTGTCAAATGTTCTTCAGAAAATGCACACTTTTTCCCCCATGAATATGGAGAAAAGCTGCAGCTGTAAGGTTGATGCAGTATATATAATAAAAACAGATTACAATAATTAAAATAATAACCATACAATATCCAAGATAGATAGATAGATGATAAATATATAGACAGACAGACAGACAGACAGATACAAGGATAGATAGATAGATAGATAGATAGATAGATAGATAGATAGATAGATAGATAGATAGATAGATAGATAATTTGAACACTTTGAATTCAAAGCAATCTGCATCATGTGACAGCGAGCAGGAAGTTCCTGGGTGTTTTTAAGAGTTTCAGTGTCTCACACACAGTGCAGAACATTGAAAAGCTGAGCTGATCTTATTCAACATGGGCAGATACTTTCTACTCATTGTTATTATGGGAACAGGTACATTAATTATTCAGAAAATGACGAAACAGTGGAGTTTGGAAAATCTAAAACTCCACAATGTTTTAAAAATCTTATTTTAGCCATATTAACTGTTTGCATTTTGTCTGGTGTATGCAGTCTGTTTGGTTTATATTCTGCTTTTTTTGTTCACAAGTTTGGTGTCTGGGGACAGTATTGAGCCAGATAAAGAGAAAAATATTGTCACACAAGAAAGAAAAAAGTGTCAAGCTGAGCTGCTCATTTAGTGCAACCAGCAATAGCGTTCGGCTTTACTGGTACAGACAGAATATGGATAATTTATGTTTTTAGCATATAAAGGTGCTCGATCATGGAGTGCTGCACACACCTCTGATGATCGGTTTCAGTTGACTACATCAGATACATCCACTGAACTCACTATAACTGATGTATGTCTGTCAGATTCAGCTCTCTATTATTGTGCTCTGTTAGTAGGAGGCCAGTGATACAAAACATAAAGAATGCTGTACCAAAACCTGAAGCTCGTCTCACTTTTTAATCTGTCTAGTGAAAACCACAATCTATCCAGCCCTGAATGTAATAAAATATGTGGTAACACCTGTAAAGTAAATTATTTAAGGCATAAAAGTAAACCAGAAATCAAGCATTAAAAATGTATTCAGTTTTAATGTTTCATGAGTTTCCTGCATTAATACAGCATCAAATGTATCTGTTTATTCAGCAAATCCTTATTTTAGTTTAAGGTGATCAGTAAAATAAATAAATAAAATAAAAGTCAAACAAGGATAAATTGCAACCTGTTCTGCTGTTGTTTTTTGTTTTATTGGAAGTTATGTAATTGCACATCCTGACCACTTTGTGGCAGAATTGTATCCTATTATACATGCAAGCTCCTCCTATATGTGTTTAACCTTTGCAAACATAGTCTCACACACAGTAAAATCTAAAGTCAGACTGGCTCATCATCCTAATCTCAGACTGTTAATCATCCTAATATTTCACTAATACTGCCGTTTTTTTTACGCTTTATGTAAACTATGTTAATCTGGCTGAGGAATTTTCTTCTATTGGCTGCAGTTCTAGGTGAAGTAACTTGCCTTTACTCCTTATCTTCACATCAGAATATACTTGAAAACTGACTTGTTTATTTACATTTTTATATTTCCTGACAGAGTGCAATACACAAGATTCTATTAATCAGCCAACAAGAGTTCAAAAGGCTTCAGAACATAAGATGGTTAAACTTCACTGCACTTACAGTACCAGTGACCAATACCCTTCTCTTTACTGGTACCAACATAAAACCAAAGGATTCCCAGTTTACATGCTCCGTAAACTCTCGACTGGATCAAGCAGCAGTGAAAAAGAATTTGAGGAAAGATTTAATGCGATCTCAACAAATCCTCAGCTCATTTCCTCTATCAATCCAGGATGCTGCTGTATCAGACTCTGCTGTTTACTACTGTGCTCTGCAGCCCACAGTGACTGAAACACATAAACATCCTGACAAGAACTAAGAGCTCTGAAATGTGCAGTTTTTGACATGAGCAATATTCCCCTAAATATGCATGTTCTATGTGATTTATTTTGCTAAATAAATCAACTGAAAATGTTTTACTGTATATACATCATATAGCTATGAAGTGCTGCTCACTGCTAATGCAAAAATGTATTACTATGTTTGTTATGATATTCATAATGTAGATCAAACTTCCACTTTCCACAAAGACATCTTGTCCAATTGTTACAGAATAAAACACTCCAGCAGTAAGAGCAGATTCACACTGATGCTGACAGTTTGAGATGATGATGAGTGAAATTATTATTATAAATTATTAGTTATTGAACAACTATTTTTGGCATCTTCGTCTCTATGCAAACATGTTGCTTTTTACCTGGATAATAATCCAACTTTGCATGGGTAAGCGATATTCATATGTCGTTAAAATAAATACTAAAGAAAATGAAAAAAAACCCGTGTGACACCGGGGGGGGGGTGTGTTGGGGGGTGGGTATAGATTCTGATGGTTTAATCACTTTATTGCTTGATTAACTGAAGCCCTTTTCTTTTTCACAGAAACTTCTTCAGCTGATACAATACAACCATTTACTTTAGAAAGACATGTTTTTGAGGGTGAAAATGTAACCTGTAACTACAGTACCACTGGTGTTACTGTTAACTCTTTCCAGTGGTATCGCTAGTATCTCAGAACAAAACCTGAGTTTTACTTCTCACTGAATATTCAAGCAAATCTGAGCCTGAACTTCTGTTCTGTTCTGTTCAGCTCACAGTGTCTCAAGTGTTCAGAGTTAAATCCCAAAGCGAATGATTGAACAGATGAATATGCGCCTCTGGGTACTTGTAACATTTTATGAAGCAACTGTATTCAAAAAGGTAACAGTGACAAAATTATATTGAGGTGTATTGCCTTTTTTTAGTGAGGAAGGAGGGGCTTGAAGTATATCTGAGGGTATTTTGCTGAACCTGACAGATTATGTCATAAGATCATTCAAGCTCAGACTGTAAGCACACATACTGTACAATGATACTCCATTTAGTTATTCTGCTTTCTGCTTTAGCATGTAAGTACAATCATTTTAATGCATTACCTTTATTTTATAAATGAAGTATGTTAATTAATAAATAATTATCTTATAATAATCTTATTTGGTGGATTAAGATATAAAAGTGTCTTATATTATATTATTAGTCATATATTATTTACAACATTTGAGACTAAAACTAACATTTCGATTTTCTTTGCAGGTCCCAGTAAAGGAGATACTATTACACCAGACAAAACAGAGGAATTTGCTGCCGAAGGTTCAAATGTTACATTATCCTGCAGTTATTCATCTGCATGATCTTTACTTTGGTACCGTCAGTATCCCAGAACAGCTCCTGAGTTCCTTGTACTCATCTCATACAGTGCAAAACAAGCTCAGACGTCTGGTGTAGATCACAGACTCACTGCTAAACACAACAAAGAAAAACAAAACCATGTGGATCTGGACATCTCCTCTACTGCAGTATCAGACTCTGCTCTGTACTACTGCGCTCTGGAGCCCACAGTGACAGGAAACACAAGAACAATGTACAAAAACCTGACTGTAAAAGAAAACAATGGTATTTTAATGATATGGAGAAATTTAACTATTGTTCCTCTGATGATGGGCCAGGATTTGTGGATGAAACACACTCAACACTCATGCAAAAGCTCTGACAAATTACAGAGGATAAAATAGGGTGACCATACATGCTCTTTTTCCTGGACACGTCCTGGCCAGGATTTCTATATTGCCTAAAATATCCAGGTTTTGGCTGTTTTCCTGTTCCGATTATGTACAATGCCTGCTTGTTATTGGTCAAACTACTTTTCAATCATTAACTTCAGCAAGTGTGAAAACAGGAAAACAAAGCCAAAACCTGGATATTTTAGACAATATAGAAATCCTGGCCAGGACGTGATCTAGGGTGATGTATGGTCACCCTAGGGAGACCCTATGTCTGATGCCCTCAGTGACAGGAAACTCATCTACACTTTACAATCAACATTTAAGTATTAAATAAGAGCAGTCTCCCGTTCACTACAACTAAGAACAAATGGTAGTATTACATCTAAATGGACAATATACCTCCCAGGTGTCTGATCATGTGATAAGAACTGCTATATATATCACAGAGAAAGTATTTGGCTGAAATACACTTAAAATTTAAACAAACAATAATACTAGAATTTGTATCTGTATATCAAGCACAGTAGGCACAAACTCATCTCACATCTTTGAATAAATGTAAATCTGACCCTTCTATTTCCTATATTTCCCAATACATTAAAAGTATATGTTACATTAATAAGAGTATATGTTAATCCTGATATCGTACGGATGTAACGATTAACCGCGAGCCGGTTGAAAATCGATTTAAATATGTGACGATTCAAATCGGTTGAGATGCTAAACAAATCGCGATTCAATTAAGGGTAGGAGTTTATATGAATGCATGTCTGAGGGGAACTTCTGTCTTTAGAAAAGTTTAGATTTTTTCTTTTCCTCTTGCCTCTGTATAACGCATATTAAAGTTCATAAGTGCAGGGCTGCTTTGTTTACAGAGGAAACCAAGGAAACGCATTAAGCGCCACCTGCTGGCAGAGAGTGAATCTGCGTCTTGTTCAGCTCGTCTGCTGTTTCGGTTTTATGCAGATATTTTTTATGCATTTTTTCACAAAACTGAAGTCAAACCATTCTGTTTGGGGGGGGGGCTGAAATTTCGAAATTATACAATCTAATTTAGAATGCAGTGGTTGCCTCTAATTTTAAATGGAAAGAGCACAGACAAAGCCTTAGTTTTGTTTATATGAAGATATTTATTTTATTTGTGTTACTTATTTATTTGATTTGGGGCTTGTTTTAAAATTTCAATTTAATTTTGTTATTTATATTTACATTATATTTAAATTTAGTAATTTATCAGACGCTTTTATCCAAAGCAAATTACAAATGAGGACAATGGAAGCAATCAAAACCAACAAAAGAGCAATAATTTACAAGTGCTATATTAGTATATTATTATAGTGTTATATTTCAGTTTCACAAAGAAACGTGCAATATTTTGTCCAAGCAATAATAAAAGGACACATTTAATATATAATTTGTCTTAAAAATCGTGAATCAAATCGAATCGTGAGTTGAGTGAATCGTTACATCCCTACTGCTATGATAAAGGATGATTTATCCATCTTCCTGTCTCTTTGCACCGTACATACTGTATATGTACAGAATGTAAATGTGTTAAATACAATCACACATGTTTGTCAGAAGTGAATATTATCTGAATGATGACATTCACAAGACCGTGTTAAAGGGGTCATATGATGCCCATTTTCTACAAGTTGATATGATTCTTTAGGGTCTTAAAGGGGTCATATTATGCTATTTCAATTTTTCCTTTCTCTTTGGAGTGTTACAAGCTCTTGGTGCATAGAGAAGATCTGTAAAGTTGCAAAGACTAAAGTCTCAAATCCAAAGAGATATTCTTTATAAAAGTTAAGAGTCATCCAAGCCCTCCTAAAACGCCTCTTTTAAACGCCCCCACATATCTACATCACTATGTGGGAAGATTTGCATAAGCCCAAATGTTCACGCAAAGAAGATGGCGTAACTTTTATTCTCGTTGTAGTATTGTTGTTTCCGCCGCCGCCATGTCGTGAAGGTGCTGTGTGTTCGTTGTGAAAGCGAAACTACTTTGTTTGGCCTTCCAAAAGAGGACGATATCTGCTTCGTCATGCCTGGAGCTGATCCGTGCTGGTTGCTGAGGAAATACTACAACTTTGTGCTGTGGATCGCCGGATCGGCTTTCACCGTGGACAAAGCGGAGTCCAGCCCGGGGTTTTCACATGTGGTTGCCGCAAGCCCTCCGTACGCTCCTTCGTCGCTCCGCCGCCTCTGCTCACTCTAGCCCTCCGGCCGTTCCTCACTTTATCCCCCGGTCTCCGCTCACTCTAGCCCGCCGTGTGTTACGCTGTGTGTTTTTCGTTGTGAATGCGAAACTACTTTGTTTGGCCTTCCAAAAATGGACACGACTAGAAATCAGTGGTTAAGTTGTACTTACAACACTGTTCCAGAACACTTCAACCCAAATATTCAGATGTGTGCAGCCCATTTTATGGAGGACCATTTCCTGATCCTGGGAGAGTAGACTACAATGCCGGCTGTTCTGACTCACAGACTGTAAGTAAGTTTTTTTTTATATTTAAAGAGTTTTTATATTTAAATTTTTTATTTAAAGTGAGTTTTTTTGGGCAGTGTAGATTAGGGCTTGTTGTTTGTAATTTCTCCGCTCACAAATGCAGACCTGGTTTTATGTTTACGCGGCGCGATGCCACACGTAAAAAGACAGTATAAGTCATAATAACCAGTAATTATGTCCCCACTGGATGCAACGAAAGCCTCGTTTATAATGGGTTTTAATATATTTGTCTCATCGCTCCGGCCGGACAGAGCATCACAATATGGTAAGGGACGTAACTTTCCGTCACACGCTTGAGGTATTCGTGCCAATCATAACGCACTGGATAGCTTGCCAATCAGAGTACATCTCGCTTTTTCAGACCGATGAGTTTTTTTAAAAATCGACGCATTTCAGAAAGGCGTGGTCCATAGAGGAGAAACAATAATGTACAGTATAGTGGAAAATAATGTGTTTTTTGAACCTTAAACCGCATAAACACAGTTCATTACACAAAATACACCAAATAATGTTATTTTTAACAACATCATATAACCCCTTTAAGAGAAAAGCTGTAACATAAGTTTGGTTAAAATTCTCACTGGTATATGTAGAAAAAACTACACCTTTTTTACCCTGTCAAAAACATCTCTTTTCAGATCAAGCCGTTTTTGTTGCATTTTCCTTTATATGTTAATGAGCTCTGCTGACCCCACCCCTTTCTTCCGAGTTGCTCTCAGAGAGACTGTTTACTTTAGCCGCAGTCATCGTGAAACTTGCTAATTAGCACATTATTAGGACAGGCGATTTGCAAAGATTCATACAAAACTTTATACTCACTTTTCCTTTAGATTATGCTGGATCACGAATGATTCGCGTGATCATAGACGCATTTATGTAGATCGGGGGAGCATTCTCTTCAGAAACAAATGTAATCCACTGCGAGTTCAGCGGCTCAGATGTCAGGAGTAAATGACGACTGCTATGTTCATTATTACATCCAACAACAGAACACCTCAATCGCTTAGGAGACATTGTTGTCTACACATGCTCCGGCGGTGAAACAATGGCAGACTGTTGACAGCTCACTCAGGGCGGGTCTAATGTATGACGCCAGTCCAGTCTGTGCTGAAACCCTACTGTCAATCAAACTATCGTGGGAGGGGCCTGTCTGTGTGATGTCACACAGACAGGCATCTGAGATTGGCTCGATTTGAGAAATGGGAAAACATTTAACGAGATAAAAAAACCACTGAGTGGATTTTTATCATTATAGGGTGGTTGTGTACACACACTGCCAACACACATTTCAGTTCAAACAACTTGTAAAAGTGCATGTAGCATCCTATGACCCCTTTAAATATTGCTCTCTCATATGCTACTGAATAATGAATACAAAACCCTCTCTAGTAAAATCTTTTTACAATAATATCCTGGAGAGGTCAATACACACACACCACTTCAAATCTTTATTCATTTTCTGTATCTGTTTAACCTCTCCTCCTCATGAACCATCCTATTTCTAACTGAAACAAGCGACTGAATGAATGATTTATCTTTTTCTCCTGTTTCAGTTCTGAAGTGTCATCAGATTCAGTTCCACTGACAATCAAGAATCTGCGTGTGTCTGACTCTGCTGTGTACTACTGTGCTCTGAAGCCCACTGTGACTGAAACACAATCAACACTCACACAAAAACAGAGCAAGTGCTCAATTATGTGACATGCAAATCTCCACGATATCAACTTCTGTACCACAACTATAACACGTATAAAATCAGAAATGTAAGAATTTTTTATTATTTAGTGTTGTGCAAAGTGCATTTC
Source organism: Sinocyclocheilus anophthalmus (assembly GCA_018155175.1). Taxonomy (NCBI): domain Eukaryota; kingdom Metazoa; phylum Chordata; class Actinopteri; order Cypriniformes; family Cyprinidae; genus Sinocyclocheilus; species Sinocyclocheilus anophthalmus. The sequence goes on from JADLZN010006492.1 coordinate 125,915, forward strand.
ACCCACTCTATACATTTTAGTTTTACATAAGCTGCCGAAAAATTATCTTCATAATCTTCTGTGAACCTGCATAAAAATTAAATCACATTTATTAATCTAAATTTAATGTTTGGTTTTAAAATATGTGCAGATTTGACAACCTTTTGGCATTAAACTAAAAAAGGATGAAAGAGGAGGAGTTTAGCACATGCATCTGAGATGATCTTGTTACATTTGCTAGACTGTCACAAAGCTCAGTCCTGCTGTAGTGAAACACACACATGCACAATGATTCTTCATTCAGTCATTCTGCTTTCTGCCTTGACATGTAAGTGCTTTTGTGTATGTTTTGCAAGCTTTTGCACTTTAAAAAAATCTCAGAAACTTTTAGAACATAGATATAATATTTTGTCATCAACAATTTCTCATGCTAAATTAACTTATTTAATTGATCAATCAATTGATCAACATTCATTTTTAATATAATTAAATAGCATTGTTTATTGTATGTATACAATTTCACATCACTGTAATCAATCAATTTCAAAGTTGTTCTTTTGCTCTTTTCCAGGTGTGAGTTTTGGAGATGAAATCACACCAGACAGCACTGAGAAATCTGCTGCAGTGGATTCAACTGTTACTTTATCCTGTAGTTATTCCTCTGCACACTCACTTCAATGGTACCGTCAGTATCCTGGATCAGCTCCTCAATTTCTTGTGCTCATAATAGAGAGTGTGAAAGAGACTAAGACATCTGATGTAGATCCCAGGTTCTCTACTAAGCTCAGAAAAGAAAAACAATCCACAAAAGAGATCACCCGTGTGGATCTGATCATCTCCTCTGCTGCAGTATCAGACTCTGCTCTGTACTACTGTGCTCTGAGGCCCACAGTCACAGGAAACACAAGAACACTGTACAAAAACCTGACATAACTCTACCTTCTACTAATCAGACTGGAACACATAACAATCAAGAGAATCATGTTCTTAAATTGCCAACTCAGACACTGAGAGCAAAAGTCTGATAAAATACATTCAAAGACACGTTTTAAATTAGATTTAATAACTTTGTACAAACCCAAAATTTTCGTGATCATATGTACTGTAAGTGAAAGGTACATTTCACAATGTAATTGCTAACAGCAGTTTACTGCTGTTTATTCATTGGTGAATCCAGTGACTAAACCATCAACTTCCTGTTCCTGTTAGAATCGTGGCAACTCTGTTATCTATATCGTGATTATTTTATATACAGAAAGCAATCAAAGATTGTTTTTTTATAATCACTGCAGCAGTCAATTCAAGATCAGCATGAGTCTATCAGTCATTTGATTTCTGCATTTTCACCAAAACTAATGTTATAATCAATGACACTTTACACAATTCTCAATGAGTCGTGTTTTCATTATGTTAGTTATGATAAAAGTATATCCATCATGATTGTGTTTGGCTACAGTACAGCGCTGCAACCTTTGATGCAATGAGAGGAGTTTTAAATAAAAAGCCATAAACAACACTTTTCACCATTAGTTAATTTTAGCGGCTGTTATAATAAAATCTCAGTAAATGTTTTCAAGAGAGTTCTGCATATAATACTCATTTCATGTGGAAAGGTGTTTACACTGAAGTCTTACAGCAGAGATGTCCCTTCAAACAGAGTGTTCAAATCAGAGGGCTAAATTCAGGGTAGAAAAGGCCCATTTGTATCTAAATTACGTTTTTGATGAAAAAAAAAACATACTAAGATTATAAGTGCAACTCAGGAAAAGCATGTTATGACCCCTTTAAATTAATGTGACTTTCAAAGTACATTAAGCATGCTAATACTGTTTATTACACCAAATCCATACAAAAATAGCCTAAAATTTATGTTTAGTGGATTATCATGTGTAACACACTGTGCTGGTATAATGTGCCACAAGGTGGCAGTGTTCTCCGAGATTCACTAGGAACTGCAGCAATAAACATCAGCATTGAACTTACAGAACTGACCTTGGGTATAATGTGGCTCAGAGAGGAGGGACTCAGTATTCACAGATCTGACATGATCTAATGTGTTTGACCAAGACTTTGGTAGAAACTATTCAGTCTGACTCTTCTCAGAGTGAACACTTGTAAAATGGATCTTTATTCAGTTTTTCTGTTCTGTGCATCAGCAGGTAAATATTTAGTTAATTATAAATTTTGTTTAATTAAAAACATTTCACTGAGAATAAATGTTTTTTTTTCAGCTGCTGTCTTTGGAAATGTCATCAAAACAAACAAAACTGATGTTGTTTATGAAGAGGGTTCAGATATTACATTGTCCTGTAGTCAATCACCTGTAGCTTCAGATAATATCCACTGGTACCGTCAGTATGAAAGATCAAAACCTGAATTTCTTGTACTCACCTACGGTAGTGCAAAAGAAGCTGTGGTGTCTGAGGTAGATCCAAGATTCTCTGTTAAAGCTGAAAAACGGGAACAAATCCATGTGGATCTGAAGATCTCCTCTGCTGCTGTATCAGACTCTGCTCTGTACTACTGTGCTCTGAGGCCCACAGTTACAGGAAACACATCAGCTCTTTACAAAAACCTGTTACAATGAGTGACAAGAGAGAAACAGAGAAAAAGACAATGAGGAAGTAGTAACTGCCAATTACAATAATATGTCAGGGAAATAACAATAATAACAAGAACAGTGAATAAATCACAGGCAGTTACCTAAATCAAAAAGGACACAACTCATTTAATCAGTCTTTGGCAAAATTATAAAATCAAAGGAACATTCTAAAGTAAGTAAATCTTTGGCAAAATAAAGATGAAGAACATTAAATCCCTATAATACTGTGCTTTGACAAATCAATTTAAAATATTCTGTAATTCAGGAAACTGTCAAATATGACAAACATTAAAACATCTCAAATGATTCTCATGTGCAACACATGAGGCAGGATCATGAATGCCACACGATGGCAGTGTTCACACACATTCACATGGAGATAATGCTATTTTTTATTCTATAATATATATATAAAATAGCTAGACTATTCAATTATCAAATAAATATTCTTTATATTTTCATCAGTAATATTTCCATGCTCATGAGAAATGGCAGGAAATTAGACACAGTGAAAAATGCAAAGACATCAAGCCATGCCTTTATAAAGCAGGAAGTTCCTGTGTGTGTTTATGACTGATCTGCAGTGACTTACAGCTCAGAGCACTGAGAGCCTCAACAGAGAACTGAGCTGATCTGATTGAACATGGACAGATGCTTCATACTGATTCTCATTGTGGGAACAGGTACATTATTTATGAGTGAAAACAACTGAAACAGTCTATTTACATTAGCACAGTATGTTTTTTTAAAGATTTATTTTATTTATTCATTTTTATTTAATTATTATAATTATTATTATTATATTGTAAGAAGTGCTGTGAAATATGCTTGTTAGATCTATTTTGTTTAGCTTTCACAAATCAAAAATCTGTTAATTTGTGTTTATTGTTGACAGGTTTGGTGGCTGGAGACAATATTGAGCCAGATAAAGGGACAGAAAAAACTTCTAAAGAAACAGAAACTGTCAAGCTGAGCTGCTCATACAGTACAAATAGTGAATATATTTTGCTTTACTGGTACAGACAGTATCACAACAGAGAACCCCAATTCTTATTATATAAATATGCACCGTCATTGGGTGATCATGAAGACACCTCTGATGATCGGTTTCATTCAGCTACAACACAAACATCCACTGAACTCACTATTACTGATGTACGTCTGTCAGATTCAGCTCTCTATTATTGTGCTCTGTTAGTAGCAGCCCAGTGATACAAAACATGAAACATGTCATACAAAAACCTGAAGCTCTTTTCACTTTGAAAATATCGAGTGAAAACCACAATCACAACCACAATCTATCCAGCTCTGAATGTAATAAATATGTGGTCACACCTGTGAGAGTCTGAATTGGGCCTGTTATAAAACTTCAAAGAAAACATTAAGAATATGTTCAGGATATCATGTTCCATTTCTGCCTTTTTAATTTCATGCAACTCAATTTATTTTTTCCCCTAACTTTTCCTACCTTATAATTACTTAATTGTAATCATTAAATTTTTTTTAGGTATTATATGTATTTAAGTATAAAACTCATATATAATATATTCTGCTTTGGTTAGTATAAAATAATTTAGTATAATAATATTATTTGAAAAACATCACAGATTACAACCAAACCAAATCTGGTTCAAAAGATAAGACATAATTACATGCATTTTTAGATTGAATATTACTAATCTTACTTATTTTATTACAAATCTTTGTTTACATAATTCCACTATTCTTGGCTTTTCTTGACATCAGCCTCAGCAACTCATGAACATCAGCAAAGGCAAAACCATATGCGTTTGCTACATTCTTAAAATGGATATTATAATAACTTCCTTTTTTATATGACATGATATATTTATATATATATATATATATATATTAATACTACATACATTCAGCTCAGTTTCTGACATAAGCATTTTTTTCCTATTGTTAGAAAATCAACAGACTCCAGCAGTGGGAGGAGTTTATTCACACTTTTGAGAGTGTGAGACAGAGTCAAACAGTTATTCAAATACTGTTTTTGCCATCACTCTCTCTGAAGACATCATGTTTGTCTTTACTTGGATAATAATCCAACTTTGCACGGGTAAGAGATATTCATTCAATCAATTTGTTTATTATGAAAACAAACAAACAAACAAAAAACACTTAAGGCTTTGCATCTGTTATACTAATTTACTGCTTGTTTAATTGAGACTTTTCTTTTCCACAGGAACTTCTTTTGCTGATACAATACAACCACTGTCTTCAGAAAAATATGTTGTTGAGGGTAAAAATGTGACTCTGTCTTGTAATTACAGTACCAGTACTGGCACTGTTAATTCTCTCCAGTGGTATCGAGAGTATGTCGGAGCAAAACCAGAGTTCCTACTTCTTGTCAATGAATATTCAAGTAAATCTGAGCCTGATCTTCGTCTGTATTCAAAAGCTACAAAAGAAATCAAACGTGTGGATCTAATCATATTCTCTGCTGCTGTATCAGACTCTGCTCTCTACTACTGTGCCCTGCAGCCCACAGTCACAGGAAACACAAGAACACTGTACAAAAACCTGCTGCACAGTATTGCATCTGTATTACACAAATGTGTTTCATAAACTGGTGGACTCAACAAATGTTCAACAAAATGTTTTTTTTTTACCTCCTTTCAATCTATTATGTTAGGGATAATGTACAAATATTGTCAGCCACATACAGTATAAATTAATATTAAATTTATTTTACAGTTAAAGTTTGAGTTTATTTTAATCTTACCTGTAGCTATTGCATTTTAAATCTTCCGCTAAGGGA